>JANRMT010062833.1:25438052-25451238 GCA_026402145.1 Polypterus bichir lapradei | reverse complement strand
CACTATTTTAAGAAATAATATTAAATAAATCCATCATCTTTTGTGTAGACCACAATACCACTGAACAAATATGTTGGACACAGTATACTCTGTGTCCTACATATTTGTTCAGTGGTGGTGTGGTTTACACAAAAGATGATGGATTTATTTAATATTATTTCTTAAAATAGTGTGATAGGTGTGGTGTTCTGTGCATACAGCCCACATATTCACACACCCTATCATTTTTACAAAAATTAACCAACTTTGCTTAAAAATAGACTACATGTTACAGATAAAGTAGTTTAGGAAGATAAGAAGACAATGTGACTCTCAAGTGTAATACTCCTTTAAATGCTAAAATACTTTATTAGTAAAATTTGTTATACATTATTTTAAATTAAGTCCAAATAACGATGGATCTGCAAAAATTATGTAAATGAGCTTGACTTTTCTTAAACTTTGTTGCTTAGAATGTCTTTAATGCTAGCCAAGGAATCAGGGAAGTCGACATTTTATCTTGGACTTCTAAGTTGTATTCACAGGTGAGTTGTATGGTAGGGATTATTATAGCTTCACAGTTACATTATTCATTGTTTCTCATTAATATCTGCTTGCTATCACTGAAAAACATAACCTTTGCTTGCTTGCTGTTTCATAATCTACCTTTTTTTATTTTTCCAGTGTTTGTGTTCTGCATGTGTATTTCAATTTTTTTTTTTTTATACTATGGCCAAGCTCCTTTTGGGGAAAAAAAAAAAAAATAATAATAATCAATGAGGGGGAAAAAATCAATTGTTACTACCTTTCCCCTCACTAAGTTGACTGATGCTCTCTGAAGTAAACTGTCTTCTCACCCAATGCTGGTATCCATCTTGTGCCTGATTGGGCCAGACTACACGGTGGCCTACCATCACTTATAATTGGAAAAGCAAGGCCAAAAAAAGGGAAGAATTGAGTTTTGTCTTGCAAGAATTAAAAAGCAAATATGTTAACAATGCAAATAAAATTACATATTGAACAGTTCATAATTGGATTTATTCACATAAATTAATGTTAGTTGGTATAATTGGCAGAATAACAATTGTTTGAAGTAATTGTTGTTCTAGTTCTGTTTACATTTTTAATTGTCGTCTTATAGTAATATTGTATTATGTTTAATCCTTATTATACAATCTATTTTAAGAAATCAACACTTGTTTCTTGTAAAGATTTTATCCTAGAACTGTATACCTACTAATTTTACTTCAGTATAACACTAGCTTAATTTGCTGTGTCATTCATCATCCTCATTATCAGTTTAATGGTTGTTTTCCGGATTTACCCTGGATAGTGTTTAATGTGTGAAGACTGAAGTCCAAATATCAAATAAACACTTTCACAAAAGGTACAAGTATAACAAAACAAGTCCGCTTTTACTTATTTTATTCACTTCAGGTCAACATTTTGTCATTAGTATTATAATATGCAAAATGTTTCTGTTTTAGTTATTTGTTCAACATTTCTTGCCTCACATTTCCTGTTATCCAACAGTTATCCAGATCACTGCAGACACAGAACATACATGAAATGCATGTATTCCAAATGATATATTATTTACCCTATAAAACTCCAGGTACCTCACACCCTGATAAACAGCCTTTAGCTGGGAGAAGTTCAGCTGCATCGGTGGAGGGTGGGATAGCAGGCTGCTCTCTGTCAGTGCTGATTGACACATTTGCAAAACAAAGACACTGATGAGGAGGTGCAAAGGAATTTAAGGTGGCCCAGGCTTCGTGGGCTTCAGGGATTCTAATATTACCCACACTCCTTTATTATACTAACATAAGGACACTTCATATTTCAGAAATCCTTGCTTCACACACAGTCCTATTACAAAAAGACCTTTTCACTACCTTCAACATTTCCAACACATCTCTAGTTTGCTGATTTACCTAACTTAATTTTTTCTAATGCTTTTGCAACATTCTCTTTTGGGAACTTGCATACTAGTCCTGTTTTCTCTGGACAAACACAATCCTTATTCTATTCATTCTGTGCATTCAGCATCTTCGTGTTCTTTTTGTAATATTTCCAGATATCCTTAATCTCATTCCTATCAATCACAGCGTTCTGAGTCCAGTGTACTGTATCCTGCCTTTCTCTTTTGTAATCCTGAACACATTTATTTTTCTTTTTCTTTTTGCTACTCATTTACAAACACCTGTCACCTTACTTCTTGCACTGTCGTAGTAGCTGTTCAAGCATTATGCACTGTGTTTTTATAAATCAACGTATCACTTTCTGTCTTTGTTTTTGCCACCCCTTATAGCCTTTGCTCTTTTTTCTTAGTTGCACTGTGCACTTTTTCACCATGTTTCCTGGTGTCCTGGAGCTTCCTTTGTCTAACTTCAGACTTTTGTTTTCAATCAGATGCTTTCCCTTACCATTCACTCCTGATGCTTGTTAAGTCTTACTATAAGTGTTTGTTCTGATTTACTCCTTATATTCTGTTCCTTCAAATTCCAAACATGTATATTGGTGCACACTTTCTCTTGTTTATTTTTAAGCATCTAACTAAAATATCTACTTCAACCAATATTGTGATACACAACCTCCTCCAGGAATCCTCTTCATATATTTTACCATGACTTGATAAACTCTACTTATCAACAATCTATCATGCTTGTTGCTTCATCACATTAATATCTCATGAACTCCTTAAAGTATTGCACAAAGCTGTTTCCATTGCATCAATAAATCAGAATCCACACATTTTCAGCATTTCTGGTACTGAAGCTAAAGCCTCTTGTGCACTCTCTCATAACAATTAGCTTTGGTTCTATCCTATCCATTCACGTCTCCAACCATTACAGTCGCTTCTTCTCAGTAATGCCTTCATCTTATCCAAAAACGCACCTTTCTCTTCATCACTTCTGCCATATCCCAATCCATCACTTTGTTTAACCAGCTTTTCTGACACAGTGCATCCACCTTAGGATTGCCATCATTGCTGTGCTTCCAGAAACAACTTTTGCATACTCTCTTCCTTTTCTGCAGTTCCACCACTTTTGTCTGATTATTTTTTTTCTCATAATATTCCCAGTATTATAAGTTACATTGCTTATACTCTGTCCTTCACAGTTTTACATTTACAATTTCATCTTCCTTGTTACAAAACCAGCCTCCCAGCAATGCTTCAGGTCTTGGACTATCATAAGCCATGCTCCACATCTCTTTGATGTTGGAGGGATTTATAGAGTACTATGGGTTGCACCACGCCCAAACTTTGTAACTCTTTGTATCTCACTATCAAAAATGTTATCAGAGTAGAATTTAAGGCTGGATGGACTTCCTGATGTCAACTTCCTTTAAATGCCTTTTACAACACACAAGAGAGGCAGCAACTTTATTCAAATCCCAGGTCACAGGATCATTTTGCACAAATATTGCTTTTATAGAAGTCAGAGTATTTATTTAGGGAAAACATGATATAGGTACATGTTTAATAGATGTACAGTACTCTGATATAGTGTATAGTACTTTGTGTTTTTGAGGAAGATCCAGAACCACATGTAGAGGCTGCATGGCTATATGATTTTATCACTATTTAAACTGTCCTTTTTCCTAATTATAATTTCAATTTATTGTTCAAAAAAACAAAAGGCAAATAATGTGTAATGCTTAAAAAGTAGAAGATCCAACACTTTTACCCCACTAATAAAGCAAAATTAAAGCTGGTTTACTTTCTTGTGTATTATTTTAAATGTTATTTTATCCCTTTTTCAAATAAATTCATATGTATAAGACAGTAGAGGATACAGCTTATCACATATCTGAGACTAATATAGAAAAATGTCCCAGAATCTGCACCACTTAAAGAAGATATACTGTTTGATATACTCAAGTAAGACGGCCTTAATAATTAAAGGGTAATCCCATTCCTCACAGAGACAATTGATATTCTTGTTATTTATTTCCATTTTTCATAAATGTATATAAAATTATTTTGTTCTAGAATTCCATTTTGATGTTTTCATTTCATTTATTTTTATATAAATCACTAATGTCTCTGCATGCAATATGATAATTTATATCAAGAAGTGTATTTAAAAAGTACTTTTCCAAGTAATTCCTTTTAAATCCAAAATCATAACAGCAGATTTTTTTCTTGATCCTACATAATAGGATTAAGAAAAATACGTATGTATGTATGTATGAGACAAAGCTTGTTGCATCCAAACTTTAAAATCAGTATTAACCTTTTTGTTAGTATTAACACTGGTTATGATATATTTCATTTTACTTGAAGGTATCACCAAGTAACTGTAAGTGAATATCTTTGCAGGATCACATGGATTTTTTTGTAGTGGTTTAATTAGAGGTAAAAAAGCACTTGAATTTCTAAATTCATTCTAAATTTCTAAATCCTTCTATCTTTATTTTCATACTTATTTAGTACATTTGAAGATCATACCTTATTTTTATTACTAGCTTATTCATCCATTCTGTGTTTTAACTATATTTATAATTGTTTTGTAAATATTTTAACAAATATATGAGGAAAGAAGTTAGTTTCACATCATAAAGATGTGATTGGTTTGTCATTCATTTGCACAATTTACTACAATATATTTAAATTAGTAATAAATAGATGACATGATTATAATAAATGGATGACATGAATGTGCAGAAAGCAGAGAAAGTCTATGATTTAAGCAAGTGATATTCCAAGATCTTTTTTTTTTTTTTTTTTTTTTTATATATATATAAAAACTCTTTATTAGCGTACCATATCTTGGTTCTTCTCAAATAGAGACTGTAAAGGCTAGATAATGAGACATAGTTTAAGGAAAATATACTGATAATAATTCAGAAGATACTTAGATTTCAGTCTGCTCTGGTACTACATAGAAATTCAATTCAGAGTGATAAATAAATACCTATGTTTTAGTCATTTAACTTTTTGAAATACCATTACACAGTATTTCTTTGATTTTGCTGTCCCAGCGGTCATATCCACACAATTTATTGTATCACCTGGAATGCTGGAATTTTTGGATTCCTGTTTCAGCCCTAATTAAGACAAAGAAATATTAGCACGGTATAGGAAAATTTTAAATCATTGACTCTTTTGCCTGAAATTGCATCATTAGACAATGTGAGGGATGAGTAAGGCCTGTGGCTCGCTGCAAAGCTTCGAATTAGAGAGCTTGTCATACTTCCCAACTGCGTTTGCTTCATCTTGATGTTCTTAGATTACAAAACTAGGATTTGCGAAGGAAATGACAAAATGCACAAATGCCTAAGAACTTCTGTGGGCAATTTTATATTTCCTAAGTTTTGAGAGCTTGGTGCATTTTAATAGCCAATCAACATGCTACCTTAACAGCACAGGTATGTTAAATTCAAGTGAAGGTTTGGTCATTCTTTTCAAATCTGTCATAGCATGACAAACACGAGACACTGGAAAGATAAGCTTCACTTTCTTTGTGTAAAAAAGCACACATTTTCTTCTCTCTTTGTGGGCACATCTGGCTGAATGCTCATTTGCTATAATCTCTTATACACACAGGAGCCCACACTTAATGGCTTAAGACAAAATTAAACATTTTTCATTTTTGTCACAGGCAGTTATGAGCTTGTACACTGTGACTTATCATGACTCACAGTATTATGTAAATGAAGGCTATTGAAAAAAATTGCTAGACTATTTGTGTAGTGCAATGCTATCTTAGAATGAATGTAACAATTTTGAACATGTACTGTAAAAGAAAACTGCCTAGAAAATGATCTTTGCTGAAATAATTTTTTACTCTCAAATTTACATTATTTATTGCAAATTTCCATGTTTAGTAATAGTTTTAGATAAAACATCAGTTGTGCCTGTGTATTTGCAACTTGGGAAAGCAAAGCATTTAAAACATACATACTTTTTAACATTCTTATTATCTAAAAGTCTGTTTGAAATGCATCGCAAGATACCAGTTACTTGACTGAGTGGGGCATTCTATTAGCTGCGGTATTTTCAGGTTGTGTCCTAGTTTTAGATAAATAAAAATAATTCACTAAATAGACACTTATTACTGATTCAGTTTCATATCAGAAATTGTTCAAGATACATTCTGTTCTCCCAAATACTAGTACCTCTGTTCAAGTATAAGACTGACAAGGCAGTATCTGTGCATGAGCTGTGTATTTATAATGTATTAGCAGCCAAAATAAAACTCTTGGAATAAAGCTGATTAAAAAATTGTTTTTTTTTCCTCAGTAGACACTAATTAATTTATTTTTATTTTTATTTTTTTAAGGAGGCCAGAATTCATTCTGATTATTCTAAAGAGACCAATGCACGATGCTCCTATGACGCATCAATAAGGGAGCAGGACACCCTGTGCCTGCGAGGTGGACCAGGTGCTTATAAGGTAGTGCGGACAGGACCCTCGGGTCACAACATCAGAAGCTGCCCTAACCTTAGAGGTATCCCAATTGGAATGTTAGTTCTGGGAAACAAACTGAAGGCAGTAGGCGAGGTATGGATTCAAGTGTATGTTCTTATGGCTATGACTACAATATATCCCTTCATAGGTGACAGATGCTTACTTAATTACAAAAGGATCAATAACTGTGTGTATATATATGTATATATATTAAAAACTCTTTATATAAAATGTTTATTTTTACTCCTAATATGACCAGCAAGTAATTGCCAGTTCCTATTCATGGGGTTCATGTGCTATTTTTTTTTTCTGTTATACCTCATACACCTAATATACTGCTCATTAAGACTGAAATTTTCAAATATGCCCTAATCGAACTCTGGGCTGTAGAGAGCCAAAGACCATTCTGGCAATGCCAAGCACAAGGCAGAAAATAGTTGTGGACAGGGTACCAGGCTATTGCCATGTCCACTCATGCACACACTCGCAAAGGGCCAGTTTGGTCTTGACAATCAGCCTAACCTGCATGCATGCGTTTGAGAATGTAAGGGGAAACTTAACACACTTGGAACATACAATTTCTACATAGGTAATGATCAGTGCTTGATTCATACCCAGGAAACTGGATCCGTGAGGTAGCAGGACTGATCTTTGTGTTACCATGTTTCCTGTCTCATATATTTGTCCTTTTTACAGGAGCTGTGGTAAATAAGTTCACTTTGACACTGCTTTTCAAAGAGGGATTTTAGTCTATAAAACTCTTTCATATGTTAACCATGTAAAGGGGAATAGAGGTAGTACAGATCGGTGGAACATTGCATGAGACAGTCCATTAAGCATCCAGGTATTTCCAAGGACATAGAAGTTACATTAGTGGGTGGGCATCTTTGCAATAATAGTATAATAATGATACGATATAATCAGGCAGTGTTGTATGTTTTTTACTTAAACATCAATATTATAAATAGGTTCAAAGCATGAGTGTTAGTTTAGGTCTGGCAACTAGGCACAGTTTAAGATTAAATGAAAAGCCATATGAAGTATGCTACAAGAAAACTTTTGTTTTCAGTTTAGTTTAGCAAGTCCATCATTTTATAGGAATATGCAGTGAAAGAATACAGTCTATGAAATAAATTATACATTGTTATAATTCTGGATATAAATTTAAAAGACGTTTTTACTCATGTTTTGGTTTGATATAAGATTAATGGTGCCATTTTTATCAGATTTTGAGCTTATTGAACATTTAAATGTGTTCTGATACCAATTTAACATGTCATCTTAAGTATTTTGTTTGTAATATTAATGTTATATTAAAAATGATTTAGTCTTCATTTTCTTTTCTTTTCCTTTCTTTCTTGACTCCCTCTTGTATTCTGAGGCTTCAAAAAAGGTTTTCTTAACTTTCATTTGAGAATGTGGTGTGTCATGCTGTTTCTTAAACCTTTATATCTGCAAGACAGTAGGGCATTGGAATGAATTGTTAAAGTATGTTAAACATTTATTTAAGAAATGTCTCCTTGCACCTTTGTTTATTCAGTTATTTTTAAAATGCTGTCTCTCTCCTCTGGTAAATATGTTGCATAGCACTATTGTTGAATATATAACAATACTTTCATATTTGTTCTCCTTTAAACAGACAGTTTTGGTTTGTATAATTTCAACAATTTGTAAGTGTCAATATAGTATTTATATATTCTGGAAATATCATTAGACTAATATTTTACAATTGCACTGTCATTAATTTTAATTATTATAATATTGCAAGTGTCTGACACAAAATCAAGAGGATTATTTGTATACCAGGTAACAAACTCAGAAGGCACTTGGGTACAGTTGGATAAGAACAGTATAGTGGAGTTTTGTGAAAGTGATGAAGGTGAAGCCTGGTCTCTTGCAAGGGACCGGGGAGGAAATCAGTATCTTCGACATGAAGAAGGTAAGATTTTGAAATTCCTTTCTTATGATTTAAAAATGTTTAGTTAAAGCATCAATGTCATGGGTTTATTATTTTGCTTTCATTTATCTCTGTCTTATTTCTCTTGGTGGGAATCTTAGCCTTTCCAATGGAATATTGTCTATTGTTATTTTTAAGTATGAATTGGAACAGTTTGGTGCAGTAGCTTATGTTAAGATTGTATCGGAATGGTCCAAGTCATGTTTCTTTGTTGTTGTGTGTGATAAATGAAGAGAAAGAGAACATAAACTAAACAAAGCTGCCTTATTTCAGACTTGACCTTCTAGAGAAAACTGGCTGTCTTGCCACTTTTTTTGCTTTTATGCATCTTTAATTTTAACCTTGCCTTATTTCCTCTTGGATGTGAAATACAGAAAAAAAATGTTATTTTCATCCCAAAATTACACTCACAAAGTAGAGATGCTACCTCTTGAAAAAGAAAAGGGAAGAACTGAATTAGCAGTTTATTGCATGATAAAGGAGGATGGTAGACCCTTTTTAACTGTATTTGTTATTGAACCTCAGAAGCCAGCAATTCACATTCTTGTCAGAGTTTAATGAAATTTTCTTATTACTTATTTAAAAAATATATTGAATTTTTAACCTTTATATTTTTTACACATCAAATGGTTTATTAAAGTAAAAGTTTAGCAAATCGGCATAGATGAAATCTCTTAATATTCAGAATTTTAAAAAACAGTCATAGTGTAAGTGCATTTACATTATAAGTTCTGATCTGGATCAAATGGCATCAGTAGAATTTGATATGAATAAAGTTAAAAGTGTAAATATTCGTGATCAAAACTTCTAGTTTGTCAGGTTGTACTGCATATGTGTAGGTCAGCATCCTGATGCAGATAGCAAAATAAAAATGTATAGAAAATGCGCCAAAATTGTCTTTTTTTATTTTACACTCCTTTTGAAAAAAATCTGTTATTAATTACTTAAGTAAAGCTTATTTTAAATAGTCTGTTTATTAATTAGTAAGAGCAAGGTAGGGTAAATAAATGAAGTACACAAAATCAGTTAATTGAAACAAGCCCTTAATGTTCAGCCAGGTTGCACTTGTCAGTGACTTGCCCATCTTAAAAACCCAATTCTCCAAGTTTTTATTTTCTCCTAGTCTACATCTCTGACTACTTACTTAGTCCAAATCAGGGTTCAAATGGCCACTGGCAAGAAATAGCTTAGGTTAATTCAGAAAAAATCCATGTCATTATTTACAGGATCACAAACAACTTTTGAAAATTCTTGTTATACCTTCACTCTTAAACTACAATTCATAAGTAAAGGAGCAGGTACTTCTAGTAACACCCAGGCTTCCTGTCCTCCGAATAGTCCAGTAGTGCTCTTGAATTAACTTATTTTGGCACACCATTTAAACAAGTAGGGCATACTGCCCCTTGGTAGTCCAAATTTTACAGGTATTTTGTAATTGTCCTCTACTGTCGGACAATATTTTCATTAATGGTCACATATCTCATAACACTCCACTGATATTTTCAAGGCCAAACATTC
This sequence comes from Polypterus bichir lapradei, assembly GCA_026402145.1. Classification (NCBI taxonomy): domain Eukaryota; kingdom Metazoa; phylum Chordata; class Cladistia; order Polypteriformes; family Polypteridae; genus Polypterus; species Polypterus bichir. The sequence continues at coordinate 25,441,365 of JANRMT010062833.1, read as the reverse complement.
TGTTACAGATGTATACAAGGGGTGATCAAAATTTTTGAGCCTGAACCCGAACGATATTCAACTTGGCACATTTTATGGCTAAACATTAATATTTATGCACTTAAAACATATGAATTACCAGAATATCAGATTTAATGTATGTCTTTTTGCAAAACTAAGTCAACATGGATGCTGAAAAATGATTTACTATTGTGCTGCTATGTAATTTGCAATTTTACATAGCAGTAATTCTTCAGAGATTGATTCTTGCCTAATCAGTGTTTACCAGGACCAGTCAAGAGGTGGGGTGTAGAATTCTATCTTGGCTGTATATACCTTTAAAATGCCCCAGTGTCTGACCTGTAACATTGAGAAAAGAAGAAAATGCTGCGATCGTGTAAGGAATCATCATGGAGAACCAAACAGGAAAGGTACATGACATTCCAGACACCATAGGGATTAAAGTTTTAGTGGGTCATGAACAATTAAATGTCATCAAGCCAATAACATTGACTCCTAACATAAAGCATTGGCCCATTCCAGCGCACCAAGAAGGATCTCAAGCTATATGAATTTAGAGTAAGAGAAATTTAATAAGTGTCTTATAACTGGTAATGAAACTTGAATGCATCACAATGTCACAGAGTCCAGACCACAATTGGAACAATGCAATCATGATGATTCTCTGGGACTAACGGAATTCAAGGCCTAAGCCAGTAACCGGTTGATCATGTGTTTTTTTTTTTTTTTTTTTTTTTTTTTTTTTTTTAAATTCCATTGGACATGTATGCCAAATTAATCACATCTCTGTAGGCTCCCATAAGTCAGTACTTGCTGACTATACCCTTTTTCCTTCTCTTTGAGGCCTTCACTCACACTGAACAGGTGGCCGGGACTGCTCTGCGCAATTGTTCCCCCAAGTTCTCACTTGTTCCTGCATGACTACCACCTGCTCCACAATTCATAGCCCCCACCCCCCCCTTTGGTACATGTGTTGTGATAATAGCGAAACCGTCAAGTCAACTACACGAGATGAGTGTTTCGTCAATCAAGGCAATTTGTTGTACTGGAGAGGCATAAAAAAATCTTTGAATGTCTGACAAGCTATATTACTTAAACTTGTTTATTTTTACTGTTTTTAATAATTCATGCCCAAAAAGTATTATGATAAAGGTTTGAGACTGCACAAACAGAACTGTTAGCAATAGAGTCCCTGAAGCCTACGAAACGTAATGCCATTCCCTTGCACCTCCTGGTCAGAGTCTTTGTTTTGCAAATGTGTCAATCGGCACAAGCAGCCTGCTGTCCCATTCCCGCCAACGCAGCTGAAGTTCTTCCAGCTCAAGGCTGTGTAATTTATCTGGGTGTGTAGGGTTTGGAATTGTGTAGGGTAAATAATATATTGTTATTCGGAATAAATATATTTCTTGTGTGTTCCTGTGTCAACAACAGTCTGGATGAATGTCTGATTACAGGAAATGAGAGGCAAGAAATGTTGAATACATAATTAAAACAAACATTTTTCATGTTCTAGTAATAATGACAGAATGCTGATGTGAAGACTGAAGTCCAAATATCAAATAAACGCTTTCACAAAACGTATAACAAAACAAGTGCACTTTTATTCAAGAATATAACCAAAGAAAATCAAATCATTCAATTTACATGTTGCTATTAATGAGTAAAAGCCCAAGTCCAAATATCAATCGACAAAGTCGACATGCCTGCTTAGCTGGTACAGAGGTAAGAGCTGCTGCCTCATAATAAAGAGTTTGCGGGTTTTAGTCAAGTCTTTCCCCATTTTGAGTAGTGAGCTGCTATTATTATTATTGCTGTAATATAATAAAAACATACATTTGATTTGACCCTGTAACACCGGTGTAAATTTTTGCTACCTGTAAAAGATATCGGTAATGGGATATAAGCAGACACACAAACGCTGGTGAATCATGCCTTCTACGTATGCTGTTGTCACTTGAATTTTTTGTTGTTCAGTTTTATTCTTGTTATACCTTTGCGAAAGTGTTTTATTTTTTGTATACCAGTAACCACTTGAATGACATCAAATCTGTCTCTGGCGTAAATGCACACACTCATCCATGTGTGAAAACATCATTGTTTGAAAACTCTGTCATTTGAACATGAATTGTCATTTGAACATTTTTTTTTTTTTTGATCTTGCCCAATCTCCACGTTATAGTGCATGGTACTGATAATGAGGCAGACTTCTTCTTTTTGGGTGCATATACCGTCAGCATGGCACTGCCAGATCTAGACGGGAGATATTTTACAAAATAAGGAGTGGCATTGCACATGTACTTTGTCTTCAAAACTGCCTCAATCCATGACAGATTTTTCATGCTTGGTTGAGATGTACTGCAAGAAAGGACAATGGACCTTTGTTGGAAACAGTTGCTCATCAACAGTAATATGTTGACCTGGTTGGTAGCTCAACACACAGTCCTCAATAAAACGTTTCCCAGTGTCCAACATTGCAGCAAATCTGTCATTTTTCATATGTTTTGCACAGGTGTGTTTTCATTGTCAAAAGCACAAATAAAGCGTGATAGTCTGATAACAGTCACAGGGCATTGTATCTTTGATTGCCGGTACAACAAATAGTTCTGACCAGGCATCGGCCACAGCACCAACTGTGGTCCTCTCTGCTTTTGTAAAAAGAATGGCAATAAATGCCACCAACTCAGAGTGAGAGAGTCAAGTTCGTTGCATCACATGAACATGACTGAGAATAATATTGAATTAAAAAAATTTAAAAAATGGTAACTTTTACACCGGGTGTGTTAGACTCAAATCAAATATATTTTTTTTATTTTATATATATATATATACTAATAAACGGCAAAGCCCTCACTCACTCACTGACTGACTGACTGACTGACTCATCACTAATTCTCCAACTTCCCGTGTAGGTAGAAGGCTGAAATTTGGCAGGCTTATTCCTTACAGCTTCCTTACAAAAGTTGGGCAGGTTTCATTTCGAAATTCTACGCGTAATGGTCATAACTGGAAACTGTTTTTCTCCATTTACTGTAATAGAGATGAGCTTGAAAGCCGTGGGGGCGGAGTTTGACATCATCACGCCTCCCACGTAATCACGCAGTACGTAGAAAACCAGGAAGAGCCCCAAAAAGCGCTGAAGAAAACATGCATTATATAATTGAGAAGGCAGCGAAACAATAAGAAGCGAGCGAGTGATATATACAACCATATTCATGAGTTCTGCTACTTCGGAAACAAAGCACAGTGTAAACCTACACTTTAAATTAAGTTCATAGACAGGCTGCCGCTGGCGTTTGTAATTTAGTGCCTGCCC
>JANRMT010062833.1:25418505-25432821 GCA_026402145.1 Polypterus bichir lapradei | reverse complement strand
ATATATATATATATATATATATATATATATATATATATATATATAAACATATAAGACTGGACTTTGACTGACTAGAAAAAGAAACATATAACATAGAGTCTGGCTGTTTACTGGTTGTTTAGAGTTCTGATTTATGCTGGCACAGATAAATGGTTTTACGATACAAAGTCTTTATGGATGATGGATTGATGATTGAGGGTTTCTAATGATCTACCTCTAGTTGCTGACTCTATAAAGTCTGCCTTCTTAGTTCTCTTGGGCTTGAGCGCAGAGTTTGACACTGTTGATCGCACTGTTTTGTTGGATCGGCTGAAAAACATTGTTGACATTCAGGCTACTGCACTAAAGTGGTTTTCCTCTTATTTAGAAAACAGAAGTTTTAAAATTATGATGGGAAATTGTCACTTGTCCTCTGCAAAAATTGCATGTGGCATGTGGAATACCTCATGGCTCCATCTTAGGCCATATCTTGTTCTCCTTGTACATGCTTCCACTTGGGTGTCCATCTTTCATCTGTTATGCAGATGATATACAGCTATACCTTCCACTTAAGCCAGGTCAAGATGAAGCTCTGCAGCTGAATTTGAAGTATCTAAGGGAAATTAAATGTTGGATGTCACAGAATTTTCTTAAACCAAGAGAAAACATTTTATCATATTTTGGAATCTTGTCAGAGTTATATCAAATGATTTGGGCCTGTTGTCATCTAATGTACACAGCCATGTAAAAAACCTTGGCATTCCTTTTGACTCTGCTCTCAAATTTGACAAACAAATAAACTCTGTTGTTTGTGGTAGCTTCTTTCAACTTAGGAATATATCAAAACTCAAATGTATTTTGTCTTTAAAGGATTTGGTAATAGTCATTCATGCTTTATTTCCTCATGTCTTGACTATTGTAACTCTCTGTATCTGGGTATCTGTCAGTCAACTTTGTCACACCTGCAATTGATCCAGAATGCGGCAGCGAGGCTTCTAACTGGTACCAAGAAAAGAGAGAGCATCACTTCTGTGCTCGCATCCTTGCATTAGCTTCCTGTTAAATCTTTTCCTTCTTCTTCTTTCGGTTGCTCCCATTAGGGGTTGTCACAGTAGATCATCTTCTTTCATATCTTTCTTTCCTCTGCATCTTGTTCTGTTACACCCATCACCTGCATGTCCTCTCTCACCACATCCATAAACCTTCTCATAGGCCTTCCTCTTTTTCTCTTCCCTGGCAGCTCTATCCTTAGCATCCTTCTCCCAATATACCCAGCATCTCTCCTCTGCACATGTCCAAACCAGCGCAATCTCGCCTCTCTGACTTTGTCTCCCAATCATCCAACTTGAGCTGACCGTCTAATGTACTCACTTCTAATCCTATCCATCCTTGTCACACCCAGTGCAAATCTTAGCATCTTTAACTCTGCTACCTCCAGATTTGTCTCCTGCTTTCTGGTCAGTGCCACTGTCTCCAAACTACAGGACTGCTTCAAACAGACGGACTGGGACATATTTGAACACCAAGAGCTGGAAACATTTACAGGAACGGTACTGGACTATATCAGGTTCTGCATCAGAAATGTGACTGTGGACAAAAACATTCTGGTTTTCCCAAACCAGAAACCCTGGATGACCAGCCAGGTCCGTACACTCCTCGGAGCCCGCAACGCTGCCTTCAGGTCAGGTGACAGAGCTCTGTACAGGGCTGCCTGAGCCGCTCTGAAAAGTGGAATTAAAAAAGCAAAGACGGACCATAAGAGAAGCATAGAGTCCCACCTGTCCAGCCATAATTCACGGGAGGTGTGGCAGGGAATACAAAACATCACAATCTACAGAGGCTGTGATGCAACAACAGGAAATCTGAATGCGCAGCTAGCAGAGGAGCTAAACTGCTTCTTTGCTTGCTTTGAATCATCACAACAGCAGCACTCGCCTGCTCCAGCCCTGCTCCCACCCTCACCGGATTCCTGCACTACTCCACTCACTGTAAAGGGGCACGATGTCAGACAGGTGCTCCTGGCAGTGAACCCCAAGAAGGCTGCCGGCCCAGATGGAGTATCTGGTAGGGTGCTCAGAGCATGTGCCCACCAGCTCACCTTTATCTTCACCAAAATTTTCAACCTCTCCCCAGCCCAGGCAGTAATTCCGTCCTGCCTAAAATCAGCCACAGTCATTCCAGTGCCAAAGAAGTCTCCCATCACCAGCCTAAATGATTATCACCATGTGGCCCTCACTCCGGTAATCATGAAGTGCTTCAAGAGACTGGTTCTCCAGCACATCAAGGAATATCTCCCCCAAGACTTCGATCCCTACCAATTTGCATATTGCGCGAACAGATCCACAGAAGACGCCATCGCCGTAGCTCTCCACTCTGTGCTGAGCCATCTAGAGCAGCAGCAGAGCTACGTCCGGATGCTCTTTGTGGATTACAGCTCAGCTTTTAGTACAATCATTCCTGACATTCTCATCACCAAACTGGTCGCTCTTGGCCTCCCCCATCTCACATGTGTCTGGATAAAAGACTTTCTTACCAACCGGCTCCAGACTGTGAGACTCGGCACCCACCACTCCTCCATTTGCACACTGAACACTGGTACCCCACAAGGCTGTGTGCTGAGCCCCATTCTCTACTGTCTTTACACCCACGACTGCAGTCCAGCCCACAACAACAACCTCATCGTCAAGTTTGCTGATGACACAACAGTAGTCAAACTCATCTCAAAGAAAGACAAGGCAGCTTACAGAGAGGAGGTCCTGAAGTTGGCAGCCTGGTGTTCAAAGAACAACCTGGCTCTGAACACCAGGAAAACCAAGGAGATCATTGTCGCCTTCAGGAGGCACAACACCGACTTAGCCCCCCTTTACATCAACGGCAAGTGTGTGGAGAGGGTCCATACCTTACAGTTTCTCTGCATCCTTATCTCCGCTGACATCTCCTGGACAGACAACATCACAGCAGTCATCAAGAAGGCTTAGCAGCGGTTACACTTCCTGAGGGTCCTCAGAAAGCACAACCTGGACTCCAACCTGCTACTGACCTTCTACCACTCGTCCATTGAGAGCCTGCTGACATACTGTATCACAGTATGGTACGGCAGCTGCACCATGGCAGACAGAGAGAGGCTTCAGAGAGTAGCAAAGGCAGCACAGAAGATCATCGGCTGCCCTCTCCCCTCCCTGATGGACATTTACACCTCCCGCTGCCTCAGCAGAGCGAAAAACATCATCAACGACAGCTCCCACCCTGGCTCTGATCTGTTTCACCTGTTGCCTCCAGGGAGCCACTACAGGTGCATCACAACAAGGACAAACAGACTCAAGAACAGTTTTTCCCAAAAGCCATAACCATTCTAAACTCACACATGCACTGACTACACAGTCTAACCCCCCAACCCCTGGACTTCCTTCTATCCATCAACTGTGCAATATCCAATATCTAAATGGTACTGATAATAACTGTGCAATATCTGTATACTGTACAATATCATTACACTCAGGGTTCAACATCCACTACTCACTGCACATGATCATCATTATTGTGCAATATTTAAATTATGTGCAGTAACCCAGTAGTGCAACAGTTATTTATTCTTTCCAGTATTTAAATAATCTGCAATAACCCAATAGTGCAATAGTTATTATTCTTTCCATATGTATATAGCATTGCAGAACGTTTTTGCAACTTCTTTGCAACTTTTTACACCATTTGTTTATTTGTTTATGTACTTGTTGTGTTCTACATGTATGTCTGCACTGAAGGAGCTGCTTTTAATCTGATTGTACATGTGTATAGTGACAATAAAATACATTCTTCTTCTTCTTCTTCTTCTTCTTCTTCTTCCAACCCATATAGCATAGCCAGTCTCACTACCGTCCTGTAGACCTTCCCTTTCACTCTTGCTGATATCCGTCTGTCACAAATCATTCCTTCTTGCCTTCTCTATACTTCTCCATCAACACCCTCAGAGCAAACATCACATCTGTGGTGCTTTCTTGGCATTGAAACCATACTGCTGCTGACTAATCATCACCTCACTTCTTAACCTAGCTTCCACTACTCTTTCCCATAAATTCATGCTGTGGCTCATCAATTTTATCCCCCTGTAATCACTACAGTCCTGCACATCCCCCTTATTCTTAAATATCGGCACCAGTACACTTCTTCTCCACTGCTCAGGCATCCTCTCACTTTCCAAGATTCCATTAAACAATGTGGTTAAAAACTCCACTGCCATCTCTCCTAAACACCTCCATGCTTCCACAGGTATGTCATCTGGACCAACAGCTTTTCCATTCTTCATCCTCTTCATCGCTGTCCTTACTTCCTCCTTAGTAATTCGTTGCACATCCTGATTCACTATATCCTCATCATCCAACCTCTTCCCTCTCTCATTCTCTTCATTCATAAGCCTCTCAAAGTACTCTTTCCATCTGCTCAACACACTCTTCTCGCTTGTGAGTACGTTTTAATCTTTATCCTTTATCACCCCAACCTGCTGCACATCTTTCCCAGCTCGGTCCCTCAGTCTAGCCAATCAGTACAGGTCCTTTTCTCCCTCCTTAGTGTTCAACGTCTCATACAACTCATCATACACCTTATCTTTAGCCTTCGCCACCTCTCTCTTCACCTTGCAACTTATCTCCTTGTACTCTTGTCTACTCTCTGCATCTCTCTGACTATCTCACTTCTTCTTTGCCATCCTCTTCCTCTGTATAATCTCCAGTATTTCCCCATTCCACCACCAGGTTTCCTTTTCCTCTTTCCTCTGTCCAGATGTCACGACAAACACCGTTCTTGCTGTCACCCTTACTGCATCTGCTCCATTCTTGTACGTCACCCTATGTTCCTCCCTCTTCTTAAAATACATATTCACCACAGCCATGTCCATCCTTTTGGCAAAATCCACTATCCTCTGACCTTCTTCATTCCTCTCCTTGACACCATACCTACCGATCACCTCCTCGTCTCCTCTGTTCCCTTCACCAACATGTCCATTGAAATCCGCTCCAATCACCACTTTCTGTCCCGTGGATACACTGTTTATCATTTCATCCAACTCACTCCAAAAATCTTCTTTCTCATCCATTGCACACCCAACTTGCGGGGCATATTCACAACTTTCATCATCACACCTCCAATTTCCAGCTTCATAATCATTACTCTGTCTGACACTCTTTTCACCTCCAAAACACTCTTGACATACTGTTCCTTCAGAATAACCCCTACTCCATTTCTCCTCCTATCCGCACCATGATAGAAAAATTTGATTCCACCTCCGATCCACCTGGCCTTACTCCCCTTCTGTTTAGTCTCTTGCACGCACAATATATCAACCTTCCTTCTGTCCATCATATCGGCTAACTCTCTCCCCTTACCAGTCATACTGCCAACATTCCAAGTTCCTACCCTAAGTTCCACTCTCTTTACCTTCCTCCTCTCTTCCTGCCTCCGGACACATCTCCCCCCTCTTCTTCTTCAGCCAACAGTAGCCCAATTTCCGCCAGCACGCTGTTGACTAACAGTACTGGTGGCGGTCATTGTTAACCTAGTGCGCGAATGATCCGGTATGGAAATTTGTATTGTTGTCCGCATATTTGATTTGGCAAAATTTTACACCGGATGCCCTTCCTGACATAACCCTCCCCATTTATCCAGGCTTGGAACTGGCACAAAGAAACACACTGGTTATTGCATCCCCTGTGGCTGGGTTAGCTTCCTGTTAAATACAGAGTCGAATTTAAGGTTTTATTATTAATTTTTAAAGTTTTCCATGGCATAGATCCCATCTATATCTCTGACCTTGTCATTCTCCATTCTACCTCTTGAGCTCTAAGGTCCTCTGATTAAATATTTTTAACTGTTCCACACTCTCGGTTGAGGGTTAAAGGAGACCATGCCTTCTCTGTAGCTGCCCCAAGACTCTGAAATAGTCTGACATCTTTTATTAAGTAATCCCTCATTTTAAATATTTTTAGGTCAAATTTGAAAAACTATTCATTTTCTCAGACATTTGAGTTATTTTAAAGATTATGTATACAACTGTCTGTTGTGTCTTGGTGTGTTTTGTTTTGCTGTCAGTTAAATAAGTATCTCTCATTCTGTTGCTTTTTGAATCAGTTAGTCATTTAATTTCTTTTTAAATGTGTCTTTTTAAACTTCTCTTTTAATTTATTTAGATGTTTGGTTTTATTTGATTTTATTGTGTAGCACTTTGTTTGACACTTGTTGTCTTTTAAATATTCTATATAAATAAATATGATGTGAGATGAAATATCCGATGCTATGTGAAGCTGTTGCTTTGTTGTTGATCCATATTATAGTGGAGAATCCTCCATGTGTTGGAATGCACTCATTTCTCTTTGCTTCATGATTCTTTGTCTGTGGTGTGTAGTGCTTTCCTCAATTAGGAACTACACTTTGTCATCTGCAACTGCATGGAGAAAAGCATTGATCTTTCTGGCAAAGTTTACACGTTGAAGTTCCCAATTTGAAGTAAAGGCTGCATCTCAGCAGAAAGGGTTCAGTGCTTAGCTTGGCACACTGCACCTCAGCCTCAGAGAGGGAATGGTTTGTCAGCTTCGGATTTTCAAGGAGGAGTGACTCTTAGCTTTTAGGTTCAGAGCAGGTTTCAGAGGTTTTCATTAATTCTGGAGAGTTTCCCCTCCCTGAGAGAATCCCAGAGAAAATGCCTCAAGTGAATTCCTGAACTTCTCTAAACTTGACATTTCAGTTGCTAAATCTGTGTCTTCTATTCGGCAAGTTATTCTATACATGCTAGTTGTCATTCCTTGAATTACAGTTCTCTGTTCTTACTTTAGTCCATTTCATGCCTTCTGACTCAAGAGGTTTGCAGAGGGGCCTCTGATTTATGCCTTTGTTATTAGAAAATGTCCAGGAAGACCCTGGTATAAGTTGGAGTTCAGTCACTAGGAATGCAGGTGGGGGAAGGCACAGCTGGATGTCTGAATCCCTGTGAAATGCGTGTTCTTCACATGCCTGATATGCTATTAAAACCTACCAGAATGGGCAGTGCCCAGATTGTTCTACACTTTGCAGCTGGATAGAAGTTATTTAGCTCAAATTACAACTCCATTTTTAAAGTTCAGAAATATGGAAATCAGATTAACCTTTCTGTAATTTAATCAAGGATTCATATTTTAAGCACCTACCAATTAAGCATGCCAAACCTAATGATATACACACCTGTATACAGAGGTAAGTCCTCAAAAAGGAGACAAGGAAAAATAATGCAAAATTTACCAAATTGAGAAACAATGTTATCACAATGTTTAACACTAGAATTACCAGAGCCTACGAAAAAACTCGTAATTCCGTCCCACCTTAAATTGCTTCTTAAATCCCTTCACACCTCTCCGCCAGCATCCTTTGTCTTCTAAATGTGCTGATAAAGAGAAGCTAGGAGCAGCCGGCTATTCCATCCCCCCACCAATTTAGAACGTGGACGAACTTCTCTCAGCTCATGCCTTGATTGAGTATCTGGGAGTGAAGTGAAGTTTTAGAGTGGAAATAATAGATCGTTATTTGGAACACACGCATTTCATGTCTGTTCCGTTTCTACAGTAATCTGTGTAAACACATTGTTAAAACAGAAACGTTTTTTATATTCTAGTAGTAGATGACAAAATGTAGGCATAAACTATATAATGTATGAAGCCTGAAGTCCAAATAACAAAGAAACATTTTCACAAAAGGTTCAAATATAACACAATTGCGATTTTATTCAAAAATATAACTGCAGAAACAAAAAGCCGCCTTAACAAGCGAAATTGACGGCCGTTTACTATAACTGCCTCCGTAGTGCAATAGAATCAGTTCTCGCCTTGGAATCAAAAGGTCACGAGTTCGATCCTGCACCACTCCGTTTTGAGAAGTAAACTGCTCTTAGTCTTACTATTTTAGAGTAAAAGCATACATTTGATGTATGTAACAGCCGGTGCAATTTATGATCCTTGTAAAGGTTAGCTTTTTTTTTTTTAATTCACTTTTCATTCTCTCAGTCGCGTTCAGAATCAATCCATACAACCCCATCTGACAGGGCTGTTTTCACTAAAGACGCGCTATAGCTCTGCAGTGTACCACGATGCATACTAACGTCCCCCCCGGACCACCCCCCCCCCCAACCGTGTTCTGACACACAAACGTTGGCGAAGCTGCCTTCTTCGTATCTCACCGTCACTTGATTTTCTTTTTATTCAGTTTTATTGAGTGTTCCTGCCAGAGCCCGCATGTTGCTGTATGCTGTTTCTTTTGTACTCCAGGACTTGCAGAGGAGATAATGGTAAAGAGCAGTAACTTCGGCGCTATATGCCCGTTGTTTTGTTATACTTTTACACCAACTTATGTTCCTGTGATTGAGCATGCTCAAACGGGCATGCTCAAAAAATACACGTGTAATGCCACGAAAAGTGCACGCAGACACATCATTTCGCAAACAAAACAAGTACACTTTTATTCAAGACTACCTGTATAACCGAAGAAAAAAGAAAGCAAGTTACAGTAGGCGATTGATACGACAGCTTGCATGGTGCAATGCTAAGAAGTGCTGATTTTCATTCCGTGCTATATAAAATCATCACTTTCAAATATTAACAGTTCCCACACACCCAAGGACCGTCCTTCCTACATTTACGACACGTGTACTTGTTGCAGTGCACACACCTCTCTGTGCTATGGTTCCTATTACACTGAATGAGCACCTGACACTGTACTTTCTTCCCTAAATTCACACTCGATCTGACGCTGTTCGTTTTCAAATAATATTGCATTAGTGCGATTATATTTTCACATATATTGTCTCTTTCTTTCAGGTGTGTAATAGAAACCACAGCATAGAGAGAAGTGTGTACATTGCTTCTTATAGGAAAAGGCGATGGAAAAAGTGCACTTGAATAAAAGTGCACTTTTGTTATACTTTTACACCAACATATGTTCCTGAGTTTAAAGAAGACAACACACAATATAATACATTTCTGGATACATTACAGATACCACAAGTAGATACTTTTAGTGCGGAGGAACTGGATAAAACTCTGGCGCTATCAGAATTACTAGATGCTATAAAGTCACTTCAGTGCGGGAAAGCAGCAGGCCCTGATGGCTACCCTGCAGAATTTTATAAGAAATTCTCCGCTCAGCTAGCTCCCCTCCTATTAGCAACATTTATAGAAGCTAGAAACAATCAAATTCTACCCAAAACTTTTCGCCAAGCATTAATCACCATCTTTCCTAAACAAAATAAGGACTTATTACAATGTGCATCATACAGACCAATTTCACTTCTGAATAATGTTGTTAAGATACTCTCAAAAATCATAGCTAGAAGGATGGAGAATGTGCTCCCTTCGGTAGTATCACAAGACCAAACTGGGTATATCAAGGGTTGACAGTTATCTTCCAATCTTCGATGCCTGTTTAATGTAATATACTCACCAACAAAGTCAAACACCCCAGAAATACTATTATCATCGGATGCAGAAAAAGCATTTGACATGATTGAATGGAAATACCTTTTTTACTACATTAGAGAAATTTGGGTTTGGCCCGAACATTTGTGCATGGATCAAACTACTGTATACCAATCCAGAAGCTTTAGTTTGTATTAACAACATCTGTTCAGATTACTTTAAACTAGAACGTGGTACCAGACAAGGATGCCCCTTGTCACCACTGCTATTTGCAATCGCCATTGAACCACTGGCGGTTCATTGTCGAAATGCTGATTAGATAAAGGGGATTATCAGAGAAGGACTGGAACGGAAAATTTTTCTACATGCAGATGATATGGTTCTGTATATATCAGACCCACAAAATTCTGTGCCTGCAGTCTTAACAGTACTTACAGAATTTCAAAAGATCAATCTCTGGTCTGGAATTAATTTGAATAAAAGTGTACTCTTTCCAGTGAATTCTCAAGCATACAATATTAGATTGGACACCCTCCCTTTTATCATTGCAGATCAGTTTAAATACCTAGGGGTAAACATCACAAGTAAACATAAAGCTCTTTATCAACAAAATTTTGCCGATCACATGGAAAAAATTAAGCAAGACTTGCATAGATGGTAAACCCTTCCTCTTACTCTAGCTGGAAGAATTAACGCTGTTAAGATGAATATTCTTCCTAAGCTTCTTTTTTATTTCAAAAAATTCCAATATACATCAATAAATCATTTTTAAGCAATTAGATTAAACAATAACCTCATTTATTTGGAACTCCACGTATCCAAAGAGCGACCCTACAAAGAACTAAGGCAGAAGGTGGAATGGCTCTACCCAATTTTCAGTTTTATTACTGGGCAGCAAACATACAAACTATAAAAACCTGGACACAAATAGATGAACATACATAGACCTGGTCCGCAATAGAACTAAAATTCTGCAGTACTTCTTTATATTCCCTGCTTTGTGCCCCAATAAATGCAAGTTGTCGGCAATATACTGATAACCCAATCGTGCTTCACTCAATCAGAATATGGAACCAATGTAGAAAGCTTTTTAAGATGGAGAAGCTTTTATCTGTGGCACCTCTGCAAGAGAACCACCTCTTTCAACCTTCGCAAACATATGTAGTTTTTAATATCTGGAAAAAATTTGGGATTAACTTGCTTAGAGATCTTTATATAGACAACATCTTTGCATCCTATGAACAATTACATTCTAAATTTAAAATTCCAGTTACACATTTCTTTCACTATCTTCAAATTAGGAACTTTGTTAAACAGAATCTGCCCGATTTTCCTTATCTTGCACCCTCGTCCATGCTGGAAAAAATATTGCTCAATTTCAAGGACTTAGACACCATCTCTGCAGTATATAAAATTATTTTACTGTCCCTCCCTTTCAAAGATCCAAGAGGACACTGGGAAAAAGATCTCTTAATCAATATATCAGAAAAGGAGTGGAAAGTAGCAATGCAGAGAATTCACTCGAGCTCCATATGTGCAAAGCATACAATTATTCAACTCAAAATTATATATCGAGCACATCTGTCTCGCCTAAAACTGTCCAAAATGTTTCCAGGGCATGATCCAGCCTGCGAACGCTGGAATCAAGTCCCAGTCTCACTGGGTCACATGTTTTGGGCCTGCAACAAATTAACATCATTCTGGACCAAAATTTTTAATTACCTTTCAGACAGCCTTGGTGTCACAATACCTCCTAACCCATTAACAGCTGTGTTCGGTGTTCTTTAAGATGGGTGTAAAGTGGAGAAGGACAAACAAACTGTGATTGCATTCACTACACTCTTGGCACACAGGCTTATTTTGCTAAACAGGAAGAATCCTAATTCTCCTCTTTAAGTCAGTGGGAAAGCAATGTGTTATACTATTTGAAATTGGAAAAAATTAAATACTCAGTTAGAGGATTTGTACAGATTTTTTTCAAAACATGGCAGGATCTAATCAATAATATTTTAGAATAAGCTCTCAAAGCACCGAGGAAGCAATTATTTCCGCATTTCTTTTTCTTTTCCATTCATCTCTATTGGCCTGTCAAACTCATCAATTTAGGTATTCTTACAAGCCTTAAGCTTTACCCCATTGGCCATGCTCTCTCTCTCAGGGGTGGGGGTTGACTTGTTCTCAATCCTTTTTGTAAAAATTGATTGATTTGTATGGAATGATTACAATAAAATTAATTTAAAAAAAAAAGAAAAGAAAAAGAAATTTAAGCATTCTTTTAATTAAATGGGAGAAAGGGCACAAAATCTTCTCAGGCTGTTTCATCCATCAATCTATCCCGTATTCATTTTCAGAAATGCAAAGTTTTATCACACTTTTATTGTTCAAAACACATATTTCTAAATATTTTGAAATTACCTGAAACTATTTTTATGTTTAGATGTTATTCACTTCCTTCCATTTTCTTGACACACTTTTTCTATTATAAAGTTCTGGAGAGCAGAAACATATCTAGGGATAATTTGGCACAAGACAAGATTAAACCTTTAAGTTATTTTTTTTTTCAATTAAATACACTTGCGTGAAATGGAATGGAATATAGTAATGAATACAATTTAGGTAAAAGAAGGTGGCACTGTGGTCCTAATGAACCCTGCATCCTGTGCTTGAATCATGATGCCTGGTCATTGTATGTGTGGAGTTTGCACATCATCTCCTCCAGGAACTCCAGTTTTTCAATCGCATATCCAAAAATTTGCAGGTTATGGTAATTTACAAAGGAATACTAGCTATGTTTGATTGCAAGGATGTGTGCATGAGCAAACATCCAGAGAATGTTGTGTTATTTTAGTAAAAAAAACAAAACTCATGCATTAAAGCATAAATTATAATTTTAGAAAACCAGCATAAAATACCTTACAATATACACAGAGAGATGTAAATATACATAATTTTTTGTTCAGTCTTATTGTTGTGTCCTTTTTTTTGTCCTAGATTTCAATTTCACACATCTCTAGTATGGATGATGTTGCAGGCTACAACAATGACGATTACCAAAGAATACCTTGAAGGTCTGACAATGGGTCCAGCATTGATGAAAATCCACTACATGTACTCCAAGTTACACCAATTGCCAACACAGGATGATGACAATAGAAAAAAAAATGTGATACTTAAATTGCCCGAAAAAAAAAAAAAAAAAAAAAAAAAAACAACAACAACTGGTGCAATTAATAAAAAAGAAATAGGAAAATGGCCACAACAGCAGCTCTAATGAGCTTTGAATATGCTGACATAATGTTCCTTCAGCTTTTTTAAATGCTGAGATCAAACATTAATAATAAAACACATTATTGGTGATTAAATATCACATAAACACAAGCATTGCTTTTGATTTTATTGTAATAACACTGTTGTTTAAGGTTCATATATTAAAGGCAGTAAAATCCATCAAAGCATTATCTAGACAAAGACAGTTAAACTGGATGGTAATGGAGAGCCAGATCTTATCATTGCACAACTGGGTTTAATGCAAAAACAATCCTAGATGCCACACCACTCTATAATGAGACACACTCACATAGATGTTGCTAGGTCAATCTATACTTCTTAATTAACCTAAATTATGAGGCTTGGGTTTATTGAAGGAAAATCTGAGAATCCAGAAAAAAAAACACACACACACACACATAGACATGGGGTGAATATCCAAAGTCCAAATTGTTGGTGACAATGACAGGACTGGAACCCATCTTCTTGGACTGGTGTGGCTGTAGTGCTGACCATTTTGTCTTCATGTTGCCTCTAAACTTTTAACACAGTATCCCAAAATGTGAAATGTAGGAATTTGGTCTGGCAGTAAACTTTGACTAGTGTTAGCATAAAGGTACAGTACAGGCCAAAAGTTTGGACACACCTCCTCATTCAATGTGTTTTCTTTATTTTCATGACTGAAGGCATCAAAACTATGAATGAACACATGTGGAGTTATGTACTTAACAAAAAAGGTGAAATAACTGAAAACATGTTTTATATTCTAGTTTCTTCAAAATAGCCACCCTTTGCCCTGATTACTGCTTTGCACACTCTTGGCATTCTCTCGATGAGCTTCAACAGGTAGTCACCTGAAATGGTTTTCACTTCACAGGTGTGCCTTATCAGGGTTATTTAGTGGAATTTCTTGCTTTATCAATGGGGTTGGGACCAGCAGTTGTGTTGTGCAGAAGTCAGGTTAGTTGGACGATCATTTATTTTTCAACAGGACAATGACCCCAAACACACCTCCAGGCTGTGTAAGGGCTATTTGACCAAGAAGGAGAGTGATGGAGTGCTGTAAATGGTCATGAAAATAAAGAAAACACATTGAATGAGGAGGTGTGTCCAAACTTTTGGCCTGTACTGTATATGAAAATTTGTATCGTGTTTAATAACTCAAAACAATTGTCTGCTTTTTGGACCAGTATTTGCTTATAGAATCTCACTGGGTGCAGGAGCATGACTCAACAGCAAAGTATAAAGTGTTTAAAAGGTTGTGAATACACACTGTCACTCCAAATGAACCAAGATTTGATACTCAACCTAGACATTATTTCTTTGAACTATGGGAAGAATCTATTTTAACAAGGGGCAATGTGAGCATGTGGAGAAAGTGCTGACTCCACACAGATGGCAATCCTGCTGGAAACCAACCTACTCAATGGTACTGTCTGCCCCACCATACTAAGCTTCATATGTATTCTAAAATGTCTTTGTCGACTCTGTTGCACTTCCAGCTTATTTTAAAAGATATTTCTTTTGCGGAGTTGAGGGAAATATCATTTTGCTTTTTTAATATCGAAATAAAGAAATCATCTTTATATATATGGTGTGATGATTATTCTTCTCCAAAAGAATACTACACAATACAAAACAA
>JANRMT010062833.1:25407141-25418405 GCA_026402145.1 Polypterus bichir lapradei | reverse complement strand
TATATATATATATATATATATAATGAAAGAGACAAAGAGATCAAAAATCTTTGGGCCACCTAAAGGCTAACCCCGTATAACAAAAACAAACTGCGGGTTCAAAGGCATTAAAAAGCAAAAGAGGAAGAAAAAAAGGTATCAGTCAACAACGCCCCTGGTGTTTCCCAAAGAAAGAGGATTGTCAGTTTTCAGCTCACAACCAGAACAAATAAAAGAGACAGAAGAGACAAATGCAGTTAGTTTTACAGAAAGATGTAATCTCTACTTATTGGATTAAAGTCACGTCCAGTTGCAGATCCAGTGCCTGCTAACGGGTGTGCTGTTTTGTCTATTACCTCCAGCCTGTTCAAGCCAAAAATGAATGTCAACCTGGGAGCCTTTTTGTCTGAAGGATTCTGGGTAAAGTTACTGGTAGAGCTATTGTGCAGCCATTCACTTTCGTGTCCACTCAGGAATAGGGGGTGTGTGGGGGGATGGGGATTTACAGCACCTTATTGATAGAGTGCTGATTAAATAGTCACTCTTCTAACAGGCTCTCCAATCTCAGCAAAGAACTGCTGTTACAGTGGCTAATAGGTTCTTTGTTGCCTTCCCGAACAAAGAACTTCGTGCCAGATTGCTCAATTTAGCTGGATGGCCAACTCTAGGAAAAGTCCTGGTGGTCCCAGATATCTTCCATTTTACAATTATTGTGGCCACTGTTCTCCTAGAAACACAAAGCTTTATGAATGGTTTTTATACCCTTACCCTGGTCTAAGATTCACCACTATTTGATCACAGAGGTGCACAAAAAGTTCCTTGGACTTCATGGCTTGGCTTTAGTCCTGACATGCAGTGTGAATTGTGGAACCTTATATACAAGTGTGTGCCTTTCTAAATGATATCCAATCAATTAAATCAAGTGCGAGAAACATCTCAAAGATAATTAAAGCAAACAGGATAGACCTGACCACAATTTGGCATGACATAGCAAATGATCTGGATACTTATATAGCTTAGAAATTTTGAATAAGTTTGGAACCCTTTCTGAAAACAGGTTTTCACTTTATCATTATGAGTCATTGAGTATAGATTGTTGGACAAAAATGACAAATTTATCCATTTAAAATTAAATCTACACATTAAAATGTGCACAAAGTAAAGAGGCATGAATACTTCCTGAATCCACTGCCTATAAAAATATATCTATTATATATAATGTATTTAGCCACCTATCCATTTTCTTAACCCATTTATCTGGGACAGCATATCCCAGCAAGCATCAGACCCAACAAAAGAATAAATCCCTGTCAGGGCAAAAGTTCATCAAAGGATGAACAAACTCACACAAACTAACTAGACCAGTTTAACAATGCCAATACACATAAACTGCATTTCTTTGGACTGTGGGAGAAAACTGGAGCACCCAGAGGAAAAATACATAGACAAAGGGAAAACAAACAAACTCTATACAGGGGGCATGAAGGACTTGTACTTCAGTCTTCTTGTTGTGATATACAAACTGAAATGGGGTGTGTGTAAAAAGAGCATGAATGAAAAATAAAAGAGGTATGGTCCCACAACTGGAAAAATCCTTTTATTATAGTTTTGATTTTGAAAGTTCATATGAAGTGGAAAAAGTGTGATTGGATGTACACTGGTGTAGCCTGGAGAAGTAGTCTCTATCTCATTAAAACAATACTAGGTAGAGGTAGCCTGGTCTTTAATACCCTGAGGATCAGGACAGGGCAGAGTCATCACTGTTCCTTTATATAGATTGTATGTGCCAGGCAGGGTTATCTGGCATCCTGGCTACAATGAGTATGGGACCCTTATCCAGATGGGAGGACAAGATAAGAGAAGCAGTGGGGAAAAGCTCCTAATTTTGTATATTTTTATCCCTCATCCGGTATATGGTAGCATCTCAGGACTGTGGTAACCTTGTGGAACCCTGTGGAGCATGATGGGAGTTATAGTGCCGAGAGTCAGTCCTGCTTGGTTCCACAGGTGTTGCTGCAGGGATTCACGGTCCCTACTTTTCGGGACTTGCACCTGACCCGGAAGTGCTTTCGTCAGGCTATGCCATAGCACTGGAAATTCTCCTGGGTTTGACATAAAAGGAAGTCATCCAGCTTGCTCCAGAGAGTCAGAGTAGTGAGGAAGAAAGGTGACACTCACTGGAGGGAGGTGGATGGAGAGAGTGAGAGAGAGACAAAGAAAGAAGAGAAAGAATGGAAGAAAGAAGATTATTTTTTGTATTAATACTTGTGCAATGATGGAAAGTCCTTTATGAGGTATTTTTATATTGAAAACCTCTGTTTTTGAACCCATGACTGCACTGGTGTTAGTTGTATCCAGGGTTCGAGGTTTAGTGGCACAAGATTATAAAAGAAAGTAGACAGTTGTGTGATTTCTTGTGCATACTTAAAACATCTCCCCTCTGTTACCTGTAATTCAGTCCCTGCATTCACAATATTTACAAATGTTATGAGAATATTTCATATGGGACCTTTTATAGCCGGGGTACTCAATAGGCGGACTCCAGTCCGCATCCGGACCCAAATACGGTTAAATCTGGACCGACGCCAAAACAAACATGCAAATTTAATCATAATCCAAATGAGTTCTCAATGAAGTGCGCAATTGTGATTCCGCGCGATATATCTTTGAGGTTTCTACTCGGTTTGGCTGCTTCATCTATGTCCAATCACAGCAGCTGTAACAGTATCATCATAGCAACATTCCCATTACTCCCCGCCTCCCCCCAATACTCGCTCGCTCGCTCATTCACGGCAGCCAGATTTATGTACCGGTCACGTGCTCTGGGTCAGGCCGGTGAACAGGCAGTCTCATCACTCGCGGGCAGTGCAAATTTCGTTAACTGAATTTTTTTTTTGCTGACTGAAAGTGAAGATGGCTGGCTCAAGACAGTACATTGATAAGAAAAGAAAAGTTGATTTTGAAAACCGCGAATTTAAGAGTGAGTGGACAGAAAAATATGCGTTCGTGCTCCCCGTAGGAAGCAGAAAACCAATGTGTTTAATCTGCAACGAGACGGTAGCAATAATCAAAAGTGGTAATGTGAACCGCCATTATGAAACAAAGCATGCACATTTCGAACAAAATTACCCTCAGAACTCAGAGGTAAAGACCATAAAAATAAACCAGCTGAAATCATCATATGAAGCTACAAGCAGTGCAATAGTTAGATCAGCCACACAACAGGAGTGGGCAACAGAAGCCTCACTAAGAGTAGCATGGGTCCTGGGAAAAAACAAGAAACCCTTCTCTGATGCTGAAGTAGTCAAAGAGTGTATGAGTGAAGTGGTGACTGCTCTGTTTGAAGGGACTCAAAAGGATGAAATAATCCAGAAAATAAACCAAATACCCTGTTCTGATTCCACTGCTGCAAGACGAACTGAAATACTCACTGATGATTTGCTTGAACAACTTAGTTCTGCTATAAAAAAAGGAAATTTATTTCATTGGCTGTGGATGAATCCACAGACATCACGGACAATGCACAACTCATGGTCTTTATCAGATTTTTTGATGAAGAAAAGGGAGAATTTCATGAAGATGTTTTGGGTCTCACAAACCTCCATGGACACACAAGGGGGGGTGATATCTATGAAGCAGTGACACAGATGCTTAGAGACAGAGCGATAGACCTGAAGCATGTTGTTTCCATTGCTACTGATGGCGCACCATGTATGATTGGGAAAGAGAGGGGATTAGTGTCACGCTTGAGAACTCACCACCCTGACCTCATGGCATACCACTGCATAATTCACCAGATGGTTTTGTATGCCAGCCTTGGAGAAAGGTACTCAGAAGTCATGACAACAGTCATGAAAATAGTCAATTATCTGAGAGCATCCTCTGCTTTGCAACATCGTTTATTGTGCTCATTTCTAATAGAGGTGAATGCAACATTTGATGATTTGCTCCTTCACAACAATGTCCGGTGGCTTAGTAAAGGCAAGGTACTGGAGCGTTTTTGGGCACTGCGGAAAGAGCTGGAGACATTTCTGTTGGATCAGAAGAGTGCAAAAGCCAAACCGTTTGTGGATTTCATGAAGAATGACGAGAAAATGGAAATTGTTGCTTTTCTAACGGACATTACTTCCCATCATAATGGTCTTAATATGAAGCTCCAAGGCAAAAACAGCACAGTGTGTGACCTCATGTTAGCTGTCCGTGCTTTCCAGAGGAAGCTGGAGGTGTTCAAATGTGACTTACAGCAGGACCTGCTTCACTTGCCAAGACTTTTGGATCAGACTGCAGGAAAACATCACCATCACAATTATGCTGAATCCCTGGACAAGCTGATTAAAAATTTCCAAACTCGCTTTGAAGATTTCCCTTTGGGAAAACAAGTCTTGCTGTGCATCGAAAATCTATTGCTTGTCAAAAATATTGCAGAATTCTCAAATGAAGCCACAAAAGTCTTCCAATGGGCCAGTGCTGCTTCTCTGCAAACAAAGTTAATTGAGCTACAAGAAAACCTAGCACTGCAGGAATCTCACTGTGACCTTGCCACCTTCTGGACAAAGATGGTTACTGCGGCAGGTGTTCCTCTCCTGCAGAAGATGGCCCTTCAAATTCTTACAATGTTTCCCTCAACATACTGCTGTGAATCTGCCTTTTCCACTATGAACATGGTGAAAAACACATATCGCAACACCCTCACCAATGAACATTTACATCAGTGCCTCCGCCTTGCCCTCACACCTTTTATGCCCAAGTTCAAACAACTGGTGGCACAAAGAAGGTGTCACCTTTCACACTAAAAGGCCTACCATGTCATTTTTTTGTGTATAGTTCTAAAGTTTGGGGATTGCCTTTTTTTGGAGTTCTCTATTTGGAATTTGACCGTCACTTTTCCGGACCTCAGACTGAATGGAAATTTAATAAGTGGACCTTTCAAATTTATATTTGAGTAGCCCTGTTTTATAGTGTACTGGTATGGAATTCAAATAAATACTAAATGTTCTTAGTGGCTGCCTTTAGGCAGCCTCACATGATGGTGTGCCTGTTCTGTCCATTGTCATCATATCATATTCATTGTGAACCAAATGCTTTCAAGTTATTGTGCTATCAGGACAATTGTGTTTAGTCAGTGATATGTTTAGATAAGAATGTAAAGTGAACAAAGAATTACACATGGTAGTGCTGTAGGATTGTTTGTTTTAATCCTGAAAAGGGTGACAAGACATCATAGCCTATCTCAACAGCAATGGACACAAAGTATGAAACAGTCCTGGGCACTAGTCCATCATCATAAGGACTTCTCAGAAAGGTCTGATTTGGAATCATTGATTAACCTAACCAGAATGTCTATTATCATATGGGGAAACAAAAACCATGCAGACACAGGCAGGACATACAAATTTCACATGGACAGCAACCAAATGTATGATTCCAACTAATAATACTGGATCCATTGGAACATGAAAACGTTAGAGCGGATTTGAGAAATGGTCAGTCAGTCCAACAAGTTCACCAATCGTATTCAACAAATATCTCCAATATAAGATCAAGCTGAGTTTTGAAGGCCTCCAGAGAAATACTATCTACTATATTACTTCATGACTTACTCCATACGTCTGTGGTTCTCTAAAGCTGCAGCACCATCTACTCTGCCACCATGCCACGTACCTTTTGGCTGCTAAGTCATAAGATAAGATGTACCACAAAATGAAGTATTTTTTATGTGTTTATTTCAGGTGGCTCTTTGCTTTTTTTCAGTTTTGGCTTTTAATATTTGCACTTTGGGCAACCTTTTCCAGTGACTATGAACGTAGTTATCTGACAGACTCTTAGAACATAGAAAAAAGTACCATAATCTTGTGAAATCAATACAGAAGTAATTTAGGGTATATTTTGAAAAAGAGAGTGGAGGCGCACTTTTGTCTTTGATCACAGTATGGCTGACCAGAGTTTGAATAGTATACTGTGAAATTGTAAAATCCTTCTGGGTTCACATATGTACTGGCATAAGTTGCTTAACAACCTTACTTAGAGTTCTAGTGTAAAAGAAGCTTATTACTTTAATTCTTATCAAGTGAAATAATCAGCCTGTAGGTTTCTAGTTAAATTAATGTTGGCTTCAGTAAACTGTTATCAGTGATGTCTGGATGATATTTGTTCATGCCAATTTACAGCTTTGATTGCTTAGATTTACACAAGATTTATTCAGGAATGTCATGAATAAATGCACTTGTGTACAACAGAAAGTCACAGCTATAAGAATAAATTGTATATCCGAGCAATCTGTTTTTTATATTTGATAAAGTAAACGATTCTTTCTAAATTCTGAATGTCTTAATATTTTTCCATTTCTCTGTTAAGAGACCATGCTTAATTTAGTATGATGGTTACAGAAAGCTGGATCCCAGTTCAACAGCATTTCAATTGGATCTGTTAATTTGGATTTCTTTTTTTTATATTTATTTTTACAAATTACATTGCTTTATGTAAGAATATTTTAATTTAAAACATTAACTAAGATTTAGCAAAACCAAATGTTTTGTTGAACACAAATTCATACATATGTAAGCATTTACACGTACATTTCTTTTTCTATAAATTTGTCAAAAATCCTGCTCCAAGATTGTTAATATCCAAGGTTAGCTGGATTGCCTTGAATCACATCACAGTATATTAAGGAAGACAAAAAGAACAACATTGAAGTGCTGGGGTACATTGCATTTCATTTTTCGGTATGGCAGTTAGTAAAAGAGACCTGGCAAATCTGAAAGACAAATACGTCTTCTTCTATAGTCACAATGCAATTGATGCTGTCTTGCTAAGTTACCCTGATTTTATGGAATTGGGTCTAGGAGAGGTTGGGTTTATGGAGAAGTTATTGTTTTTTAATTAGATTAGATTAGGTAAACTTTATTAATCCCAACGTGAAATTCAGATGCAAACAGCAGCATAACATAAAAAAGAAGAATACAGTCTCACAGCAAAAATAATACAGGCAATCAATTAATCAATAAATACAGTAGATGTATATTGTGCAGACACTTCTAAATGAACTTGAATAGTACGTTGGGAGAAAGCATTAAATTGCCTGCATAGCAGTTGGCAGAAAAGACCCCTAAAGGTGATTCTTAGCACACCGTGGTGGAATGAACCTGTAGCTAAAAGTGTTCCAAGAGAGCACATTCTGGATGAGATGGAGGAGATTTTTCGTGACGGCATCCAATTTTGCCACCATCCTCTTTTCCACACCAGCTTCCAGTGTGTCCAGTGTTCGCATTGTGATGGAGAAGGCTTTCTTGATAAGTTTTTTTCAGGCACTGTTTTTACGGTTCTTCTAGGCATTGGACAGCTTAGGAAGATTGTTGAGTAACAGTGTCACAGTAAAATCAGTCTGTAGTGTACCCTTGAAATCTGTTCCTATCGCAGGGGCATTTAGTTCACACATTTCTCAACAGGCATATGACAACATTGGGAACTGCATTATGCCTAGAAAGAAAGAAAACGAGAAAGTCTAGATTAAATTACTGCTATTCTGCCAGCTGTGTACTTTGTTTGGCAACTCCCCCGTTTACCAAGTAGCTGGAAAGAGCTTAAAAAAACCCCACACAAAGTTTTCCTTAAGTATTTATTCGACATATTGTACCTTATTGTAAACTGAAATATACACAAAAGAAACATACAGGTATTTACACAAATTTATAGCCAAACCAATAAATAAGAAATAATGTGAATTACAAAGCAGTACACAGCACACAGTAAATATTCAATAATAAAGATGTAACAAAAACATGAGGTATCTGTCATCACACTTAAAGTTTCCGACAAGAGATGCATGTAGACAGAAGTCCAGATTGTTATGCACCATAACTAACCAGACCCTGGAGTTTGTAAACCTTAAAGATATGTTTTGGATACGACCAAAACAAGAGATACAGGGGAACCAATGTGATGCTCAAAGGGAGCATTTTATGTAAATGTTCACTATGTGACAAGATTTCTGTGGGCATTTAAAACATCACTGTGAGCTTGGCTCATGACTAACAGGTGTGTTAAAGAATGACTAGACAATGGGTGTGCCTAGGTTTTATTGACAGGAATAACTTGGTCCCTAAGCTCTAATACATTTGAATTGTGCCACTTCCCTCAGTTGTAAATGAAAACCAACCTGAGTGGCTCCCCTGTATATTAAAGTAATTACGTTTTGCAATATTTTTTGCTTTTGGATTTTTCCTCCCACATCATACAGAGTAACACTGCAAAGTATCAGGTAGTTACATATTCACAATAAACCATTGTCTAAGAAATTAAATTAATCTCAGGGATCACAGAACACTCTACAACAGTCATACACACACACACACACACACACAATATAAGATCAATTTATTATAACAAATTGAAGTGACTTCTCATAAAGCAATCATAAAAGAAACATTTTACAGCTGTTGTAGTTATGGCATATAGCACATCTTTCACAAACAAACATGCACATAAAATAAAAATGAAGCAAAGCTCTTTTGAGCCACTGGCAAGTGGGTGGAATGTGAATAGTATCAAATTCATGAAAACTTAGCTAGCGAAATAGACATGACAATAAGGAAAAAATCATTAGTTATTATAATATTGAGAACATATTAATCCATTAAGAAGCTCACTTAACACAGTCAAAGACATTAAGGCTGAAATCAATTTGTGGCATTATTGGAAACAAGACAGGAGCTGACCTTTGGACAGGGGATGCACTGGGAAAATATATGTGGCAGAAATGCTTAACAGTTTAAAAGTTAAATAATAGTGTGAATGTTGACTTCTTCATTAGATCTGAAAACTTTGATCAACACTGGGCATATCTGACCATAACCTGATTGACACAACAGTTCTCTTATCATTAGCCAAGCCGGAAGTTGTGTGTTTCCGCTGGGTTGTTGTTGTATTTCTCTTGAGCTTCTGTAAAGTCTTATTTTCTTTTGGGGATAAATAAAATATCTATCTATCTATCTATCTATCTATCTATCTATCTATCTATCTATCTATCTATCTATCTATCTATCTATCTATCTATCTATCTATTTATACATGTTTAAGTAAAGCTGTCTCAAATGTGGTACAACAGCTGCATTTTGTAAAAATATTTTAGCACAATGTAAGGAGGTTCTTGTATATAATTCCCATTGTATACAATACAACTTGACCGAGAGGTGTGCTTAGGACATCTTTATGGCTATTAAGCATTACCAAAAATCCACACAATTAATAATGCTTTCTTTGAAGGCTTTTGAAAGATGACCCAACTTGATATTAACCTTTAAAAACAAATGTAGATGGTTTTCATTCATCACACATTTTATGGTACATGTATCCATGTAATTTTTGACAATTAATTTGGGTACTGTACCACAATTAGCATTTAGAAATTTGAAGTTGAGTTGTCTTTGTTTAGAATTACATAGCAAAGTACATTTCACACTACCAATTACAAATTCGACAGCAGTCAAAGATACCGCTAAAAGTATTTTGCTGTATTTAAAAACTGATACAAGAACAATTTAACAATTAGTACATTTGTCAGTGTAAAAATTTCAGCAGGCATGTTCTGTCAATCTATGTACAGTATGTTTAAAGGTAGCACCTCATTGTAAACATGTTTTTTATTACCACATAAATGCTGTTCCACATTTCTCAGAGTGCCTACATGCAGATGGTGAGTCATTTCAGCACTCCATATCAATGGGGAGGGCAATCAGCATCAAGTATTGTCAAATGGTTAATTACTTTAAATGCGAACCCTTATTCTCCTGTGCTCTGTCAGACACAAAGGTACCATTCACAGCATGCACCATCACTAGGTGCTTTTAAAGCAAACAAGATTACAGTGATAGACTGATGGAGTCAGAAATAAATATAGAAAAATAACAATAATATCTGTAGTACAAGTTAAACAGGATTACCAATATGAGAGAAAATGGAAAAAAAAACTGCTGTGTTGTTTATACTCTGTCCATCTTTGGCTTTGAAGTTTAATTTCATACTATAGTTTTTGACCTAGTCTGTCCATCTATGAGTTAGTCTTGTTTTATTGTATTGTCCTATTAGGATCTGGAGAGTCCACTGCTGCTGATAACCCTTTAAGTGAAGACTCAACCAAAAATAAGGGATTACTATTAAAGAGAGAACAAGTGAGGATTAAAACACCACACACACAGGAGCTTAAAGCAGCACAAATATACAAAAGGTTCTGTAACACCAAAGAAAATTGAAAGAAATGCTAGGGCCTATTTATTTAATGTTTTTGAGTGAGAAGATGGTAAGCTTTGTGAGATAAATGTTGAAGCAAGGTTCAATATATATATCTTCAATATATTCTCTTAGAATCACATAATAAAAAAATTATAGTCTCACCCTACTGACCACAGAGAAAGGATAAAAAAAGATTTGCAGTTAACTGGCTAAACTGAGTACACCCGGAATTGGCTGGCTGTTAAATAGTGATGATGATAATGATGAACTATATAATACAGCCAATCGTATTACAACAGGTTAAACCAAATCATTCTTTTTAATTTACTAATAGTGACTTTAAAGCACTCAGAACTAATGCAACAAGAACATTTATTTATATAGCCCATTTTCATACAGATGAATAGTTTAAAGTAATTAGAAATAACAATAGACAAATTATAATAGAAAGAAATACACAAATTCACATATGTACTGTAATTCGATTACTATATATATATATATATATATACGAGTATATATATATATATATATATATATATATGTATATAAATATATTTATCTGTCTATATATATATTGTCACATATTGCGAGCGATTACGGGGCAGCTAAAGTACCTGACGAGCCGCGTGAAACCACAAGACATGGGACTAAGACAACGTGTTAACACCTCTCTCTTTATTTTAACAGGAATGACGAACAACAAAAACCCACGGCACCTTGAATTTGTGTCAAAAGCCTTGCCTAGATTTCCAAGCCACTTCCATATTATTCCTAAAACCCCCTAATGACTTCACCTCTGGTCGCTTACAGCTGATGTCACCACAGTCCCAAGATCCTCCACATCATCCTTCCGGCATTCTTACTTCCGTACTAATTCACACAAATTCTTCAGTATTAGTACCATTCTCTGTCAATTGTATATTACAAACCTGAACGTTATAGAGAACTCTCAAGTTCTTACTGTGGTTTACAGTATAAGGGGACAGAATCACCAACCCTTAAACTGTGTTTCTGTGTTTTTCTTCACTATATATATATACTAGCAGAATACC
>JANRMT010062833.1:25389046-25407041 GCA_026402145.1 Polypterus bichir lapradei | reverse complement strand
TCCTAATAGTTGGCGACTTTAATTTTCATATAGATAATCAGTGTGATCTAAAAGTAAAAGAATTTATGAACCTCCTGGATTCATTTGATTTGAGGCAGCTCGTAAATCAGCCTACACATAAAGCAGGTCATACGTTAGACTTAGTAATTACTAAAGGACTGAAAGTTGAGGTAAAGCAGATCATTGATATTGGTCTATCGGACCATTTTCTTCTACTTTTTAATATAGAAATAATGATAAAAAACACTCATGAGAAGCATATTGTTAAAAAACGCTTCTTTGACTCAGCAGCAGCTTTAAAACTTACAAACATTCTAAGCAATCAGTCCGTTTATAGTGCCAACTATAATAGCGAGGATAATGTAAATAGTAAGGTGGAAAAATTTAATACTAAAGTGAGAGCTGCTGTTGACATAGTTGCACCTGAAAAGACAGTAAAAAAATCCTCTAGTATTGTTATACCATGGAAGACCCAAAGAGTGTCGGACTTAAAGAGAACATGCCGCAGAGCTGAACGTAAATGGAGGAAGACTAAACTAACTATCCACTATGAAATATTAAAAGTCAAAATAACAGAATACAATAACACTGTCCGTCTTGAGAGACGCTGTTATTTCTCCAAGATTATAAATGACAATGCTAGTAATCCCAGAGTCTTATTCTCTACAATTGATCACCTACTAAACCCAGGTAACTCACAGGAATGCCTCCTAAGTACTTGCAATAACACCTGTGAGGCTATCGCTGTATTTTTCAATCAAAAAATTAATGATATTAGAAATAACATAGTATATCCCTCAAACACTAAGGATCCTCCTAAACCCCAGCATCCTGTTATAATCCAATTAAACTCTTTCACTAGGATAGATTTACCTGATTTACAAAAAATAATATCTCAATTAAAATCCTCCACCTGCGTCCTTGACCCAGTACCAACAAGGCTTTTCAAAGAAGTATCAGGCGTGCTAATTGATAATGTTCTGGACATAGTAAATTCGTCATTAGATACGGGGGTCTTCCCAGACTGTCTTAAGACTGCTGTAGTTAAACCCCTTCTTAAGAAACATAATCTTGACCCCTCGGCCTTTGAAAATTTTAGACCCATCTCTAACCTGCCTTTCTTAAGCAAAGTTCTGGAGAAAGCAGTCATTATGCAGTTAAATGACCACCTAAATAAACATGCTATTCTTGATAAATTTCAGTCGGGTTTTAGAATAAATCACAGCACAGAAACTGCACTCGTTAAAGTAGTAAATGATTTGCGAGTGAACGCAGACAGAGGCCATATATCTGTTCTCATCCTCTTAGATCTGAGTGCTGCATTTGACACTATTGATCATAATATTCTTAGAAATCGCCTTAGTCAATGGGTGGGCCTCTCTGGCAGTGTCTTAAATTGGTTTGAATCCTACCTGACAGGGAGAAAATTTTTTGTTAGTTGTGGTAATTACAACTCAAAGACACATGATATCCGATTTGGTGTTCCACAAGGCTCTATCCTGGGTCCGCTGTTATTCTCAATCTACATGCTTCCGTTAGGTCAGATTATCTCAGGGCACAACGTGAGCTACCACAGCTATGCTGATGACACACAGCTGTATTTATCAGTAGCACCTGATGACCCCGATTCTATTGACTCACTAACACAATGTCTGACTTGTATCTCAGAATGGATGAATAGTAACTTTCTCAAGTTAAATAAAGAGAAAACTGAAATCTTAGTGATTGGCAATAATGGATACAATGAGGCTATTAGAAATAAACTGGATACATTAGGATTAAAAGTCAAGACGGAGGTAAAAAGCTTAGGGGTAATTGTTGACTGTAATCTGAATTTTAAATCGCATATTAATCAGATCACTAGGACAGCATTTTTTCACTTAAGAAACATAAGTAAAGTTAGACCTCTTATATCACTGAAAGATGCTGAGAAATTAGTTCACGCGTTTGTTTTCAGTCGACTAGATTACTGTAACGCACTCCTCTCAGGACTACCCAAGAAAGACATAAATCGTTTGCAACTAGTGCAGAATGCAGCTGCTAGAATCCTAACTAGGAAAAGAAAATCCGAACACATTTCTCCAGTTCTGATGTCACTACACTGGTTACCTGTGTCATTCAGGATTGACTTTAAAATTCTGCTTATGGTTTATAAAGCCTTAAATAATCTCGCCCCTTCTTATATATCGGAGTGTCTGACACCTTATATTCCAAATCGTAACCTCAGATCCTCAAATGAGTGTCTCCTTAGAATTCCAAGAACAAAACTTAAAAGAAGTGGTGAGGCGGCCTTCTGCTGCTATGCACCTAAAATCTGGAATAGCCTGCCAATAGGAATTCGCCAGGCTAATACAGTGGAGCACTTTAAAACACTGCTGAAAACACATTACTTTAACATGGCCTTTCTATAACTTCAATTTAACTTAATTTAACTTAATCCTGATACTCTATATGTTCAATTTCCTCATAATAACTATTCAGGGTAGCTCTACAATCCGTACTGACCCCTACTCTCTTTTCTGTTTCTTTTTCCGGTTTCTTTGTGGTGGTGGCCTGCGCCACCTCCACCTACTCAAAGCTTCATGATGCTCCAACAATGATGGATGGACTAAAAGGCAGAATTCTACGTGACCATCATCATCAAGCCTTTCCGTGAGAACCCTAAATCCATAGAGGACTGTTTCATTTATGTTAGGTAGAATGCCCAGTGGGGACTGGGCGGTCTCATGGTCTGGAATCCCTACAGATTTTATTTTTTTTTCTCCAGCCGTCTGGAGTTTTTATTTTGTTTTTTCTGTCCCCCCTGGCCATTGGACCTTACTCTTATTCGATGTTAATTAATGCTGATTTATTTTGTTTTCATATTGTGTTTATTTTTCTATTCTTTATTATGTAAAGCACTTTGAGCTACTGTTTGTATGAATATGTGCTATATAAATAAATGTTGTTGTTGTTGTTGTTATTAAACAGTAAAACATTAACGTTTTAAGAAGTACAGGTACATTAAGCACTACTCGAGTGGTTGCGGGTAAACTACATTTTAAAAGACGGTATAACAGAAGAGGTAAGTAGTACTAACAGCAGCTAAAATGTATATGGATCATCTCTCGGTAGTTGATCCCTTTTGAAAGGCGCTACACGACGGCTGTGGTATAGAAATTACATTTTCTATGTGAACATTCAAATTTCTGCCTCTGGTAATGTGCCTTAACGGTATTACCAGTAATTAAAGAAAAATTGTTTTGTGTCCTCTGCAGTGTTAAGAGAGAAAGGCTTTGGTTTGGGATAAAATGAAAAAAGGTGTAAAGAAAGGAAAGTTGCCTTTTTCTTTTATATAGTATAGAGAGATGTGTTCGGTGACGTTATGATCGCCTTTTGGAGACAGTCACGGTGGGTCTTGTGTAGACTGGTGAGACGTCTCTTCCATTAATCGGCTGTGATGGCACTGTCAGTCCTCCACTCGTGTGCGTGTCATAATAATCCGAGCTGAGGACCTCATAATCGTATACGTGCAAAAGAAAGTGTGAATCGCCTTAATATTATTTTGCCGTGGTGTAGAAAAGGGGTCCCGTGTTTGCACTTGTCTGGGCTATAGCTCAGGGGGAGGATGAAAAAAATTAAAAGTGCTCACTTTGATTTAAGGCAGAAGCGCGCCGGCTGCTCGACTTTTGCTGGGAAGGAGACCCCAGTTTTTTGTACACACGTTCCACAAATGAGACACACGGGTTTACCGGCAATGTCAGTAAACATATACTCAGCCTCCCATCGGTTTTTAAAGGCTCTATTTTCAGAATCAACTTTTCTCTTAAGCATCGTGTGGGCTAGCTTCGCAATAACTTGCAGCAACACGGTAAGTGTTCGGCAAGGCAGCTTGAAGCGCTGCATTATGGGATCTGTAGTTTATTGTGTTACCAGCGCTTCATTTACCCGGGCCATTAATAACAATAATACAGTATATAAAATGATCTCGCGGGCCGGATATAATTACACGCCGGGCCGGATGTGGCCCGTGGGCCTTGAGTTTGACTCATATGGACTAAATAGAACTTGAAAAGAAATATTTTTTGGAATGTGATCGCGCAAGTCAGTACATCGAGCCCGCGTGCTATTGTGGTTTTGCTTGTGTGCTTCAGTAAGTTACCGTCCCCTCGCTCTTACTTTTTTACCGTTCATCTAATGAATACACTGAGTATGGCTTTACCAAAACAATCATTGATCGCGAATAAAGTATCCATTATTCATGAAGCTTCAATAGGTGAATAGGTGATCTGTCTTTCTGCGTTAATCGCATGCGTTTTCATACGTCTCAAACTAAGGGGATGCGAGGTTAAAATAAATCGAGAAGCGCCCGTACATACTTAGTGCATCCCCTCTCGGGAATCGAACCTCGGACGTGGGCGCTACAGTCGAATGCTTTAGTATCGCGCCACGGCGTGTGGTTTATCTATTTGAGCGTAGCAGTGTAATTCAGTTTTTGTTCAGCACTCTTTGGAACTGTTACTTTTTGCCTGCGCACTGCGTCAGTTCACGTGAGCTGCTGAATATGGTTTTATATGTCACTCGCTCGCTTCTAATTGTTTCGCTGCCTTCTTAATTATATAATGCATGTTTTCTAAAGCGCGTTTTGTAGCTCTTCCTGGCTTTCTACGTAATGCGTGATTACGTGAGAGGCGTGATGATGTCATACGAACTCCGCCCCTCCAGCTGAACTCCATTACAGTAAATGGAGAAAAACAGCTTCCAGTTATGACCATTACGCGTAGAATTTCGAAATGAAACCTGCCCAACTTTTGTAAGGAAGCTGTAAGGAATAAGCCTGCCAAATTTCAGCCTTCTACCTACACGGGAAGTTGGAGAATTAGTGATGAGTCAGTCAGTCAGTGAGTGAGTGAGTGAGTGAGTGAGTGAGTGAGGGCTTTGCCGTTTATTAGTATAGATGAATATAGGAATATATATTTAGCTAAAGGTATGAGGAAGAATTTAAATAGGGCATTAAAATGAATATTTATAACATTGTACAGGAAGGTCTACTGTTCTTAACTAACTTATCCTACCATTAATATATTAGATGTGTGGTCCTTTAGTTTATCTTAGTAAAGTTTCTACCGTGGAAGCATGACATAAATCAACAGCTTTCTGATCATCAGATTTGTAAGGTATGTCAGATTGGATCAAAAAGATAACTTAGGTTTGTTATTTTGTTTAAATTATTGTAATAAATTGTAATAAAATGATTTATTCATGGTTTGTTGCAATACAATCATCATTCCTGTTAGAAGTGGTGCTTAACAGGGAGTTCACCCCCACAAAGAACATTGCTAGAGTTTATTATAAGAGTTTGCTCAGATGCACAAAGTGAATTTCCTTAAAGTTTTTTGTGGGATGTGGAGTGGAAAGAAGCAATATGTGAACAAGAAAGAAGAGCAAACCTTTATAATAAACAGTAAATACATGAAAATGCATAACATTTTTATATATAGACTCTAAAAAGTCTTCATAGCAATGATTCTACCAGTATATTTGACCTGCTTTGCTAATGTCTAATGCCTGAACATAAAACAAGTTCAATCACTTCCTTCAACAGACAAGTGTCACCTGAAAAATGTCTCTTAATTTGCCATTCTATATCTAAACTTCTCTAAACTTTGATTTCTACATTTTTCATATTTTTCTTTTCATTATATGTCTACATTATAAAGGTCCACAGTCATACTATGACTTGCTGCTTAATAATTATTGTAAATAATTTTTGTGCAATAAAAATAAATCACATGCATGTAAATCACTGAGAAAATTTCTATATATAAAAGATCAAAAAAGAGTTAAACATGTACAGTCGACCCTTGATATACAACCGGCCTGACATGCGAACAACTTGATTTACGACCAAAATTTTTGTTTTGATTTACGAACAACATCTTGCGTTATGACCTGAATGCGGTCACGTGTATCCGCTTGTGTGATTGTAAACAAACAGCCGAGAGCATTCGTAAGCGTCAGTCGGAGCCCAGATACATGTGTTTGTGGACGTTAGTTCGGTCAGTGCAGTGATTTATCTATATATATAATTCACTAAGACCATGGCAAGCAAGATGCATAATTGCTAAGGAAGGAAGAAAAGGTAACGAAGGTAAAGAAAGCGATTGTTAAGGGATGTTAGCAAGCGGGCTGGCGCGGCACATGATTATGTCATCAGGCTGAGTCAGCACCAGCTTGCTTTGGAGTGTATTATTGCAGCAGTTCACAACATGACCAGCTTTGACCTGAGTGCTCGACTACTGTCATTATTAACTTGAGAAACATCGATCACAATCAAAACGAAGAAGGAAATTGTGCGAAAATATGAGAGTGGTGTTCGTGTGACTGATCTCGCTAATATGTACAGCATGTCAAAATCCACCATCTCGACAATTTTACAAAGAAAAATTTGCATAAGGAGGCTCCTTCTAAACAATAACCACCTTCCGTTTCATTCTCCTCCTCCTCCCTTCCTGCAGCCCAAAGATGTCAACTTAAATGGTGAGTACAGTATGAAATTGTTGTTTCTGAAAGGCTAGGCACTTTTTGGTTAGTACATTAGAAAAATTATTGGTGTTTTGGTAAATTATGCACATTGTACAACCATTTTTTATTATGAAAAGGTTAAGTAAGTGTTGCCGTGGGAGGTTCGGAGCTCATTATGGGTATTTCCATTATTTCTTATGGGAAAAATAGTCTTGACTTACAACCAACTTGAGTTACAACCAGCCCACGCGAACGAATTGAGTTCGTAAGTCAAGGGTCCACTGTACTGGGAAACACAAGGCAGTTAAAGTTTCTTAGAAAAGGAAAGGAACAGGAGATATTACTGGAGCTGTACAAAGTTTGATAAAACAAGAAATCAAGAGGCTAAACAGGAGATTTACTCCAAAAATCAGAAAAAAGGCCTTTTAAAGCCAGAAACATACTAAAGAAACAATCACCACAAAATGTATGTTTTATCCAATCTCGGATAAAATTAAAGTAAACACGTTGACCTTTATAGGGTTATGTTGATGATGTCACAAACCATGCTGCCCCTGAGAAAGCTGGGAGACATCATCATGGTTGCTGCCAACACAAATGACAGAAAATGATGGTGCCCACAAGAAATAATTAATAAATGTCAGAAATGGATTTCTGACAAGGTTCTTGCAAAATACATGTAGGTGACCATAACAATTTCAAGGAGGTGGAAATCATAACCCACAAATTTGGCAGTGTGCCTCTTTAGAATGAACTCATGCTTAATCATAAAAATACATTTATCATGCTCTAAACATGCCTTTTCAGAAAAGGAAATTATGAGCAAATACTTCATCAAAAGGCCCCTTAAAAATTTTTGTATAAATCTAAGTTAAAAGATTGCTTCACACTAGACAACTTGGTTAAATAATTCCAACTGTACATTACAGGCAAGAACTACATTATTAATATTTAGATTAATCTGAAAAAAATAAACCTACAGCAAAAAAATGTAAAGCCACCTAATATCCAAATACAGAGTAATTACAACAGAATTTAACATCTTCAAAAATGTATTACTCATTTACTAAATATTATACAACAAGTAGCATGCTCCAAATTGTACAGTTAAGTTGATTTCATATTATGCAACTTCCTGGAACTGGGATAGTCAGCCTTGCCAACTGCAGATGCTAATCTCTGAAAATCATTGGGCATGTTAAATTTAGCAACTGTGTGCCAAAATCCATGCACAGTTGTTTTCACCCCTTTTTGTGACTGCCAGTAATGTGCTGTCTGACAAAGAAGGTGCTGTATAAAGGGTTAACAGGTATGGCAAGTTCAGCCTCAATATCAGCCTTTTTTTTTCTTTTATCCATTCTTTCAGGGTACATAAAACAAAAGAAATCAGACAGACGCATTTCTAATCCACTTACATTCCTTATTCCTCATCTTTGCATTATATGCTTTGTATTTCCGGATGATTATTCATTTGTTGTCAACAGTCATGCACACAGAACTCTCCCTATGACTTAAGAGACAATGAAGCCTGTTTCATTTTGTCTGGGCAAGTTGTAGTCTAGTTGGAGGGAACACCTGGGCATGTCTCAATTACATGACTGGCCTTCACAGGAGCACAAAGCTGACCATCTCCAACTTGCTAAGATTACATAAGTGAAGGCTATGACTGAAAATCACTTAAAAGGTCATCTAATGTGACATGGCCTTTATACTTAATTCTTTTACAAAACATCTGCTATTGAGAAAACAAAGGAATGCATTTGGTTGCCATATCTACCACTGATCGTGATAAACTACAAAGAGTCTAGGATGTGCTAGATTAGAGTATTAATGTGGGCTGTGTGACATATTGAAGGTTTGTAAGAATAAGAAAAAATTGTAAAAGTTCTTTTATAAACTGGTATAGATTTCAAATTCATATGATATTTACCGTATATACTGACGGGTAAGTTGGGACTTGATTTTACTGTATAATTTCTGGTATTTTATAATGTCGGTCATATAAGTCGAATGCAGAAAACTCATGCTGTTGGTCCAAGAGATTATAATATGCTAACGCCCACCTGAGAGTAACCACGGAGCCTTTTTTTCCTATGTGGGTGTGGCAATGCGCTGTATCAGTGCGTGCTCCTAACCTCTCTCTCTCTATTGTGCCTACGTGACCATACGGTAATATCTAAACTATTCCGAAGCGACATTTGCATTGATTTGTGCTTTTTGTATCTCATACCCTCATACACCTTTATCGTAAGAGCATCCCTTATCTCCGATGGAGCGTTCGATCAGAAGAAAATATGAAGCTGGTTTTAAATTAAACATCGTTGAAGTAGTGAAAGAAATTGGTAACTGCGCTGCTGCAATTTGATGTGTCTGAGAAACTGATGTGAGATTAGAGGAGCAAGAAGATGCAAAAAAAAAAATAATAAGTGTAGCATTTTTGAACGGGCATATAAGGCAGGGTCTGATTTTATGATTGATTTTTCGGGTCTCAAGTCCCGACTTATATGTGAATTTATACGGTAGTTACTGAGTAATATGTTACAATTCTGAAAATGTTCAATTTCAGTTGCATTACCCTGTAAAAAATAAGTAAATAGCTAATTATAGCTAAATGGGTTTTTCATTTTTGTTGGCGAGGTCTTCTTTGTTTCTCTCAGTTGATAAGATGTCATGGCAAGATCATATTAAAGCAAATTTAAACATATTGTTCATTTCAAAATGAATGGCATTCCGGTTAAGTGGTTAGTGCGGCTACCACATTGCGCTACTGAAATGACTTCAAATCCCTGTTTCCACTACTATGTGGAGTTTACATGTGTTTTATGTGTCTGTGTTGTGTTTTCTATGAATACTGTCATTCCTCCTGCCAGTGTCAGGCAGGTTAGATTGACCAGTGCCTTTTAATTGGATCTGAATGGTTCGTGTGTATGAACTGACATCTTATGCAGGGTCTGTTCTAGATTTGTACTCAGTACTGCCCGAATATGCTCTGTCTTGCAATAAGAGTTTTAAAAAATGTGGAACCATCAATAGACTCCACAAATACACATACCAGATTAGAAGTAACAGTATGAATGTATTATAATTGTTTATTTAATGCAATGACACTTATCTAAATGCTGACAATTGGTGATTGTTAGGATGTTTTACCTTATTTTAGAAAAAAATATGCATGCATGTGAAATTCTCATACACAAGAGCAAATCAGGGCTCAAGAGCACTTGTAATTTATTCATATACAGTACTTCTCTTACTTTATACGTTATTTATTTGGATAGAGAAAAAAAAATGAATAAATGAAAGCCACCTCAATTGACTTGCTAAATGTAATCTTTTCAATGACTGAATTGAAAAAAAAATTCAAAATACATAGACTTGGTTTTGCTTATAAATCCATACTGGCAACAATATCCTGTGTTTAAACAAGATCCTTCAATTCAGATCTGCTTCAATGTATATTAGCCTCTGGCTGCTCTCCGAAACAGTCACTGTTAATTACATGAGACCTCATGAGAAACTGTATACTGTCACCTCATTTTCACCTTGGCCTGGATGACTTCTTGGAATTGTATCGTCTTAACACTTAAAAAATATTTGGTTGGCTCATGCATATTATTACCGTCTTCAAGTGTTATTCCTAAACTTTTACACAATTTATATTCCTTAAAAAAAGGTCCCAACTTTGTCATTATAAAAAGCTATGTCATTGCAGGGTGAACTTAAAATCTGCTGCTGTCTTTAAACATGATCTTTTAATGCTACAATACTTATTCCATTCTCAAAAGGATTAGAAAAAAGTATACTTTTTTAATGCAAAAAAGAGTGTTAAAATTATAGGTTGTATTCACATTCAGAGCATTTTTTTACTTTATTTAATTATTATTTCTGATTTTGGTAACATTATTAAATTTTCAATTTGATTTACTTTTTTTGCTGCCATTGTGTTCACGGAATCTGACTGTGGGCATTTCCCTTTAGCGTAGTTTGTGCTTGGTAACAATAGCCAAGTTGCTATCATGACAGAAGGAGATAATATAAAGTATATATGTACAGCATATAATTATTCATTAAGAGCAAAATAATGCCTGCATTGCCTTGTGTGTTAACAAGACAAAAATAAACCCGGAATGTATGTATAAAAATCAGCAGCAAACATTTTTTGGGAAGATGAACAGTGTTACATGGCTTAAAATCATTCTTGTTTGAGTCAAAGATCTGCAGTCTGCTTAACAGATGTACACTGACAGAATACCAGGTAGTTATTCAGTAGTGTCTTTTACATGCCGTAAAGGGGCACTCGCAACAAAGTCATTGCAGAGGAAACATTGCTTCAGTACGCAATTGATTAATCATTTCCCTTTTCAGATATGTTGTCAAATAAACATTGTTCTTATGGTCAGAAAGTAAACATGAAAGTTTTCTTAATCTTCTATAAGTGTTTTATAACTATATTGTGTCTTGTTTGTGTGAGTGTCTGAAGCTAGTGTCTATTTGTATATAGAATATAGCTAGTCAGCTCAGAGAATACTTTAAATATCACGATTTCTTGTGCAGAGCTCATGTGAAATTTTATTGTTACAAGTCTTTTACACTAGAATCATTGCCTTTTTTACATTAGTTCATGTGACATTTTACTGTTCCAGCTGTTTTACTCTTGTGCATGTGAACTGCTACTGTTTCAATAAAGATTTCCTTTTTCTGAAGTTTATTGTATTCAGCATATAAGAAAAATTGTTAAGTTAGCTGGCAATGTAGTGAATCAGTCATTCACTGTTTACTCTCTTTCATGTTCATTGATTTTCATTTTAATATTGACATGTAAATACAGTAAACCCACCACATTGGCAAACTTGACATTTTGATTATTTGTGAGTTGGCCATGAACGATTAAACAGGAATGATTTTCGAGTTTGCTGAATGAAATTTATTGATTCACATACAATCACACACACACACACCTTTCTCAGCTGCGGACCTCACTTTACCACATATACCACAAGGATCTATTCAGGGTCCATTGTTTTTTTGAATCTACATAATTCCACTAGGCCAGATTATCTGAAAATACAAGGTGAGGTATCCTTTTGCTGTTATGCAAAATCTGGAATAATTTACCAATAGAAATTTGGCAGGCTGTTACTGTGGCACATTAAAAAAAAAAACTGCTAAAAACCCATTATTTTAATTTGGCTTTTTCGTAGCTTCATTTTAGTTGTACTCATAATAGATTATATAGGTACAGAATTATCATATTCTTCATGGATTTACAATCTTTAATAACCTCCACTTTTCTTTTCCGTCTTTTCAGGTTTTTCACCACCACCACCAGATCAAGGCACCATGCTGCCACATGTGATGCCAGAATGAAGGCGGCTGCCTTAGCTGTCCATGAGACCAACTTCATTGAATCCTCTCATATGAGGCCAGGAAAGAAAGAAAAATGACTTAAGAACATTTATGTTAGGTAGAAGGTCCATTGCGGGCTGGGCGGTCTTGGCCTTGGAACCCCTGCAGATCTTGGTTTTTTTTTTCTCCAGTTTCACTGGAGTTTTTTTTGTTTTGTTTTTCTGCCCTCCGGGCCACTTAACCTTATCACTGGACTCATCTTAAGAGACTTACATCATGTCATTGTAAATAAGAACAACACTCTTCTACTTGATGTTTATCTGTTTTTTTTAAGATTGTATACATTTGTTTTTTTGTTGTTACTTTATTATTATTGCCTAAGTTTACATGTTTCTCTTTTCTTGTAACTTTCTCTTTGACATCTTGTAAAACACTTTGAGGTACATTGTTTGTATGAAAATGTGGTATATAAATAAATGTTGTTGTCATCCATTCCACTTAGATAGTAATAAAATAGAGCTAACAGTAAAGGATACACAGAGCATTCTGAGCTAATACTGATGCAAAATGAAGCTCCCGAATCAAATATGTAAATCCCTCTGCAGAACTGTTTATAATTTTCTTTAATTTGAATGCATGTTTTGTTGAAAGAAACATTTGAAATTAAGTAATTAAATGTGGTAGTGTACCTAATTGTTGTTTTTTGAAGCAGTTACTTTGTACTTAATCTTTTTTCACTTTCTGACTTCTGTTTCACCACTTTTATTGGTCTTTTATTGTTTTACTCAACAATTTATTATTATAAGCTTTTAGTCCCTTGTGATTTTATATAATTTTTAAGATTATGAATAATTTAAACCTGCTGTTAACAATTAATCTCTTATTGCCTTGTGTTTGTTTTTATTTTGTTGTGATTTTGGTCCCTTATTGCACAGTTTTATTTGACTACACTAAGGTTTTAAGTTTTTATCTTTTTATGTACCGGTATTAATTTATGTTTGTTCTTTTCACTTGTATTATTCCCAAAAGCTCTTACTTATTTAAAATATAAAGAGATAAATAAACACTTCTTTTTAACTTAAACGTTCTTTTGCCCATTTATTTGAAATGTGGTATATAGTTAATTGGTTTGTGGAATGACAAAAATTAATTGAATCACAAATTGAACCACCAGCACAGTTATTTTTTTTTATCATGTTACATTTCACAAAATAAAAATATACTTTAAATATTTCTTGCCTTGGAATGGACCTGCATGCAACCCAGAGTTGATTCCTGCTTTTCACAC
This sequence comes from Polypterus bichir lapradei, assembly GCA_026402145.1. NCBI lineage: Eukaryota > Metazoa > Chordata > Cladistia > Polypteriformes > Polypteridae > Polypterus > Polypterus bichir. The sequence goes on along the minus strand of JANRMT010062833.1, from coordinate 25,393,903 downwards.
AATGCTTCTGTAATAGTCTTTTGTCACCCCTTAACCCTAAGGTGCAAAATGTACAGTAGATTAGGGAGAAAAGATGGCTGCATGGATATATAGAGTATATATAAATATTTCATTGTTTGCTTCTAGAGGCCATTGTAATTTGTATTGTTTGTGTATAAACTGTATTTTTTTCAATTAAGGTTTCACTTTGTGTGTTGCTTATCTATGTTGACAAAACCATAAAAAGAGAGAACACACTATAAATGGTCCAATTAGTGTGACTAGCAGTAAAATAGCTAACATTGTCTTCCTCCCATATAGGTGGTACAATTAGAGGTTCAAAACCTAAAAACAAATAAGAAATATGTATGCATGACAAAACATTCAGGTGCATTCAGAGACGTGGTTAGCTGGTTTGAGGATTACAGCATTTTTTACATTTTCTAATCACTTCATCAAAGAGTATTTATTAATCAAAGATTTATTTATTAACTGTGAGTCATATTCAAAAATAACACTAATAACAGAATGTTATTATATGCACCAGTAATGTCCATAAGCATGTTTTTTGGTACCATTTTACAAAATCATGTGGTTTATTTTTTTTCATAGACAGCACATTCCAGCTCAAGTGATAAAAAGATTCCTGAGCTATTGTTAGCTGCTGACTGTGGAAGGTCTATGGCTAATTGTAGTTCAAATTTCTTAAACATGCTATTTTTCAAAGAAATACCCAATGGAGTTTTTAAATCTGTGTCTTGAGCTAAATGTTAGCTGCATCCAAACATGATAGATAGAGAATCACTGTAGCATTTTGCCAATTAATTACAGTGACAGAGAAATATTGAATTATTAAATTTTTTTGGATAACACAGCCATGAAGTTGTTTTTAGCGTAGCAAAAGTATTGAGTACATGTTTAGTCACGGCAGCATAAAATGTCACTGAGTCATCCTTCATATATATCTATATTACTTAAGTGTCTTTTATTTGTTACTTTTATGAATGTGAACATCATGTCACTTACCCACTTCCATCTCAAAGAGCAGGAGCAGTGAGTCGCAGAGATAAGTGCGAAATAGGTACACAATAGGGTAAAGTCAGAAGCCAGACTGTTAGTAAATAACAACTAAAGATTAAATGTAACATTTGATTGTAAGAATGTATCAGATCTTTGTTACTTGGCAAAACCCTACTGCGTCAATTAGGTATAAAATAATTTATTAGGTTATTGTTTTCTGCCTGTTTGTGAATATTAAATGCTTTGTGGCTGAACAATTTCAATAAAAAAGCTTATTGCATAGGAAAAATAAATCAATCATCAGGGCTTCTTTATCACAGCTAAGAGCTAGGTCAGATACATGGTTCTTAAACTTCACAAATTAAAAGTATGGCCACGGTGGTTTGTAAATCAATAATGCAATTGTGATTGATCCTTTTTTATCAATTCTGAGCATCTCAAAGTGTGTAAAATCTACTTATTTTAACGTAGGAATTTGGAATTTGTCATAGAAGATCATTTCATGAACATTTTCTCAACTGATATTTTGTGACTGATGGAAGAAGACCAAATTATCCAATAAACAAATAGTGTCTGTGCTACAAAGGGAAGTAAACAGATATCTGACTTTGAACTTGATATGATCTGTAGCAGAAACACTGCAATTGAATTAGTTATGGCTGGCGCCTCTTTTTAAATTCAAGAGAAATTTGTGCTAATTATACATTCACATTTTCCAGTTTGTGTTCACATATTTTGCCTTCCAGGTTTAGTTTTCAGGACATTTCTGAAATAGTGATTTCAAAGACTACTGCAGTTTAGCAAAGTGCATTTTATTTTACAGGTAAAATAATCAAGGTATGTAAGTATCTGTTAAGATGTGAGTTCCTGACCACAAAGACCTGATTACTAATACTAGATAAGCTAAACTCTGACCGAAGTTTGAGATTCACTGCTCAAATTCCAAATACTATGTTTTGGGTGCTAGGCTGTTGGCTCTTAACCTGTGTTGGTTTCCTGCATTATCTTTTATTTCCAGTGTTTATAGCAATATGGGTATCACCATTCAAAAGGTCATGAGTTTTATTCAAACATATTCTTTGAAGGGCCCTGTTTCACTTTGTACAAGTTTATTTCCTTCTTTAAGAAACATAAATGAGTCATGTGCAGCTAGATTTGACTCTCCAAAACCGAATTAAGTGAAAACTCAGATCTGATGAAGACAGGGATGGCCCCTGGCAGAGATGAGTTGGCCAATGATGTGCTGTCCATATATTGTGGAATCCAACATTTCTCAATATACTGAACTCTGCTCCAGCTATTTTTCTTTTAAAGCAGGATTAAGCCTGTTCAAATATATTACTGATCACCCCATTTTGCTGTCAAATGTAGATTTAAAATTTGCTGCCTGACCTGCTGGTGAGATGCTTATTGTCTGTTATCCACAAACTACTGTTTGGATCAAGCCAATCTTTTTTTTTATAGGCTGACAAGCAACAGATGTTTGTTGCCTTTTACATGTACTGGACATTGCTCCAACCATACTGCAATGGTGCAGGTCAACTCCTTCTTCTCCTTTGGGAACCTCTTGAACCCGACACTATCAGTACTGTAACCGAGATGGGCATGGCAGATGAGGACAAAACACACCAAGCAAGGGGATGCTGAAAGATGCAAGTGCTTTTATTCAAATAAATCCACAAAACAAGTGTCACAAATGCAAACTGTCAATAAATAAATTATCCATTACAAAAGTGTTCATATGGAGGTTAAAAATCAATAAATAGAGAAACAGTTAAAAAGGAGGCTGAAACAACACAGTGCAGGAAACTTATTTAAAATCTGCAAGCCTTGGTTTTTTCCTTTAAAATTGACGCCTCTCTGGCTTATCTTATTCGGATTTGGAGAGAAGTCGACCAGCATATGCAGACACCCATCTCTTCCAGCCCATGTCCCCTGCTGCCAATGCCTTAGCGTCCACGGGCAACCGCCAAGCCCTGCTCTGTCCAAACCGCTGCCAATCCATGCTCCATCCAGTGTGGGCGCTCTGCATTTTCACCGCTGCCAATGGCTCCACCCGCAAAAGTACCCCTGAGCATGATCGTCACTCCTGCTCCAAAAACACTCAACAGGAGCGACCCACAGCCCCCTCCTGAGCAATGGCCACTTGCTCCTCCTTGGGGTTCAATCTGTTCACCGGTTTGTTTTCTCTCTCTTTTCTCCTGCCTGCATCTTCTGTCCTTTAACCTCCCTACCTTTTCTCATTTCTTTTGCTTTCTTTTTGATCTTACATTCCACTTTATAGGCTGGGGAGCTGCTGCAAGTGCGATTGCCTGATTACCACCCTGGGCTGATAATAAGGCAATCAGTCTGCCCGCCCATGCTGGCAAGGCAATGTATGGACAGCTGACCGCTTCGCACCAACCTGGAGATGGGGTGTCCTCCCAGCAGATCGACTGCACCTGCTCCACTCCCCAGCACAAGTGTGTTCAATATTTATTTATTAAAACGGCCACTCTTTTTGAGCCGTGGACCTGCTATACTGCACATACTCTATCCAGTTGCTTGTTTTGGCCTTGGATGTTGAGAAGGTTTTTGATTAGTCGAGTTCAAGGTTTTAATGGAAGGTTCTTCATACATTCCTTGGGATTTGGGGTATATTTTTTTTATTTTTTTTCTCCAGTTTTTTTTTTTTTTGTTTTTTCTGTCCCCCCTGGCCATTGGACCTTACTCTTATTCGATGTTAATTAATGCTGATTTATTTTGTTTTCGTATTGTGTTTATTTTTCTATTCTTTATTATGTAAAGCACTTTGAGCTACTGTTTGTATGAATATGTGCTATATAAATAAATGTTGTTGTTGATGTCATTAATGTAAGGAATTTATATTCATCTTCTATGGCAATTTCATGTAGTAATTTGAATCTCCCTTATCCCTTCCAAAATTTTAAAGATGCCAGACAGACATGCTTACTTTTCCCCTGGCTTTTCAATCTTTTACTAATTCCATTAGCTATCACTAGACATATCCACTGTTGTTAACAGTTCCAATAATAACATGTTGCTATGTACAGATGCCATCTTGCTTTACCTAGGCAATGCCCCTAAAGACCTTCTTCATTCTCTGTCCAAATCCTTACACCAATAGGTGCGACGTGGTACAGAATGGCCTCTGATTTAAAACCAATCCCAAACAGCCATACATCAGACCAATGGGTGCACACCCTGCCATTTCACACCTTCTGCCAAGGCCATTTGTTGAGCTAAAGCTTACCAGCTACTGTAGGTTTATGGCCTTCATGCAGGGGTTTGCTTATTAAGAATATCCTGCAGAGAACCCCCCTTGTCAAACTCATTTTAGGCAGCTCCCTCAACCCTGCCATAATATTCACATCCTGAGTCAGTCCTAAAGACTCAGGGGAGTTGGTTAGACATGAAAGAATTGCTGTTCTCATCAATAATATAAAATATTTCTCCTGAAATACTAATATTACATTTGCTTTTTCTGACTTACGAATAAAGACATACAAAATATTTATTATATGTATATATACAGGGTGGGCCATTTATATGGATACACCTTAATAAAATGTGAATGGTTGGTGATATTAACTTCCTGTTTGTGGCACATTAGTATATGTGAGGGGGAAAACTTTGCAAGATGGGTGGTGACCATGGTGGCCATTTTGAAGTCGGCCATTTTGGATCCAACTTTTGTTTTTTCAAAAGGAAGAGGGTCATGTGACACATCAAACTTATTGGGAATTTCACAAGAAAAACAATGGTGTGTTTGGTTTTAACGTAACGTTATTCTTTCATGAGTTATTTACAAGTTTCTGACCACTTATAAAATGTGTTCAATGTGCTGCCCATTGTGTT
>JANRMT010062833.1:25361672-25375469 GCA_026402145.1 Polypterus bichir lapradei | reverse complement strand
CACAAAGTTCTCTCCAGGTAAAATTTACTTTCCATCGGTTCCAAAATAATGAATAGTGTGAGAAAATGTGCTTTTATAAGCACCCCGTTAGGAAACACTCCTTAGGGACCTAAACAAAGCTTCTCCTCTTGTTGAAAAACCACCTTTGCAACTGTACTGCTCCATCTCCAGAATATTCCCTTTTCCACTCTCTTATAGCTGTAAACATTTAATCCATCCCAATCATACAACATCTTAGATGCTGAAGGCTAGGACACTACCACATACAACAATGAAGTAAGTGACAGATGTGGCGTATGTTTGAAGCCGACCTTTCATCTCATAACACTACATTTTTTAAGGCAGGGTTGTATGTCACTTTCTTTTCACTTTTTCAGTTTGTGTCATTACAAAAATGCAGTTTCCTGTTTTAAAATAGGCTAGAAGCAGTGACTCTATGCTGTGCAGTAAAATGTGAGTGGACAATGGAGATGCATTTTTATAAATGTAAATAATATAAAGATATAATCTTCATATGAAATGCAGGTTAATGGTGGTGTTTGAGAAAAGAAACAGTCATTTTGAGCAGTAGGTCACTTGTTTTGAATACTCATGACGCAGGATACTTTGAAAAGGCCTGCAGGTCAGAGGTGTTTGATACCTCTGTCCTAGAATAAAAGTATCAGACTGGAGAGTGTCTATTTATTTAGGCATTTTTAAGAAAATGACAGATAACAGAGCTTGGAAGTTTATCAAGTGCAAGCAATACATACCATACCATAGAATAACATTCTCTAAGCCCACTTCAATCTTGCGCACTGATGCAGTGGGCTGGAGCATATTCCAGCAAGCACAGGGTAGAAGGCAGGAACAATTCCATGGAAAGTGCTCCAGTCCATCACAGGTATCCATTTACAAAATATTTTTATTGTTACTCAGCATGCTTATAATAAAAATGTCCTTAACAAATTAGTTAGTTTTGTAATACCTTGACTTCACCATAACTATATGTGATTTACATCCATTGCAACTTTTTTCTTCTCTCCTTTTTTTGTCTTTTTCCTTTTTTTGTGAGTAAACTTCATTCATATAGCCAAATTAAATTATAATTTAACGGGGTTATACAGTATATGTCTGATGAAACATAAAGTAACATTTACAGAAAAATGTTGTTTATGGTATTTTTTTAAATTGTATTTTCATTAATACTGGAAATATTTCTAAAACAAAATTTGATTTTGAAAAAGCAAGTTTGTAACATGTATATTTAAATGAAAAAATTCAAATGTATGAGATGGATGTAAAATTATGTGTAATAGTAAAATTTGCATGGTTTAGGCCAAGTACCAAGGGTTTAATCAGTATTCATTATAATTCTTTAACATTTACAAGTAATGAAATCAACAAAAGGTATAGGAAATAAAGATTAAATAAATGACTCAAACAGCTTAGTGAAGGGCAACTCAATTCTTTTTACTGAATCGATATTTTTGATTCAGGGCCATTTAGTGAATTGATTCAAAAGACCCCTTCATTTGATGGACTGAGCCAAAAAGTCAATTACTAAGTTATTGTGTTCAGTCTGAATCAAATGAAGGAGACAGGATCACTGAACAAAACCAAATCTGTGAAATGCTCAGGGATTTTTGTAGTACAACACTCTACACCACAGGTGATTTATATCTTACAAGTGTCGAAAATGTCAATTATGAATATCTTCTAAAACTGACCTACAATTTTCTAAAAGTGACTTCACTGGATTATTTCATTTTGTTTTTTGGTACATTTTTGAAACATTAATAGTTAAGTATGAATATCCAAAGTGACACAAAGGTATATTTTCACCTTGATTAGTTAACATATTTTCATAAGTTCCTACCAGAAGAAGACGAACATGAAACAGGGAGTGTTGGGGAAAAAATAAAATAAAATTTCCTCCATATTCTGGTAATTGACAAACTGAAGAAAACATATATAGTATACATACTGTTATAATAGGGAATTTAAAAGAATTGAGTTTCCAAGTTGATTAAAGTGGATGCTTTTCTAATTTCTAGCTGGAACAACTCTGGAAATTCCCTTTTGCCTTTGGTGGACATCTTCATTTTTCTTGAGCCTTTCTCACTTTTTGCGCACATTTATGAATATATTAAACTGATAAAAAAATGCTGCAAGTCAATTTGCCCTTCTCCTCCTCTAGAGATAGGAACAACTATGCAGCCTGACAAATTGAAAATAGGCACACAGGAAGGTAAGAAAATGATATAAAGAGGAGACACATTTTTATTGCGAGAGTACAACCGGCCAACCACCAGACATTAATGACTTAGCATTAATAAACTAGTGGTCACCTAACAAGCAGGAAAGAATAAAAATAAAGACAAAACGCAAGTCTTTGTAATTCTGTTGATGTATTTAATATATACATATATACTGTACACAATATGTATGACATATACCTCTATATGTGAATAAAATATAAAAAGAAAACTGAATGCAATGAGCTGTATTTGAGCATAACAATATTAATTCCATAAAAGCAAAATTGACGGGGTTCAGAATTTTTTTAATATTTAGATAATACAGCATATTCCTAAGACACCATCAAATAAAATGTGATACTAAATTCTTCATTTAAAGAACATTAAACACACTATTCGCTTAAGAAAAAGTTTCATCCATCGTAACATCAAAGAAGTCTACTGCAACACTAGAGACCTACAGCAGTAAAAAAAAAAATAAAAATTGTATTAAATGAGGAAGTGATGTCTTCTAATGCTCTACAGAATGATTTAGTTAAAGAAAATACATTGAAGAAGTAAACAAAGCTTTAAATAAAAGTTTTTTGAGTCATTGATAAACTGTCAAACTTTAGTAGATGTGAAAGAAATGCCGAGGTGGAGAACAATGAATTTGTCATCCTCCCCCCTCTCAAATACATACTCATCTCCACAATATGGAAATCATTAATATCACCTTAGAATCAGTGTCATCAATTAATGTCAATCACTTTTCTCTCAAACACAAACCTGGAACCAAGACAGTAAGGTTCAAGGTGAACTCAGAACAGGAATAAGAATGTAAACACATTTTAATAATTTGAACAAATGCTGAACCATATACAGTTTGATATTTAATGAGCATTTATTAAAAACAAATCTTTTAATTAGAAATGTGCCTCCCTTGAATTGACTGGCAAATCGTTTCTCACTTGTTTATCCTTTCCTAGTATAATTAAATACAGCAATAATTTGCTCATTATGGCTGCCAACTGTTTACCAATTCAATTAATTTTCTTCCTTGTTATTGCCTCCTACTGCATTGCTTTGTTTTGCCGCTGTTATAATATGTACATACCACATTTATTGAATATCAAAATATTATTTGCAGAGTGGACAAGAACTAAAGCAGAGGAGCAGAGGTGTGAATGTTACATTTATATTTTTTATATATAGCATAGATAATATAATATAAAATCATTAAGGTCTGTTTGTTATTATGAACTTTACATATTTAGTAATTACTGAAATGAGTTAGTGGAATAATAAGTTTAAATGAGATGCTAACCAAACAGACACACTTACTGGTTGTGGGAGTTTGGTATTAAGGCAATAATTTGTGAGTAGGAACTTAGTCATTAGACATTATTTATAATGGAGAATAAAGTTTTTATTTTTGAGAATAAAACTATGTAAAATGGGTAACAGTGAATCTAGTTAATTCTTCATATTAGCAGAAATCCAAAACTTAGTTAGTAGAAGGATGTTCCTTAGAAATACATCTTATTTTACCCTCAAAATTTTTCTTTATTGATGTGAGAATGCAATAAAAAGATACCTCAGGGGATACCTGGTGGTTAAAGCCTAGTTTATGCTTGACGCATCGATGCTGGGCACAAGGCACAGTGAAAATGACTTCATATTTGCAGACATACAGCGTTTATGCCGCCTATGGAATTTTTCCTATGTGATATGGCAGACACAGAAGCTGTGTTACTAATATGGTCAATTTCAAGGAGATGCTTGTTACATGGGTGCCAGAATGATGAACAAAGAGTTGAATAGAACATGAAAAGCCATCAAAACGCAAGGAAGATAAGCAAAAATAGTTGAAATACACACTTTTATCACACTGTTACACTCTCCCTTACTTCACTATTTTTGCTCAATAGGTCTAACACTCCACCTTCTCCTTTTCTTCCACTTAAAGTCAGTAATGGCGGGCACAACTCTTCTTCCATCAGCAGAGTCTTACATCCTCAGCTGTGAGTATCAACGTGCTGTTCGAAGATTTTTGGTTACTCATCATGTGCGCTTTGCAAAGCAGTCATGTACCAGCTTCACATGGCAAGTATAAACCTGGCTTTAGTCTGAGGTGGCCAAGTTTAACCCTTTCATACAAGTGTGTCCAATCTTGTCTCTTTTCCATAAGCGATCTTTAAGTCTGTGATACTAAATTTTCCCCGTTTTTCTCCCTAGGTTGAAAAATATGTCCTTTGTAACTAGTGATTAACTACCAGTGAGACTATTAGTGGTGTGTAATAAGAGACGACATGCGCCTTCACCCAGATGGTTTATGAAGGTTGGTTTTTCTTTGCAAGAAAGATGGAGGCTGCAGAGACCCCAAGCTGGTGATTTTTTTTACCTGAATAGTATCTGGCATTGTAAAAAAGTTAGGACAAAAAGAAGCAGTACCTGAATAATATGCTTACAAAGGTGTTATAGAATTATGCACATCAGAATTCAATATTCATTTGTTGATATTTTTATGGCTATATTTGTGATCTTACTGTAAAGGAAATTCAAGCTCAAAACAAGACATTCCACTCCACCAATTCTTTAACAAACTAAATATGTATTAAGTGTACCAGTCTGTTTAAATCAAATAAGGCAACTTTGTAGGTATTATCTATATATATAATTCACTAATGGCACGCAAGACACTGAGCGCAAGCAAGACAGTGAGCACAAGCAAGACAGAGCCCCGCCCGCCAACTCTAAGACCATGGGGTACGCTCGACAGAGCCCCGCCCGCCAACTCTAACCCTCCTATCGCGTCATGGGATATGCACGACAGAACCACACACACCAACTGTAACCATCCTCCTGAGTCCAGCGTTGCTCTCGAGGCACGCAACAACTCACCAAACACAGCCTCAGTCGCTTTCATCTGTGCAAAATTCCACATGCACCTCTGAGCCACGTTGACTTTACACCGCACGCAAGACAAAGAGCCACGATCGCCAACTCATAGAGCCCCGTCCGCCAACTCTAACTAAGGGCAAGCAAGATAGAGAACGTACGCAAGACAGAGAGCCATGCCCGCCAACTCACGGAGCCCCGCCCACCAACTCTAAGACCTTGGGATACGCACGCATTTAGTGTATAAATGGATATAAATAATTGCATGTAAACGATTCTCCAAAATCTGTTGTATGCAAACGATACTGTTTAAAACGTTATTGTTTTTTCATCAGAAAACCCGGTTTCCACGTCTACCTGTATTAGTTTAAATGGCACTTTTACCACTCGCAATAGGGCGGACGCGCTGACTTATTGTGTCGACTGGGCAACATAGTGAATGCGGCGTCTATCTATATATGTCTATGTTTTCCGTAGCCTGCTACAGGAAGGTACTCTCTTGACCATTGGCATTGGTTTCGCTCCTTGCTATTTTCGTTATACTGCAACAGTGCTTTTCTAAGACTTTGTTATACTGAATTCCTTTCTCACTGTTTTCTGTTCCTATTCTTACACCACCATATGCTACGATGGGCTTCGGCTAGTAGCAAATATTTCCAGAGAGCTTTATTTAATTCCAGGTATTTTTAAAAAAAAGGACATGTGTTTCACTAACTAGTTAGAAAGGCATGCAACCATTTAGTATTTTCTCATTTCAACACTGAAATCATAAAACAATGAGCATCTTATAATGCCAACAGCAATTATAAACATATGTCAGTAGTAAGTTATAGTCTCACATGCCTAGCAAGACTGAAAGAGACAACTGGAGAAACAAATGTCTGTTTTTTACACTTAAGGTAGTTGAGAACACCTTCAAAAACTCATCTTGCAGACTGTGTCATTAATACAATACTAATATTAAATAATATAATTAACAATATCAATGTTATAAAGTTCTTTTCTTTGTACTGTACTTCGTGGTGTAGCATGGCTACCAGAACTGCAAACACTTCTCTAGATGAGGTCTCACTTGTATTATGTTATTTTAACATTTCTTTCCTGGATTCTCCACTGCTCTAAGAAGCACATTTCTTATACATATTGAGGCTTTTTAGGTTGAAGAGACCATCTTGTTCATTTAAATTTACTTTTGATTTTGTTTTCTAAAGTTTGGAAAATCTTCACAAGATTTTGTTTGCTACAGGTCTCGACATTTTAGGGACAACTTTTCTAACATGTTTCATGGTTGCCCACAATTTATTCAACAAATAATTAATGTCCATTATTTTGTTAATGTTCTAGTATTAAGCTTTGAATTTTGACTAAAATTTAGTGTTTCTGACTCCAACCTGTTTTTTTGATCTCCTGATAGAAACTTTTGTTCCAAACCTTTTCCAAGACATTGTACATTCTGAACATCATCCTTTGATTTATATTCAACTAATAGCCGTCCCCCGTGGCTTTGCCCATATATTAGTGAAACAGGACAAACTTTAAAAATCAATAAACAAAAAGGTATCGCTAGCTAAGCAGAGACAAGTTACGCTCCAAAACATAGAGGTAGACCGACTCCCCACTCCTGACATCACGCTTCCCCCTCCTCTCTGCCCGCAGCCTCTGTCTTGGATTAGCATGAATATATCGCTCCTTCAAGCAAACTGTTTCTTAGTGCGATAAGAGAAATCGCAAAATCAACTGGAATGTTCGTGAAAATTCTAGAAAAAAAAAACAATCTAAATCCGTTAAGCAGTTCTCTCGTTCGCTATCTAAGCGGATCTATCTGATACTTAGCGTGATGAGAGAGGTCGCAAAATCAACCGGAATGTTAAAGCAAATTATAGAAAAAAACCTGATCTGAATCCGTTAAGTAGTACTTTCGTGAAAAGCAGACAGACAGACAGACATTGAATTTTCTGTATAGAGAGATTTTTACAATATAACAATAATATAAAATTTAATTTACCTTTTTTATCTGCTGCTTCCCAGTGCCTATAATAAGGCAAGAAGAATGTTGCAGTAACCTAACATCCTGCAAACGTTTCAAAGGTTTGTTCAATTAGGTTAGTTTTGTACATCTTGTAATCATAATAAATCTTCTTTTGCCTGTTGTTTTATACATTAAACTGCATTTTCAACACATTTGCACATATTTCATGATTGTGCAGGTCTTGATATCTGTTACCTGTCTAATTTTAGTGACACCTGCAAATTTTACTAGTTTTGTAACTATATCAGAATCAGTTGAATTAAATTTAAAAGATTCAGGGTCCAAGTACAGATCCCAGAAGACCTACATTGATAAACACACACCTGTATAGAGAATTCTCTTCTTACCTGTACTCCGTCTCTGAGTAATTAATCATTGGCTTCACAATTAGAGCCAGTACTCTAATTCTCACCCAATGGGGTGTTATTTCTTAATGAAAAGTCTATTGTGATATTTTATACTACACATTCTAGGATGTTGTCTTTTCTTGTTCAACTGAAAGACTCCTTACTTAACCTATCGTAACACAATATGTGGTGTGTCCAATTTTTTGAAGAACAAATGGTAAATTAATTTTATAAAAACTTTTTTGAATCTTGTAAACATTTGTCAGTGATGTCTATAATTCAGTGTTCTTCAACCAGTGTGCCATGGCACAGTGGTATGCAGTGAGAGCTACCCAGGTGTGCTGTGGAAATGACAGTGTAATGCACCCGTGTCTGAAACTGAGAGAGACAAGCTCTTCAGGTTGTCAAGACCTGTTTGAGGAGGACAAGACTACCTGGAGAGGTTGGCATAAAAGCAGCTCCATGATAACTATATTGCAAACGCAGCACTTACAGCACTTTGGACACATCTCTTAGCTGATAGAGTCCATGTGCCTGAGGGTGTGGGCGCGAGCGAGGCTCACAGGACCGGTGGATAGTGGCCATTTGAGTTGTTTTTGAGACACAGAGGGGTGGGCAAAGGAACAAAGCAGCTGGGAAATGCAACCAAAGTGCTCATTAAGTGCTGTGTCTACGAACGCTGATCTTGGAGCTGCTTTATTTGATTGGCATCTCCAGTAACCCCATCCTGTCGGGCAGTTGAGCATGTGTATGAGATATAATGTGTTTGTGGTTAGTAGAACAGTGGCGTGCCTTGGGATGTTTTTTGCTAAAAAAGGATGCCACCACAGAAACAAGTTTGGGAAACACTGCTTTAATTAACTGAGTACAAGGAACCATTGGAAACCTTTGAATATGTCAGTATTTTGTGAGTACTGTACATTAAATATTTTTCTTTCTGTCCTGTCTAGTGTGGTGAAATAAGATCACAAACAAAATATAAAGTGTTGGGAAATTGCCCAGTATATTGCTTGGATGCAATGAATGGTCAAAATAGATTAAAAAATTCAATCAGACATTCGACAACAGGGAATCAAAATGGATGGTTTTTATATAGTAGGCAAAATAGCAATCAGAGATGATGTGGCAGGAAGTGACGTCATCAACGAGAAACCGGAAGTGACATCATTCTGGCTGGACGGAAGTGACGTCATCATTGAGAGACCGGAAGTGGGTATTGTTGTGGAGTCGTTTTCCAGGGTGGGATTTGTTGATGGTGTGAGAGGATTATTTTTTTTCCTTGGTTCTATAAGAGTAGAGAGAGAGGCATTATTACCACAATACAACCCCCGTCACGTGATAAATTGCTTAACTCTGGGCTTGCTGACTGCCTCCTAAGTGCACTTGTGTGACATGACCCCCCCCCCCCCTCAGCCCAGACCCATTGGGTCAGGTGGCCAGAACCGAGAGGTCGTGGATCCTGGAGAGAGCATTGGTGTTGGCTTGAAGAGAACCTCGACGATAAGTGACCTTGAACTTAAAAGGTTGCAATTACAAAAACCAACTAGTGATTAGGATTAGACTCCCGATTCAGGACCATCCACTGTAAGGTGGTATGGTCCGTCACCACAGTAAATTCCCACCCCAACAGGTAGTAACGAAGTTGGGTCACAGCCCACTTAATAGCCAAAGCCTCTCGTTCCACCGCCACATACCTAGTCTCCCTATCCAACAGTTTCTGGCTGAGATACATCACGGGATGTTCAGCACTGTCAATGCATTGGCTCAACACGGCACCCAATCCTGTGTCCGATGCATCGGTCTGGAGAATAAAGGGATAAGAAAAGTTAGGATATTTCAATACAGATGCTGATGTAAGGGCCAATTTCAAGTCACAAAATGTGGGTTCTATAGACTCATCCCATGCCACTTTAAGGTGAGCCCTTTTCTTTTTTAAATTAGAGGTGTAGCCCTCTCGGAGAAACGAGGAACAAAGCGACGATAGTAGCTCGCTAATCCCAAGAAAGCTTGTACCTGCCTCTTAGTAACCGGATGGGGCCATTTAGTAATGGTATCAATCTTAGAACACTGGGGCTGAACCAAACCCCTACCCACTAGATAGCCTAAATACTTGGCTTCATTCAACCCAAAGAAACATTTCTTCGGATTGATCCTCAGCCTAGCTTGAGCTAGTGTGGAAAGAACGGCCATCACCTGGTGTATATGATCATCCCATATGCCGGAATAGATAACAACATCATCCAGGTAGGCGGCACTGTAGGAATTGTGGGGCCGTAACAGTGTATCCACCAGATGTTGAAAAGTCGCTGGTACCCCGTGCAAACCAAAAGGAAGGACCCGGTACTGCCAGTGTCCACTGGGGGTACTAAAGGCAGTTTTTTCTTTAGTAGAGAACGTTAAGGGAATTTGCCAGTACCCCTTCGTCATATCAAGAGTAGTTAGGAAGCGTGCATTCCGCAGCCTCTCAAGGAGATCATCCACGCGAGGCATGGGATAAGCAGCAAACTTGGAAACCTGATTGAGTCGAGTTTAGGAACTAAGACGACTGGACTAGACCATGGACTATAACTTTCTTCAATAATGCCCATGTCCAGCATCCGTCTAATTTCCAATTCCACTTCTGCCTTGTTTGCCTCCAGAAGTCTGTATGGGTGTTCTCAGGCAATCACCCCTGGGTTAGTAATATCATATTCAATCAATGCAGTGCGACCTGGTTGCTCACTTATTACTCCCGGAATAGACCAGATAGCAATTTCTAGCTCTAGTCATTGTTTCCAAGACAAATTGGATCTGAAATTAAGGGGCTGATGTTCCATGAAAAGGGAGCGTGGCTGACTGGAGAGAGGCTCTGCCTCTCTATCCTTCCACAGTTTCAGCAAATTGATGTGATAAACACGCTCACTCGGTCTACGATTAGACTGTTTAACTAAATAATTGATGAGTCCTTTTCGTTCCTTAATTTCATATGGCCCCGACCAATGTGCCAGTAATTTAGAATGGGAAATAGGGATGAGTACCATAACACGATCACCCAGGTCAAACTGCAGGAGGGTGGTATTTCTATTATAATATCGCCCCTGCGCTGCATGAGCCTTTTCTACATGTTCTTTGAGCACTGGTCTAATTTCATTTAATCTATCACATAACTGTGCGATATATTCCAAAATAATAGAGGATGGGAGGACCTCCTCTTCCCAGCCTTCTTTTAGCATATTCAATAGACCTCTATGTTGTCTTCCATACAGGAGTTCAAAAGGAGAAAAGCCTGTTGAGGTCTGAGGGACTTCTCGATAGGCAAACAGCATGAGGGGTAGTAACTGATCCCAGTTTCTGCCGTCCTCGCTAACTACCTTGTGTAACATCTGTTTAAGTGTTTGATTAAAACGTTCTACCAATCTATCAGTTTGCTGATGGTAGAGTGATGTTTTCAGATGTTTAATATGCAGTAACCTAGCAACCTCCCTGAATGTATCTGACATGAAAGGAGTTCCTTGGTCTGTTAATACCTCTTTGGGAATCCCAACACGAGCGAATATCCCTACTATTTCCCGTGCAATTATTTTAGAGGTTGCTGAGTACAAGGGAACAGCTTCAAGAAATCGTGTGGCATAATCAACCATAACTAATATATATTTATGACCATGTAGGAAGGGCTCCAGAGGACCTATGAGATCGAGCCCAACCCTTTCAAACAGGATATCAATCGGGGTAGAGGAATAAGCGGAGCATGGTCCCTTCTAGTAATCTGGCGAATCTGACATTCTGGACAAGAAGTACAGAAACGTCGGACCTCCTCATTTATTCCAGGCCAATAAAATCTGAACTTAATATGTTCTAATGTTTTTTTGGTCCCCAAATGGGCTCCGAGTAAATGAGCATGAACTAATTTACACACTTGATGACGATACGTGCATGGTATTAGCATTAGTGTCCTTTTTTCACTGTCATGTTCAGCCACATGATATAATAAATCATTCTTTATTACAAAGTAGGGCATTTGTTGTGTAGGATCTACAGAGTTATGTCCGTTTACTGAAACAACATTTCTTGCAAATTTCAAGTAATCATTGTTCCATTTTTCCTTTTTAAAAGAAGAGGGTGTAAATTTAAATTGCAAAGCCGATTCAAAACTAGGATCATGGGGGACCTCAAGGGGCGGAGCTACAGTCTGTTCAGGTACTTTGGGAGGTGGAGTGCCTCTCGCAGAGCCTGAGGGACCTACGTCTCCGTCATTTAAAGTAACTGTACTGGGATTATGGGAACTAATACACGGCGTGGAGGCAGTCAGATTATCATTATCCATAACCAAGCCCTCTTTTAGTAAAGGAGTAGTAGTGTTTTTACCGCAGTTATTATCAGACCAGTCCCGCCCTAGTATCACTGGGTAAGGTGGGTCCGGCATCACTGCCACGACTGTGTTTTTTATGACGTGTTCCACCGAGATGATACATAAGGCGGCTTTATAGTAACGGGTCTCCCCATGAATACATCATGGCCCATCAAAGTGGGAAACTCTTAACATCTGGCCTTAGCCAGCGGCCCCCTTTGCCCCAGACAACATAAACCTGTGTGCGGATGGATTGCTCCGGATCAAATTTCCACTCTCGCCACTCCCTCACCTGCTGTGCCACTGATATACCGGACCGTTTGAATACCCCATTTTTAAGTAAATCGTAGTTAGGTCATAATAGGCCATCTGCACCACCCCCTTCACATACGGAGCCAGAATGTATGCCCATTCCGGCTGCGGCCATGCGTTGCGTTTAGCGGTGCGTTCGAAGATTAGAAAGTAAGATTCCACATCATCTTCCTCCGTTAAGTATGTCAAGATGGGTGGTACTGACTGTGAAGTCTTTGCTCTTACTGCTGCGCGAGCCTCCGATTCCGCCAACGGGGTCCTTGTATCGCCAAGTTGAATCTTCACTTGTTGAAGTTCATCCATCACGATGTTCAAAACGGAGTTAAGGTCTTGTTCCTCTGACATTCTGGAACACTGTATCCTGCCAGTTACGCCAATTGTGATGAAATAAGATCACAAACCAAATATAAAGTGTTGGGGAATTGCCCCGTATATTGCTTTGAAGCAATAAATGGTCAAAATAGATTAAATAATTCAATCAGACATTTGACAACAGGGTATCAAACTGGATGGCTTTTATACAGTAGGCAAAATGGCAATCGGAGATGATGTGGCAGGAAGTGACGTCATCAACGAGAGACAGGAAGTGGCGTCATTCTGGCTGGACGGAAGTGACATCATCAGCGAGCGACTGGAAGTGACATCATTCGGGCTGGGCGGGAGTGACGTCATCAGCGTTGGACCGGAAGTGACGTCATTCGGGCTGGCCGGAAGTGGCGCCATCAGAATAGGACCGGAAGTGGATATTGTTGTGGAGTTGTTTTCCAGGGTGGGATTTGTTGATGGTGTAAATGGATTATTTTTCTTCCTTGGTTCTATAAGAGTAGAGAGAGAGGCATTATTACCACAATACAACCCCCTGTCAGATGATAAATCGCTCACCTCTGGGTTTGTTGGCTGCCTCCTAAGCGCACGTGTGTGACACTAGATAAACAGATATCTTTCCTAGGCCAGGTCACACGAACAGCACTCTCATATTTCCACACAATTTCCATCTTCGTTTCAATTGTGATCGCTTTCTTTACCTTCGTTACCTTCTCTTCCTTCCTTAGCAATTATGTGTCTTGCTTGCATGGTCTTAGTGAATTATATACAGTACTAGCAAAATACCAGCGCTTCGCAGCAGAGAAGTAGTGTGTTAGAGAAATAAGGAAAAATTAAAGGAAACATTTTGAAAATAATGTAACATGATTGTCAATGTAATTGTTTTGTCACTGTTATGAGTGTTGCTGTCATATATATATATCTATACTAATAAACGGCAAAGCCCTCACTCACTGACTGACTGACTGACTGACTGACTCATCACTAATTCTCCAACTTCCCGTGTAGGTAGAAGGCTGAAATTTGGCAGGCTCATTCCTTACAGCTTCCTTACAAAAGTTGGGCAGGTTTCATTTCGAAATTCTACGCGTAATGGTCATAACTGGAAGTTGTTTTTCTCCATTTACTGTAATGGAGTTCAGCTGGAGGGGCAGAGTTTCGTATGACATCATCACGCCTCTCACGTAATCACGCATTACGTAGAAAGCCAGGAAGAGCTACAAAACGCGCTTTAGAAAACATGCATTATATAATTAAGAAGGCAGCGAAACAATTAGAAGCGAGCGACTGACATATAAAACCATATTCAGCAGCTCACGTGAACTGACGCAGTGCGCA
>JANRMT010062833.1:25302835-25346672 GCA_026402145.1 Polypterus bichir lapradei | reverse complement strand
GTGTGTGTGTGAGTGTATATATATATGCCAGCAACACTCATGACAATGACAAAACAATTACATTGTCAATCATGTTACGTTATTATTAAAATATTTCCTTTTCTTTTTCATAACTTCTTTAACACACTACTTCTCCGCTGCGAAGCGCGGGTATTCTGCTAGTACAGTATATATAGTAGATCAGTTACTTCACATTAAAATTTGATATATTACCATCAATTATTATAATTTGAATTAATATCAGTATTGGCAACACTGAACAGTTACTGCCCTTTTCTATTCAAGTGTTTCTTGATTAAATATAAATGTCATTATATTTAGTAGTTTTTTTGCATTAATGTTACTAAATAAATGTAGTGAACAATTAAAGGTGTGTTTATTTTTACCAAAAACTAAATCTTGTAAGAGGGAAAGGAACAACCTCACTAATCCCTTCATGCACACAAAGAAACCCTTGCAACAGAGGAGGTTAAGTATTGCAAGATAGATTGCATGAAATACAAACTAACGTGAGAAAATTTCCACCAGACTCGGTAGCCACTTTTCGTAGACTTAGATTTACACTAAAGTTTAAACAGTGTAATGCATTAAAAAGCAAATCAACTTTAACAACAGTTTTAAGGTGTCAACCATGTGAGCATGATGAGTCTCTTGCAAGTCTTGATTTTAGGGCACACCAGTCTTCAGCAAAAGTTTGCAGAGCAAGAGCCATGTCATCACTTTCAGGGCAACCTCAGATCCTGTACAATATTAAAATAAAAAAGGCAGAGATGCAGGAAGTGGACATGTTTTGACCAATTACACTCAGTTACACAAAAAATGTATACAGCAGCAATACGGTCTTGAGACAGGTATGTTGCTTCTCTGACATGATAATTAAATGGTGTTTCCATCTGCAACCCAACACTTTTCATGTCTCCCTTCAATTAGTTTACAGTTGGAAAGAGGAAAGTCTTGCAGATGGACTGAAATAGAACTTAAACTGGCTGTCTACATGTATCTGGATATTAATCTGAAATAAAATAAAATACAGATACGCAATTGGGAGAGCTCCACATCCACATTAAACTGATTAAACTTAATACCAAGTTTGCAAACAGTTCTCATTCCACAAATTCAAAGGATAAATGGTATATAGCAATTGGCCGAGGATCCCCATTCTTTTGTAGCACCTCCCACAAGATAGCACAGGTTACAAGATAATAAATCTTTTCCAAGTCCATAAAGTGATGTAGACAGTATTAGAAGACTCTGTTGGCCAATGAAATATCTAAGGAAGGGTAAATAATAACCAAGAATAGTGTTTTTTTACAGCTATTGGGCATAATATCTGTTCCAGTATTTCCTCATAGCCATTCCCATGGAGGTTAGGGAATGTGATACATCATTAATTTAAATACATTGTTTTGTCACCATATGTGTGACCAACCCAGTCTATAGGCTTTGTATAGGTTCTGTATTCTATAGGTGTGTACTAAGGAAGACCTGCAGCCATGACAAACACTTTTTTCTTGCTACAGCACTTAGCAGCTGCCTAATACTAAGGTTTGGAATGGAAGCTGTTTCGGTTGTGAAAGTGGAAATGAATGTAAAAGAAAATTACTCTAATTGATCTGAATACACTTGTACTACCTGTTTGAGTTTTCTTGGTCTGTCTAGCTGACATTCTGTTTACTATATCTTGGTGGACTCACCACCAAGTGGTAATCTTTTTGACTAAATGTTGTTAGAGAAAATATTTTTATGACACTTGGCCTCTTATGCTCACAAGGTTTGTAAATGATAAAATATTGTTCTAAGAGATGTATCTGTGTTCAACATATTCTTGAAATGATGCTGAAAGATTACCAATGTAACTATGATGCTTTATAATGACTTTTCTCTGTATTGTTTAAAGTATGAAGGCACATCTGTAGGAAGCAGCTTCTGGACTTGAGTCTTAGCAATAAGAATATATTCCATATTCCTGTTAAGTTCATCCTCTTTTACCGTTTTAAGTAAATGTATTTGCTTATAATTTGCATGTTATCAGCTATATGCTAAAGATGCTCTTGTTTTTTCATATCTACAGTATAAAAGCTTTGTCCTAACAAAAAACTGTTAGCACCAAGGCAAGAAAACACATCTTGCTTGCTGTGCTCCAAAATCAACTTGGAAAACAAAAATTTGTATATACTAGTAAGAGCCTTTATATTTTATCAGTGAAGTGAACCAAGTGGAACTTGAGATCCTTGACAATGTACAGAATATTTGGACACAGAGTAGACTGACAAAATTATTATTTAACTTTCACTCAAGTCACTCAAGTTCTTGTGTTTGAATATATTCTATCTTATAAATAATCTATGACTAGTGCAGAAATTCAACAGCATTGTATTACTTTGAATTAGATCTGACAGGTCATTCCTCCCAACACTGTTTTTATCTCCGCATCTCTGCCATGATATGTGGTAGTCTGGAATCCTGTTTTTTTATCACTTTGAGTTCAGGTGGAGTAACATAACATTCTCATATATACTTAATCTAATTCAGGATTTCAGGGTTTGCCTATCTCTCCATAAAAAGGTTCTAGGAAGGAAAGAGTTATGGACAGGGAGCTATAAGCACAGCATTCACTCACATGTCACGTGGAACATTTCAGTGCAATTTTAAGAGGACAGAGATCATTACATTGTCTGCTGAAAATGTTCAAGCTTTACTCCTTTATATTCTACTAGCTGTGTAAGCCCGTGTTGTAAAAAGCCTGGGATCCTAGAAAGTATTGAAATCGTCAGAAAAAAAAAGAAATGTACAGATGTCGGGTAATTGAATGGAACTACTCTGGGCATCTCTCTCCTAGGAGGTTTCATTTTACCGACGTGCTTGCATCGTTTGTGCATTAGCGGCTAAGCAACTGTCTTTCTTCAGAGGTTTCGTTTTGCTGACGTGCTTACCTCACGCGTGTATTAGCAGCGGGGGGAAAAGTACAAGGGATACCATTTTGCCGATATGCTCACCATGCTTCTGTAATAGCTGATAGGCAAGTGAATCTCTCTTTGGATGTTTCATTTTGCCAACGTGCTGGCCTCGCTTGCGTATCATCGGAGGTGGAGCCCTTAGCCTGACTCCACCTCTGACTTCCACACATAGATGTTTATATATAAGATGTCATATCTGTGTGGGAAAACCTCCACGTAATTATTAGGATTGGGTGGATGTTTCTTCCAAGATTTCTCCGGTTTTACTAGATTTTTTTGGGTTCTCATTGCGTTCCCATGCGTGCCAGAACCTTCTAGGTTCACTTAAAGCAAGTAGACCCACCTCAGGATGATAGGGGATGCTGTCACTAATGGTCTTGTCCCCTTTTTCCTTCACAGCCTTGAAAAACCGCCCCTTGAGGGCACTGAAGCAAAGGAAGCCCTGCCTTTTCCTGTCTGCCCAGTATAAAAGTAGAATGTTCCTGGAAGGCGGCATCTTATTTCAGTGCTGGCCGTGGTAATGTGCAAATCAAGACCAGTGCTTGATGCCAAGAGATTCTGAGAGAACAAATATATCTCAGAAATGGTATACAAAGATACATATTTTTTGTTGATTTTCTTGATTTTTTGTTCCACTTAAACAGGGATTTTTGTCAGTTGGCACCCCTAGCAATTTCACTTTGCCTGGCCTCTTCATTTGCCCTGCTACACCATTTTTATTTTGTTTTTAGTGTAATGTCACAAACACCATTTTAAAAACGTATGCTTCATACAAGATGTCTTGTTGGAGTTTTGTTTGACAAGCTCCATAAAAATACACTACCTTTGTCTTTGTTTTTGAGACTGGTGTCTGACCACAACTTGCCAATAGTTGCCTCTTCTCTGACTTTTTTCCGGAATCCTGTCAGTCTCTTACTGTAGGAGCAGTGGCTCTTTTTTTCTGTCTGGTTCAGTTGGTCCTGTTTTCTTTTGCACAGTAATGGCATATTCTGTGTTTTGCTTTCTGGAGTTCAAATTAGAAAGTTTACCACCAATCAAACAGTGGATGAAAAATAAAATGAACAACCTACCCATCTAAATCAATATTTTTATAGTTGACTAGATACTAAAGCAAGTTTTAAAAGTATTTGTTCATAAACAAAATAAAAACATATTAACACTAAGTATACATAAAAAGGGCTCATTTTGTACCTCAGTTAACAAAGCACTTACTGAACAGCATCTTTCTTGATACATTTGAAATACTAGATTTTGACTGATCCAAATACAAATGAAGGACGCCAGTTACTTTGATTAAATGTACCCTCAGTATATCTGGGGAGTGTGTATAACGTATGAAATGGGTACTTTAACACATACTTGTAAATATGTGATTTTTTGTATATATCTATAAAAATGGAATATTTACATTCACTAAAGTAAATACTATAATGAGCTCATATGTCAAAAGGCCTAAACTTTCCTTTTAGCTTTATATAATGCATGAAGCAGTAAATTTACTTAGTGATTTGGAAATTGTAGAAGGAGAAGAGCTGCTCAGATTAAATAGGCTGAAATCTAACAAATCCCCCAGACCAAACACTTGACGCATATGTTTTTAAAGTCTCAGCAGAATAAACAGGTTCCTAAGGGTTAGAAACTAGCTAATACTATCCCGTTACATAAATAGGGTAATCTGGCTGATAGAAGTATCTGTAGGCCAGTAAGTTTAATATGCATCATGGGTAGATTAATGAAGTAAATTAAAAAAAAAATGAGCAAGAGAAGGAGTGATTGTGAATAGTCAACATGGTTTCAGATGGGGGGGGGGTTGTTTTTTACTAATATGCTGGAATTCTATTAAGAAATAGCAAAAGTGTGTTTCAGAAGCTAAAATAAGTTAGGATTAAGGTTGTAGTGTATAGGTAGGAGCAAATGTTTCGTAAAACATAGGAGGCAAAGGGTCAGGGTATGTGTAACCTTATCAGAATGAAGTGATGTCAAAAGAGGTGTCACTTTAGCATCATTGCTGGGGCCACTGCATTTTGAATATATACTACTATAAATGTTCTGGATAGACTATCAATAACAAGCTGGTTAAATTTGTAGGTGATATCAAGCTAGGTAGTATGGCATGATCTAGAATCGACCAAAACATTACTGAGAGACTTGGGCAGACTATATGCTTGGGAAAATATGTGGCAGATGAAATTTAATGTAGGTAAATGTCGGGTAGTGAATGTAGAAAGTAAAAGCTTTGAAAACATAATGAGAGGTCTGAAATATGAAAGTCCCTGCGGTGGGCTGGAGCCCGGGGTTTGTTCCTACCTTGCACCCTATGTTGGTTGGGATTGGCTCCAGCAGACCCCCGTGACTTTGTATTAGGATATAGCAGGTTGGATAATGGATGGATAGATTGAAATATGAAAGTATCCCTTGAAAGAAGGACCTAGGAGTCAGAGTGAAATCATCAATATCTACATCAATACAGCGTACATAATTTACAGTATTTAGAAGCTAATAGAATATTAGGTTATATATCACAATGTGTAGAGTACAAGTCCAAGAAGGCCATGCTTAAGCTTTATACTGATGTACAAGTTACAACCTGGAGCATTGCATGCAGTTATGGACTCCAGACTACAATAAAAAACATACCATCAATAGATTCTGGAACTCAGGCCTATGAGCTACACTCTTAAAAATAATGGTTTCTTAATGGGACTATATGGTTCTTTACTATGGTGTTTGGTTCCTTATAGCTGCATTGCTTAACAAAACACCATTTTATTCTGAGAGGGTTCTTTGAACATGAAGTTGGTTCCTTGTGCTTTGAAAAACTTCATAATATCTAGAAAAAAAACCCAAAATGTTTAATGTATGGTGGGCTGCAGTGACACTAACCAATCAAGAAAACCTGGACTTAGACTGTGTTACTGGATGTATGCAGCGAGAGTCCCTTTAAAATCATGACCCATTGGTATTTCATAAATCAGTTACTATCAATTTGTGGTTTGGAACCTGTATGGAACCTATTACAGATCTAAAAAGTTTTTTTCTGGCACCCTCATGAGGATGGACCTTTTGGGAACTTAGATGGTTCCTCTATAGAATTGTTCTGAAGAACCACTCTGGCATCTTTATTTACAAGAGTAAAGGGGTAGAACCTTTTCAGTTTGAGTAAACTGAGCTTAAGAGGTGAGATAATTGAATTGTTTTAATTTATGAAATTATATAGTATAGCCCAGAATTATTCTGGTATGTTACTTTAAAATGAGTTCAGCAAGAAACCGTGGACATTGTTTGTAAGCTTGTTAGGGTAAATTTCATGCAAATATTAGCATTTTTTTCTTCCCACAGCAAACCATAGACAGGTAAATACGCAAAATAAATTGCTGTAAAGTATTGTGGTAGACAGTAGGACTTTAGGGACTGTCAAAACTCAACATGATTTTGTTTTGGAGAAATTAGGTGGTTAGGGCTGGTGAGCTTTGTTGGACTAAGTGGCATGTTCTTGTCAAAATGCTCTCATTATGTAACATCTCATTTACACAATAATGTTACTGTAGTCAATGAAAGCATAACGTTATGGGTATAACCAGTCAGTCTAGCCTTGAATGCAGAGCATATACTTTTATTTAAAAGTAAACAGCAAATTCTTCCTAAATATTCTGGTGCATACATCATCTTAATTTTGATTGAAATTTCCTGAGGAACTCAAAAGCAATTATTTAATGTGTTACGGTCATTTGTGGAACAAACAAAGGTGTGAAGTTAACATTTCAAAATGTTAAATGATAATAACTAATTCTGAAATTAATAAACTGACATTTAATAATAAATTATGAGCACTCTGCAGAAATGTGCTCTGCGACCTGATGGGGCGTGATTTGAATATGATTAGCAGTTGGACAGTAAGATTTCAGGCTTTCATTTGGTCCAGTATTGATCAAGCCGAAAGCTTTTAATTTACTTGAAAGTCGGCCTTTTTTATTTCAGAGAGTGTTTTAAGATGTGTAAGCTAGCACAATTCACAAAAGACACTCACATCTTTAATCAATTTACCGCTTCATGCTGACTTACAATTAGACACTCCATTATAACTGCTATCACCAAACAATAAAAAGAGAGACAAAAGACTGAACAAAGCAAGTGATTGTGACTGTAAATGAATGAGGAAACACTGGTGTATGATGTAGAGAAAGTTACAAATAACAGGAAAAAAAAATCAGGTACTGGAAAAAGGATGTTATTCTAGACTGAAGCCTTTTTGTCTAACACAAATTATGCTCTGAATGTAATTATATTCATGTGTTAATCATTTTTAGAAAGCAAACTACAAAGCTATATTATTTTGATGTTATCATACGCCAACAGTTACAATATGCAGGCCTGAAGTTCTTGCTTTAAATAAATGAAAGCTGGCAATGCCACAAAAGCAGTGCTGATAAAGGTACAGATTTCATTTCATATGAAATTAAAATTTTACTCAGCCAGTAAAATTAAAAATAGATCTAATGTAGAAAAGAAATGCAATAATAAGCTGAAAATGACTGGATCATAAACCTGTTTGCAAATTTCCTTTGACTACAGAATAATTTTAGGAACTGACTACATTTACAAAGATTATACTCTATTTTGCCCTTTAGCCAAATAACACCAAGCTTGCCGTTCAGCACATATGCATATCCTAGCATTAACACATTCTCAGCGGAAAGCTAGTTTATTACAGTTGTGACAATGGACCTTGTTAGGACTGGAACTGCAAGTGGTTTTATAGTATTGGACACAGGTCAGATTAGAAAAAGCAGGTGTACTGGCAAAGACAACTGTCCTGACCTGTAGGGACCTCTGAACTACTACTAACGGGGGGCATATTGCTCGTAGCAATGCAAAATGCCTTTAGAAGGTGATTAGCAGGGGTGTCTGCAAAGTTAAGGGTTGTATGTGCCTTTATGAAATTTAAGAATGCATACCTCAGAGACGGCAGAGGGAGTCAACTTAGTATTTAACATGGTTGGCTGACATTCTGTTCAATAAGAGGATGCTCCCAGGAGAATGTTTAGAGGGCATCAAAGTTAGGCAATTATAGAGTGTAGAAGAACAAGTAGGACAGTGGGAGCAGGAATGACTTAGATTAAGAGTTTCCAAGCATAACCTGGATCAGTTGGGAGGCATGTTATCTTATAAAGGACATAGTGCTTGCCTGACTCCTTCACAGACAGTAGGGACTTGGCTTTACAGAGATCTTCCTTGCAGTATACAAATGATCTTGGAGTTGGAAAGTTTCTATTTGTCAAGAGCTTGGCTTGAGGGAGAAAAAGAAGCCAGAGGCTTAGTGAAAGAAAGGAGGAAGTTTAGAGCAACAGAAGATCAGAAAGATCAAAAGGGAAAAGAGACAGACAGTCAAGAGCACAAGGCAGGCATGTGGTCCTGCCACTCTACCTAGGTAGACTGTGCACTGCATCCTGTATACTGAAGTGTGGCTGCACGGTTTTATTTATTCTGTTTGGTTTGTGCCTCTTGTCTGTTTCTCTCTGTTTTATATTTCTTGTACTATTTAACTGATATGAACAGATATGAAATAGGTATGAGCTTGACATGGAGATTATAAGAATACTGTTGAAATCTTGAAGGTAGTGGCAGTCACTTTGAGTACACCTATCCTGTTTTTTTTTTAGTCGATTCTAACATCCAGTAAAAATCATCCATTTTTAAATTTGTTTCTACATATGCCATGGGGACAATTCAGACTAACAAAGCAAATGTGCCTGAGAAATAAGGCACAAAATTTGATACATATAAATGCAAAAACAAAATTACATGAGGCTAGTTCTACAACAACAACAACATTTATTTATATAGAAAAAATGTAGCTCAAAGTGTTTTACATAATGAAGAATAGAAAAATAAAAGACACAGTAAGAAAATAAAATAAGTCAACATTAATTAACATAGAATAAGAGTAAGGTCCGATGGCCAGGGAGGACAGAAAAACAAAAAAAAAACTCCAGACGGCTGGAAAAAAAATAAAATCTGCAGGGATTCCAGACCATGAGACCGCCCAGTCCCCTCTGGGCATTCTACCTAACAAATGAAACAGTCCTCTTTGTATTTAGGGTTCTCACGGAAGGACTTGATGATGATGGTCATGTAGACTTCTAGGTTTTAGTCCATCAATGTTGGAGCATCATGATGCTTTGAGTAGGTGGTGGTGGCGCAGGCCGCCACCACAAAGAAACCGGAAAAAGAAACAGAAGAGAGAGTAGGGGTCAGTACGGAATTTAGAGCCACCATGAATTGTTATTATAATGAATTGAACATACAGAGTATCAGGATTAAATTAAAGTGAGGTTATGAGAAGGCAATGTTAAAGTAATGTGTTTTCAGCAGTGTTTTAAAGTGCTCCACTGTATTGGCCTGGCAAATTACTATTGGCAGGCTATTCCAGATTTTAGGTGCATAACAGCAGAAGGCTGCCTCACCACTTCTTTTAAGTTTTGCTTTTGGAATTCTAAGGAGACACTCATTTGTGGATCTAAGGTTACGATTTGGAATATAGGGTATCAGACATTCCGATATATAAGATGGAGTGAGATTATTTAAGGCTTTATAAACCATAAGCAGAATTTTACAGTCAATTCTGAATGACACAGGTAACCAGTGTAGTGACATCAAAACTCGAGAAATGTGTTTGGATTTTCTTTTCCTAGTTAGGATTCTAGCAGCTGCATTCTGCACTTGTTGCAAACGATTTGTCTTTTTTGGGTAGTCCTGAGAGGAGTGCGTTACAGTAATCTAGTCGACTGAAAACAAAAGTGTGAATTAATTTCTCAGCATCTTTCAATGATATAAGAGGTCTATCTTTTGCTATGTTTCTTAAGTGAAAAAATTATAGTGTAGACTCAAATACTGTTGATAATAAAATACATGATATCATACTTTATTTTAAAATTTTATAAAACTTTTTTATTATGTTGTTAGTTGGACATGCAAGTAAGAAGTCTGTTGAATCTAAGATCTTTTTCATTCAACTTGCTTGATACAGCACAGTGATCCCTCGCTATATCGTGATTCGACTTTCGCTGCTTCATTCCATTGCGGATTTTAAATGTAAGCATATCTAAATATATATCATGGATTTTTCGCTGGTTCGCGGATTTCTGGTACATGCTTCCTCAGCTTGTTTGCCCAGTTGATTTCATACAAGGGACGCTATTGGCGGATGGCTGAGAAGCTACCCAATCAGAGCACGTATTAAGTATTAAATAAAACTCCTCAATGATATACGATATGCTTCCCGTGCGGTGCTTCGCACACTTAAAAGCTCCAGCAGCACGTATTGATTTTTGATTGTTTGCTTTTCTCTCTCACTCTCTTTGACATTCTCTGCTCCTGACGGAGGAGGTGTGAGCAGAGGGGCTGTTTGCATAGAAGCTGTTTGCTTAGAGAATACGAACGCTCCTCTCAAAAATGCTGAAAGACTACCTTCACATTGCTCTCTTTTTCTTGCAGCCGCTTTATTGCGGTGCTTCTCATACTTAAAAGCCCAGCAGCTTGTATTGATTTTTGATTGTTTGCTTTTCTCTCTCTGTCTCTCTCTCTCTCTCTGACATTCTCTGCTCCTCTGCTCCTTTGAAGAGGGAGATATGTTTGCATTCTTTTAATTGTGTGAAAGAACTGTCATCTTAGTCTTGTCATGGAGCACAGTTTAAACTTTTGACTAAAGGGTGTTCTTTCATGTCTAGAGGGTCTCTAATAATGTTAAAAAACATATTTAGAAGGTAAACAGGTTTTCTATGCTCTAACTGCGAAAATATTAGATTTATAAATAAAAAATCCTACTTCGTGGAAATTCACTTATCGTGGTAGAGTCTGGAACGGATTAACCGCGATAAACGAGGGTTTACTGTATAACTGCGGACAATATTTATAAACAGTATGGGAGAGTTTATAAGGGCTTAAAATATATAAAAATAACCATACAAACATATGGTTTCTACTTCGCGGATTTTCACCTATCGCGGGGGGGTCTGGAACGCAACCCCCGCGATGGAGGAGGGATTACTGTATATCCTACATTCATCACTGTATTTCAACCTGAAGTGTACATTTTTACTCATTGTTCTCATCTATTAATGTTTTTTGTGCTCTGCATTTTTCAGCTTTCATTGGTTTAATATACTCAGTTCTTTTGAATAATTTTATTTGAATATTGCTCTGTTTTAGTTGTTGTGTTATGCATCCTCTCTTTGTAGTTTTGTTTGGTTTACATACTTGACTATGTTTGATATTTTGTAGGTTACACCTCGTTTTTTAGCTATGATTATTAATTTTGCTACTCTTGTCTATGTTTATATGTTGCTCTAACAGAATTTAACCTCTATATTGATTACTTCCATCTTTTTGATCATTACTGACTTGTTCACTTAATATTGATGTAGTTTGAATTAAATATATTATTTAATGGGTGGCACGGTGGTGCAGTGGTAGCGCTGCTGCCTCGCAGTTAGGAGACCTGGATTCGCTTCCCAGGACCTCCCTGTGTGGAGTTTGCATGTTGTCTGCGTGGGTTTCCACTGGGCGCTCTGGTTTTCTCCCACAGTCCAAAGACATGCAGGTTAGGTGGATTGGCGATTCTAAATTGGCCCTAGTGTGTGGTTTGTGTGTGTCCTGTGGTGGGTTGGCACCCTGCCTGGGATTGGTTCCTGCCTTGTGCCCTGGGATTGGCTCCCGTGACCCTGTGTTTGGATTCAGCGGGTTGGAGGATGGATGGATATTATTTAACTTTATTATTACTCATATTCATCAGTTTTGATTATTTTTTGATAAATATGTATTATTTCTGCTTACAATATTAATTCCTACTTATACCCAGTTTCAAACTGAAACGTTGTTATATAAACAAATACCTGCATTCGAAGTTTTCAAAAAAAAGATGCCAGTAAAACAATGAAAAAATAATCCAAACCTTGTGCAAGTAAAACATTTCACGTTTCTTTATTTTATACATATCATTTTAAACTTGCATTTAATAATTGTAATATAATTCAAACCTGCTTAAGTCAATTTAGGATTGTGGAGGGCCAGTGCCTATCCAGGCCACACTGGGCATAAGTGAGGAAACAGTTCGGGGGCTTCGTTTATAAAACTTTGTGTGGATTAGAATGTGAAAATTTGCACACACCTAAAAACTGAAAAATGCATAAGCCAAAAAAAAATCTGATTTATAAAATCTGGCATAATCATTTCTACACAATTTACCCTTCAGAAATCACAATTACCTTGTAAATATGTAAAAGTTATTGTACCTCAAACACCACTCTGAAACATTTATATATAGAGAGCATGCTAATGAAGAAGCCATTCACCATGTACAGTACCATCAAAGCTCCTTTTCCTCAAAATAAATAAATCACAGGTTGACTGAGGCCACTGAGACACAACATTTGTCAGCCATATCTTGGCATCACAGATGAATTGTGCATGAATAGAATAGAATGTCACTGTACACAGTTAATAAAAGCAGCTTTATTCTCGCTAGGTGCCCTTATTGCAATATGTGTGCAGTAAATTGCTCTGATTACATTAGAATGCCCAAACACTGCTGCAAATTGACCTTTTATGTTGGCAAAAACATGTAGTGCCTTGCTGGTCAGTTAATGACTTTCAGGATAGATGCTGATGGAGTGAGGATATTCCTAATCAGTTCACCAGTTCCCTGAGAAGTGAAAACAAGTACCCATTTTAAATGGATGAAAAACCAAGAAGTTTGCTTTTTGAGACTTTTGAGGTATAATATGTTTGTCACGTCCATACATATTTTATTCACGTTTAGGTGATATGTCTTATTATGGTTGTGAGTTGTCATTTAACTGGCTACATTACCCTACTTTATCAAGGGTGTCATCATTTCTCAGTTTCATTTCATATGCATGGGTGAGAGTTTCTGTAAATACTGTATGCACAAGCTCTGCATCAAGTTTTCTTTTATAAATCCCAACATTTGTGTGGGATAGGCACATTTTGAGCCTATTTTTGGGCATACACAAGCTTTGTAAATGAGGCCCAGGGACAGGATACCAATACACCGAATACACCAATTTGGAATCACCAATTAACCTAACCAGAGCATCTTTAGAGAGGTGAGTGAAAAAACAGGGTGTTCAGAAGAAAACATGCAGATATGGAGAGTGTGCATATTCCACATGGACAATTAACAAGCACAGGTGTAGTACATATTTGCCAGATGGTGCTACCCAGTGTACTACCATACCACCTCATTTAACAGTTGTTCATGTATTACAGCTTGGTATATTTCTAAACAAACATCTCTCTTTTGGCTCTTTATGAAAGGAAGACTACATTTCACAATCTATTTGCTATTCATATAATTTATTACACAGACAAATGTTTTGAGAAAATTAATATGATTAAAAATTATGTATGTCTGCCATTATAATTTATTTAGGAGCTGCATAAGGACTGGCAATAGCCTGCTGTAAGGCCAGTTGAGAAAGTAGTAGTCTGTCACCAAGGCCATTTGCTTTTGTTTAGACACAAAAGGAGTATAACATGCTGTGCTCTTTTTATACCTTTTTATTGTAGTTAGAAACCATCAGGTTTGTCATTGCAAAGGTTAAATCTAAATTATGAACTAGCATTTGCTTTCTCTGTGTAGACTTAATTTGTTTTCCTGATGTTTGTCTCTTAATTGACTTTTTAAGCCGAGCTCTTGAATAAGTACATTGAGAGAGTACCATCATTAGACAAAATATTAAGGCTAATGCATTTTATTAAATTAATATGAACAAGAGAGAATGAGAAACTACTTTCATCATTAAATACTGTACGTGTTTTGTTCTAATTTGATACTTGTGGTATAGTGCATCGCCCAGATGAACTGAGGAAAATGAACAATTTGCTCTGTTTTTTTCGCTTTTTATTGTCTTCCTTTTCCTGTACCAGGCATAGTTCAGCTAATTTCCATATTTGCATTCTTACTGTGTACAGACATTTTACTCTGGACTACAATGTCATGTCATGTCATTTTACAACTTACTTAATCCACACTAGGGTCTTGGGGAAGCTACAGTATAATGTGCAAGACAGGAACAAACCCTCCACAGGGCACCAGTATATCACAGGGCAAACACATACACACACAGACACACAAAACACACTTTAGGGCCAAGTTAGCAATGCCAATTCATCTAACCTGCATGTCTTTTGACAGTGGTAGGAAACCAGAGCACCTGGAGGAAATCCTCATGTACATGGGGAGAACATGCAGATTCTACACAAGAAAGATCTGGGACGTGAACCCTGGTTTCCTTACTCTAAAGCTCTGTCACTGTGTCACTATACTATAGTGTGTAGCCCCGAAAGGGTAAAAGGTATTATGTTTAATAATTAAGACCAGTATTGCAAAACTTGGTATAATTAGTGTAGCCATCTTTTCTTTGCAGCATGTTCCTAACATCTTGAACATAAATAAGTGGATGTGTACCAAAACCTTCTTGTGCTAGAACAGAACACTTTTTTCTTACTATAAAATACATTACAAACAATGAAAGTATAACAGACAGACAATAATTGTATGATAATTGTATAATATTAACGTTTACCCCCCCCGGGTGGAATTGAAGAATTGCATAGTGTGGGGGAGGAACAATCTCCTCAGTCTGTCAGTGGAGGAGGACAGTGACAGCAGTCTGTAGCTGAAGCTGCTCCTATGTCTGGAGATGATCCTGTTCAGTGGATGCAGTGGATTTTCCATTACTGACAGGAGCCTGCTCAGCGCTTGTCGCTCTGCCACGGATGTCAAACTGTCCAGCTCTGTGCCTACAATAGACCCTGCCTTCCTCACCAGTTCGTCCAGGTGTGAGGCATCCCTCTTATTTATGCTGCCTCCCCAGCACACCACCGCATAGAAGAGGGTGCTCGCCACAACCGCCTGATAGAACATCCGCAGCATCTTATTGCAGATGTTGAAAGACACCAGCCTTCTAAGGAAGTATAGTTGACTCTGTCCTTTCTTACACAGCGCATCAGTATTGGCAGTCCAGTCCAATTTATCATCCAGCTGCACTCCCAGGTATTTATAGGTCTGCACCCTCTGTACACAGTCACCTGTGATGATCACGGGTCCATGAGGGGCCTGGTCCTCCTAAAATCCACCACCAGCTCCTTGGTTTTGCTGGTGTTTAGTTGTATGTGGTTTGAGTCACACCATTTAACAAAGTCTTTAATTAGTTTCCTATACTCTTCCTCCTGCCCACTCCTGATGCAGCCCATGATAGCAGTGTCGTCTGCAAACTTTTGCACGTGGCAGGACTCCGAGTTGTATTGGAAGTCCGATGTATATAGGCTGAACAGGACCGGAGAAAGTACAGTCCCCTGCGGCACTCCTGTGTTGCTGACCACAGTGTCAGACCTGCAGTTCCCGAGATGCACATACTGAGGTCTGTCTTTAAGACAGTCCACCATCCATGCTACCAGGTATGAAACTACTCCCATCTCTGTCAGCTTGTCCCTGAGGAGCAGAGGTTGGATGGCGTTGAACGCACTAGAGAAGTCCAGAAACATAATTCTTACAGCACCACTGCCTCTGTCCAAGTGGGAGAGGGATCGGTGTAGCATGTAGATGATGGCATCCTCCGCTACCACCTTCTCCTGGTATGCGAACTGCAGAGGGTCGAGGGTGTGGCGGACCTATGGCCTCAGGTGGTGAAGCAGCAGCCTCTCCATGGTCTTTATCACATGTGACGTCAGAGCGACAGGCCTGAAGTAGTTCAGCTCATTAGGACGTGATACCTTTGGGACTGGGGTGATGCAAGATGTTTTCCAAAGCCTTGGGACTCTCCCCTGTTCCAGGCTCAGGTTGAAGATGCACTGTAGAGGACTCCCCAGCTCCAACGCACAGGCCTTCAGCAGTAGTGGTGATACTCTATCTGGACCCGCTGCTTTGCTGGCACAAAGTCTCCTCAGCTCTCTGCTTACCTTGGCTGCTGTAATTATGGGTTGGGGGAAACTCTCTCCTATGCTGGTATCATCAGAAGAATGGGTGGAGGGTGCAGTACTCCGAGGTGAGAGTGGGTTAGGGTGGTCAAACCTGTTGAAGAAGTTGTTCATCTGGTTTGCTCTCTCCACGTCTTTCTCAATGGTGGCACCCCGCTTCAAGCTGCAGCCAGTGATGATCTTCATCCCACCCCACACTTCCTTCATGCTGTTATTCTGCAACTTCTGCTCCAGCTTTCTCCTGTACTGCTCCTTCGCCGCCCTGAGCTGGACTCGGAGTTTCTTCTGCACGCCCTTGGGCTCATGCTTGTCACCGCCTTTAAAAGCTATTTTCTTTTGGTTCAAAAGGCCCTTGATGTCACTTGTAATCCATGGCTTGTTGTTAGAATAGCAGCGTACATTTCTTACTGGAACTACAATGTCCATACAGAAGTTGATGTAGTCAGTAGTGCAGTCAACAGCCTCTTCAATATTCTCACTATGTGACCCCTGCAGGATATCCCAGTCCTTAGTTCCAAAGCAGTCTCTCAGAGCCTGCTCTGCCTCAGGAGACCACTTCCTGAATGAGCGTGTGGTTGTAGGTAGCGCCTTCACTTTTAGTTTGTAGTGAGGCTGAAGCAGAACCAGGTTATGATCTGCTTTCCCAAGCACAGGCAGCGGGGTGGCACTGTATGCATCTTTAAAGTTTGCATACAGTAGGTCGATAGTCCTATTTCCCCGGGTGTTACAATCCACATACTGGGAGAAGGCAGGAAATGTTTTGTCCAGCATCACATGGTTAAAGTCTCCAACGATTAGCACAAGCGCCTTGGGGTGCTGTGTTTGTAACTTAGCAAAAGCAGAATGGATGATGTCACCCGCTATCTCCGCATTCGCCCGAGGAGGAATGTAAACAATAACAACGATGATGTGTTCAAACTCTCTGGGCAAGTAATAGGGACGCAAACTTGCGGCCGACAGTTCGATGTCCCTTAAGCAAGTGGAGATTTTAACGTTTACATGTCCTGAGTTGCACCACTTTGTATTGACATAGAGAGCGACACCCCCTCCTTTCTGCGTCCCGCAGGTATTTGCGTCTCTGTCCGCTCTAACTGTGCTAAACCCGGGTAGCTCCATGTTAGCATCTGGGATGGTAGTTGTTAGCCACGTTTCACTAAAACACTGCAAGCTGCATTCTCTGTGGGTACTGACATTTTTCACCAGTACAGCCAGTTCGTCGATCTTATTTTGTAGTGAGTTTACATTTCCCAGGATCACAGAAGGCACCGAAGGTTTGTAGCGCCACTTTCTCGCAAATCGATTGGCTTTTATCTTAGCGCTGGCTCTGCTGCCCCGATACCGTATAAATGTAGCTGGGTTTGAGGGTAAATGATTAATGAAGCTAATGGTAAATGAAGCAAATCCAACCTTTGGATTGATGATAGATTAAAATCAAACCACTTACCCTGTTGTGTGACCTCAAAAAATATATATATATATATACAATATATATTTGTGTATATACATATATATATATACACAGTATATATACACACACAGATCATCCAATGGGCGGCAGACTCATTGCACAAGGAGGTAGTGAGCTTGCCTCTGTAGCACTATGAATCTGTTGCTTCTGCGACAGACAAGCAGCCCTCAGCAGACTCGTCAATTGCATTTCAGCATGTAGCCCAGTTGGGGAGGGTCTCAAGATAGTTAAAAGATTTAAAAAATCTCACAATATATATCACCTACATGCTTTATGTTATGTTGTAAATTTCTTACAAAAGGGCTCAGGACCAAATTTACATAACTACAATGTACAAAATGGAAGTGCCCTATCTAATGGGGTGATCGCTCATTTCGTCATATTGATAAAAGTTTTCTACTGTCCTGTACAAATTTGGTTCTCCTGTTCAGTCCTGGGTGCCCATTATTGTTGCAGGTTTTTGTTTCTTCTAGTGTCATATTCAGTTACTCCTTTCACCTGTAATTTATTTAATTGTTTATTAAACTGACGCTGAAAGTGTGCAGCTACTTGAGTTTCATATTGACACTATGTGCTCGTCAATATTTAACAGTTTAAATAACAAGGAAAAGTGGAATAAAAATCACGGTGATGATGATAATGATAATGAAAATATTAAGAGTCAAGATAAAAACACCAAGTTATCCTCATATAACATCCATAAATGCTTGCTATATTTCAATAAATATTTTGCAGATCCAGGTCTGTAATTTCTGGATTGATAACAAAACATAGAAACTTGGAAATGACAGCCTTCTTAATTAAGATTGTAATCCCCTTAAATGCAGAAGTTGGTCGGAATTAAAACGTGCTACCACTGTAGGCTCCTGGAGTTGAACTTGAGAACGACTGCTGTACAGCTTTTGCATGTTTTGCTACAGGCATGTTGGTTTTGTATAAAAACTGTTAGCTGAAATAGTGAAGTAAAATACACATTGGACATTATAAAGAAAATATGAACCTCTTTAATAAATATAACTTTTATTATAATTATTATTACCAAATTAAATCAAACAATTACTAGTTTTTCAGGAATATGTCAAAAAAATCTGAATTCAGAAAAGCAACTCCAGCCCACTTAAGTTTACTGAGGTTGAAGTTTAGTAAGCTATGTTAAAACAGATAGTCAGAGTGGGCTGTCATTCCTGCCTTACAGTGCCAGGTTTACATGGAGTTTGCATGTATTTATGTATTGATTGGCATCAGAGCCAGTGAATTTACTCACCCAAAAACATTCTGCTCAGATCTTTTATTACTATATTGTCAGCAAGAGCAACTCATCATGCATTAAAAAATCAATTGGTTTGTGGTGCTTCAATCTGTTCTGCTGTACACTCTGCCCTTTCCGGATCTAAGGCTTTTTGTTAAATATAAAATACATATGTAATCCATTCATTTCAGATTTATGTGTTTCAAAATACAATGACAGTTCTACATTTTGTGCTATTTTCACTACAGTGCTACTCATCATGCATCTCATTTCAACTACAAAGATTGTAATTGGGGACTCAGTATTGCGTAGTCATAACTCCACAGCTGCTGCAACCTCAAGAAAATAGGACCAATAATCTGTGATAAAATTATTTCTAGTTTCCATCTGTTATCACAAAAATGCCTCATAATCGTGGAAGACATGTTTTCTTAAATTGAAACCTTTCCCGCTTCAGAGTGGATGTATTTGGTAAGTTTCAAGGCATTTTCAATCATATATGGACGCTGGGTTCCATAGATCCCCATTGTAAGATACAAGAACAGACAAAGTATTTTTAAAATTTAGAAAAAAAAGTGACACTTTAAAACACTTTTATGTGGCAAATTAATTTATACCATGATTATGAAAAAATAACTTTGACTTAAAAAATGGCAAACTTATTCTGCAACCATCTATATTTACAATGTACTCGTATAATTTCATTTAAACTGGTGCCATGAAAAACAAAACATTTGATTTGATTTTTTTTAATTTTGATTTGATTTACTTTGTTAATCCCAGAGGGGAAATTGCCTTTTTGCATGATTACCATCATTATTCATATTTCTAAAGTTTTAATGCTCTATTCAACTTTACTTTTAGATGGCACCTTTCTTTTCTGATTTTTTCAGTACCTTGAACTGAGATCCATAGTGGCAAAGCAGCTTTCTCTAAGACCTTGAGTTGATTCTACTCTACAATATGATGATCTGATGGTGTGCAGTGTATGATCAGACTTGAAATTATGTTAACGGTGAAAAAATGGATTTAGCACAATTTCATAAATCAAGCACATCACTGGCAATTGTAAGAATCACTCAACCCAGAGACTAAATAATAAAATGTATTTTACACACAAAGCTAATCTATTAAACAATGTATATGACTATTTACTATTGAAGATATGAAAATACTAATACCAGGACTATTTAATCTATTGAAAGGTCAGATCAAAATATGCCTTGAAGTAATCTGATTAAGAAAATAATAACATATAAGAAGAAAAGGAATCAATACATGTCCCTTGTCTCCATGGTAACGTAACCTAAAAATAGAAATTTGTTTATCTGCATTTAAGTGGGATAAAACATAAAATTGCAGCTTATGGGAATTAAAGCATCTCTGTGCTTGTGTGGCTCTTTATTTAATATAACCAAAACTGTCTGAGAACCTGGAAAGAAATATCTCATATTAAATATGAGTATGACATTAAAAAAAAGGCAAGTACATATCTGGTAGTATTTTAACAACATGTCAGTGTTTCTTTGTTGTTTCTGACCCCCCAAAAAATGCTAACGTTATTATTTTTGATAACCACACAATCTGACGAAAGCAGACTCACAATTTTTACATACGGACCTGTTGATTGTGCCATGACATTTGGGAACATAGATTAGGAAGTATTTAAGAATCTTTCCATTTCTCCCTAATCTAAGCAGTGTACACCGATTACATAAAATTACTTTATGTATATGCATTTGAATTTTTTGGAGGGAATCATCCATTACAACCTGTCTGAAATCTGCATTTAACAATACTCAAATTGTACCTTGGCAAGAAATATATGGCAGCATGATGACCATGTTTATAGTAGCCTACCAACTGCATTTTGTTTGATTTTACTGACAAGAATTTATAAATTCTAGATATCCAGATAATACTTTTTGATATATATTTCAATGCACTAGATACATTCCGTAAACATTTCATATTTTAGAACAGGTCATAGTCAACCAAGTTATTGTTTCTGTGAAATTTTTACATTTTCCCTGTGTTTACAGGAATTTCATCTGCTTCATTGGATTTTATGTAATATGCCTTAGCTGTTTATGTTAGCTTGTCAACTCAGAAAATGGATGTTTGCACAGAAATTTCTGAATTGTGGCGATAGTGCTGATGTGCCATACAATTATTTAACTCACAAATTTATTTTCATGGACTTGTGGAATTTGGCCACTTAGCAGCATTTCTGCAGCCCACTATTAGGAAAACCACAAGCACAGTACCTTCCATAGGATCTGTTAATCACTTTGAATATTTCTGCTTGAGCTTGGCAACCTGCAACTTTGACTGTCAACCTGTCAAGCTATCTACAATTATGTACTATGTATTAATGTGTTTATGTTTATCATAGCAATAGAGACTTGTGTGAATGTTTGCTTAAACATGTAAATCAGAATTCAATTCAATGTACTCTGTACACGTGGCACTACTACTACCACCACAGTTTCAGAGGCCTAGCTAGAGATTCACATTCAATTTTTGATGGTTTTCTATAATTATTTCATTATTCTCCAAAATACCAAAGATTAGTATATTATATCCTTTGCAGTCCTATTAAAGATGTGAAAACTGTTTAAAACAAATCAAGCACAGCAATGGTAATAACACAGATTTTCTGAGTTCTTATTTCTCATTTTTATTTGAGTCTAGAAAACAGTCTTACTGTGTGACTGTAGATGGAGAAATGAAGACACTTTGCCACCATTGTGTGTTCATTTTTGAGAGAGTGTGGGATTTCTCCAAATGCTGAAAGGTTGTAAATAATTGTGGTAATTAAACTTTTGATTTAATTGTCACCAGTGTAGTTCAAAATGTATTTAATTCTCCCGCTTGTTAAACCATTTCAGAGAAGTATTTGATTTGTTTTGACCCTTGTAAATACTTTAATTTAAGAATCACAAGTTTAAAGCATCAAAAATCAGAAACTCATGACTTGTTGACCTTCTGAAATCCTCAATCTTAAAATTACAGACTAATAATAATATAGATGAATCAGCTATTCTCTAAACAAAAGCAATTACAATAAAGTTATTTTCAATGGTTTAATGATGACAGATTACACATTTACTGTCTGCATGTACTGAATATATAATGCATTAGAGTATATGAAAGCTCTCTATAAGACCCACTTGTAGATCTAATTAATAACAAAATTGAAAATGTACTACTACTGGAACATTGCAAGTCATCTCTTGCGCCTTTCACTTCAGTAAATTTAAATTAATAACACAGGAGAAAATGTTGTGACCGTTCTCCAGAATGAGGCTTACCAAATGGCCCTTCATTCCAGCTTTAACCAGTTCATTGAAAAGCTCATCTGTACAAGTAGTAGTTGCATAACCACATTTAACATAAACAACACATTCTAAGTTCTAAGTACTGACCCATTTCCAAGTGGTCCTTGTTAGGCTTTAATTGATGTATTCAGATTTTGCAGCTTGAATGTTATCTTAAAAGATACATACTCTTAAGAGATTTTTTAATCCAAGTTTTGAACTCAACCAAAGTATAGGAAGGCCTGAGGTCATGTTATAAATACTATTCTAATATTCTGAAGTTGGGAATGTTGGTGTGGTTCAGGTGCTTTTAGGGTAAGGCACAATATATGAAGAGACTGGTTAAAACATTCTGCTACACAAACTTAAGAGTATTGTTGGAATGTCACAGACTGAGATTAGTTGGTTTACTTTATACTTATCAAATCAATATGTACAGAAGTTAGCATTACCTAATTCTTTTTATGCATTTAAAATAATAGTGCTCCTCAAGGTTTTGTACTGGGACTAGTTAGCTTTTCTATTCACTTATTTATCTGTTTATCTGTTGTGATCACATTTTATTGAATGTAACAAAATGCAAAAAAACAATTACAACTGTCAGCCAACTCGCTATATCCTAAGACAGGGTCACGGGGGTCTGCTGGAGCCAATACCAGCCAGCACAGGGCGCAAGGCAGGAACAAATTCTGGGCAGGGTGCCAGCCCACCGCAGGGTACACACACACACCCACACTAGGGACAATTTCAGATCGCCAATACACCTAACCTGCATGTCTTTGGACTGTGGAAGGAAACCGGAGCACTTGGAGGAAACCCACGCAGACATGGGGAGAACATGCAAACTCCACGCAGGGAGGACCCGGGAAGCGAACCCAGGTCTCCTTACTGTGAGGCAGCAGTGCCACCCATTACTACAGTTTTAAAGGTAAAAAAATAAAACACTGCTCCTGGCTGAGTTTCCAGCACCCACCCCACCACGGTGTAGTGATGAATGGTAAATATTTAAACAAAAGGTTAGAGGGAGAAAAAAAGGAAGGAACCCGCATTCCCATGAGCGAAGATTGGAAAGGTTGGAGAAGCCTGGATTTTGGATGTAGAAAAAGATTCCATGTCGCTAATAGCTGGCCACACGACTCCTAGCCAATTTGACTGCAAAAACCTATCTACTTATACTGGAACTGGTTTACCCATGGATCTCTAGTGAAGAGAGTTCTAGAAAAAACTCTTTTTTTTTAACATATGTATACAGGGTATAAGTAAAAGACTCTGGGCATTTTCAGAAAAAGGTTATAAGCAAGGCCATATGTAATGGTGCTTAGGGAGAAAGCTTGCCTGTTTAGATGAGAACTGGAGAGTGGAGAGGTCTAGAAGGAAACAGACATGGAGTGAATGGGATCAGGACAGAGAGTCAAAGAAGAAGGATCAGTAGGAAGAGACAGAAGGGCAATGTTAAAACATATGCAGAAAAAGGGCTAGAAGTATTTACTGTAGGTAGGATTTTGAAGGCCAGATCATAGCATATCTCTTTTGGGGTATAAGACAAAAACAATGTACAAAATTAAGTTGAATATGGTGGTGAATATGGTGGTGTTTAAGTTACACCCTTCTCTAAACCATGCAGTTCTACAAAGAACTGCACAACCCAGTAAAGTGCCATTAAAGAACTGTTATTTTTTTAAAGGGTAGCTATGTCCCAACTGCCCTGTTTCTATCCACTTGGAAAACCCACTAGTTGTGGCTGTCCTGTCTCAGAGTAGTGAGTTGGCTGTCATAAAATGGTAAATAACTTTTCATTGATTAGCTGGCGATACATTGTTCATTGGCTGTTCAAATCATACTTTATGAAGCTTTCAGTCAATTCAAAATGCTGCTGCTAGAATTATTACAAAAACTAGAAAACAAGCCTACATGACTCCAGTTCTGAAGTCTTTACATTAGCTTCCAGTTAAGCTCAGAGTTAATTTCAAAATACTTCATATATAAAATGCCTTAAATAGCCAAGGCCCTACTTACCTACCTAAACATATCATTACTTACAAACCTTAGCACACATTAAGATCTTAAGATGCTTCAATTACAATACT
Organism: Polypterus bichir lapradei; assembly: GCA_026402145.1. Taxonomy (NCBI): domain Eukaryota; kingdom Metazoa; phylum Chordata; class Cladistia; order Polypteriformes; family Polypteridae; genus Polypterus; species Polypterus bichir. The sequence goes on along the minus strand of JANRMT010062833.1, from coordinate 25,322,592 downwards.
GGAAGCACCAAAAGTCTGCAACGCAGACAACTCCAAATGTATTAAGTTATAGAAGGAGGACCGCCAGTTGTCAACAGTAATGCACTCAGGTGACTTCAAGTGGGAGGCACTGGATTCTTTTATATATTTTTTTTACCCCTTGGTTGAGACTTAAATGGAGGTTTAGGTCATTTTGGATTGTATGTTTATTTATAGGGTATATCCTGTAATCTTGTCTTTATTTAATAAAAAAGAGATCTTAAGGCTGGGCTACTAAAAATTTCAAGTAGTAAAAAAATAACAATAGGAGGTCCAGCTTTTAGTTACAGGGCGCTGCATCTGTAGAATGATCTGGCTGCTAATATAAGAGATGCCCCTTTAGTCTTAGCCTTTAAATTCTGGCTGAAGACTCCTAGTTTATTCTAGCATATCCTGATTAGAGCTGCTTATTAGCTATGCATAATACATTTTTCTTTGTTAGTCATTTGTACAACAATAATAATTGCTACAGTTATTAATCACAATTAACATACTCCTATTCTTTTTCTCTTCTTGGTATACTGCTGTGCTACTTGGTACCTCTGCTCTACTGCCAAGCTGTTTTCCTGCTCATGGAAAAAACATCTGACATACTGGGAGCGAATGGAAAGATTCTGGCATCAGATTGTAGAATGCCCCGGCGGGGTGGTTTTTATTGGGGGGGCCTGGCTAGTTGACCAAAGTCTCCAGAACTGTGATTTATCTTAGTTTGCCACTTAACTGATAGTGGACCCTTTGTCTGCTGTAACTGACTGTAGTTCCTCCAGAGTTTAGTTTCTTCAGGCATGCTGCTAATGGATGTTTTTGTTTCACACTCCTCCTTTGTAAACTGGCCATAGTTCTACAATGAATGAAAAATAATTGTTGGGTTCCATTTTTTTAATGAGTTTCAAACCAGTCTGTTTTCCTGACTGTTAAAACAAATCTATGGTTTTATGTGTACTTATTATGTAATTAGTAATTAATAAAGTTTCTATTTGTATCTTGCCTGAGAACTGGTCACAGCACTCTGGAATGACACTGAAGATTGCTGAACAAAAACAAACTAAATTGAATTAAATCAGATTGAATACTTGATCTTTCCTCACTTTGCCCTTGACCAGAACTTTTGCTTTAACCCCTTCCAAAGCTTGAAATTATAGTTTATAATTTGAGCCTTGCTTGTCTTGATTTGGATTTCTGGTGCCTTTGTCCTCCAAAATGATATTTTGTGAAAATATTTGCTTATTGTGACTCCTTTTTTTTTACCAAGAGTTTAGTGTTTTAGTATTACTCCCTTGCTACTTCAAGGACTTTATACTGCAGGCTAAAAGGAAAAATATTTGTTTAATGTATTTAATTGGCCGAATCATAACAGACAGCTCTAATTGCAAAAGACATGAACATCCTTTTATTTGTTATTGTCTTTTGAGTGCAGTAAGAACAAGATTAATATAAAAATTAAATAATAATAATTATATATATATACCATGGGACATTCATGTTCACCACAGTTTTATATTAACTATATTTGTAATAGTACATGACATCCTGTGTTTAAAAAGTGTAGTGCATTTTAAGAGTTAATTTAATATAATGAATGAGTTAACTTAATGTCAACATTACCCTTAGCCTTTAATGCACTACATAAATCATTTGGTAAATCTAATATCCTGGATGTGCTTGTTTTGTTTTTTTTTTGTTTTGTTCATAACAATAAAGTGTTTGAGTAAAAAGATATTTTCACAAAGTAAAACAATAGCACTTGCTATACATAGGTTGCTTTACATGCCTCTAGTATACTAGTGTGTTTCAGAAGAGCCATTATACCTTTTTCTATTACTAATTTATGACTTTAAAATGAATGGGCCAATCTAAAACACAGTGTGATAGCTTTGCTTTTTATAACCCAGATTTTGGCAAACATCAGATGTTGTTTTATGAGAAACCATCTTCACAGCCCTTGTTCATGCAGTGGATCTGGAACCTGAAATTTAATTCACGATGCAGGGAGCAAGTGATAAGGTTTATAATGCCTAGCAGCAAGCTTTGTCCTTCTTTAAGAGTATCAGATTTTCCTCTCTTCCTTACTCTATCTGCATTCCTTCCTGAGGGAAATCAATCAATCTCTGTTTTATATAGTTGTTTTCCAAGGTTCATCACCAAAAGGTGGTTTTGAAAGCCAAGAGGAATACAAAACAAGGCAACCCAAGATAAAGGGTTGATTATAAATACTTTGAACACAAAATAAAGCGTGATCTTGTGACTCTGAGAAGAGCCTGTAAGTGCCCTGATAACAAATCAAATTATAAAATAAAATACTGAATATGCATAGGCATCAGCTGACACCAAGAGTTAAAACAAAGCGCTGAATAAATGCTATAAATTGTCAGTTTTAAAAAGATCAGGTAAAAGCATACAAGCTGTAAAATGCAAGAAACAAAATGTGAATTTTCAGATCCAGGTTGATGGACAGACTTGCTGGGTGCTTTTAAGAAGGCAACATGATACTAAATTATTTTACCTAGAACTATGTAATATGCACCATCAGCCAGGAGTGTTTTCTCATCCTGCTAACTATCTTTTCATTCTGTTTCTTAACAGTAAGTTAGCGTGTGTTGACACAGCAACTACTGGGTCACCTAGCATCCTGGTGGAATATTACATATTTAAATCTTTCTTCTGCAGTGTTATTACTGCCATGGTCATTTCTCAGGAATTTTTCATTTAGCTTATCACCATTTATCAGAACCTTGCATTGGCCTATCTATCTTTTCTTTCCTTGCCTCTGTGGGTCTACCTCTCTGTCCTACCATACCATACCATACCATTTTTATTTGTTGAGTGCTTAAAAACACAGCATTACAACTGACAGAAGCGCTGTACAGTTAAAAAGAAGCAGGCCTAATAACAAAAATTAAAAACAAACATTAAGAGAGAATTTAAAACAGAGGTACTAAAAACAGGTCAGGGGACCCAATAAAATAAAGAAATAGCAAGAAGAAAGTGGAAATGAGTCAGGTTAAGAGTTAAAAGCCAATGTGAAGAGGTGTGTTTTTAGGCATGATTTAAATGTGGCGACTGAGGCGGCTTGCCTAACCACTAAAGGTAGGGAGTTCCAGAGCCTGGGTGCACAGATGGAGAGAGCCCTTTCACCACGAGCTTTAAAACGTGCCTTGGGAACGGTTAGGAGCAGCTGATCTGCGGATCTAAGAACACGGGGGGGATTGTGACGATGGAGCAAGACACTCAAATAGGCGGGGGCTAGACCGTTTAGCGCCTTATAGGTTAAGAGGAGTATCTTAAAATCGATTCTGAATCTAACCGGCAGCCAATGTAGGGTTTTTAAAATCGGTATAATGTGTTGGCTTCTGCTGTTTCCAGTTAGAAGCCTTGCAGCCGCATTTTGAGCCAGTTGGAGTCTAGAAAGAGTGGCTTTACTGATACCATATAGGTAAGAATTAGAGTAGTCGAGCCGGGACGTAATGAATGCATGGATTACTGATTCCAGGAGGTGGTTAGACAGAATAGGCTTGAGTTTGGCGATTCGCCTAAGATGGAAGAAGCAGGATTTTACTGTGCTGTTGACTTGAGCTTCCATTTTCAGGACCGTATCCATTTTGATTCCAAGATTGGAGACAGACGAAGTTACTGGAATGGGAAGAGAGTCGAGACCAAGGGGTGGGGTCTGTTTGCAATCGGGACTAAAAACAATGACCTCGGTTTTTGAATCGTTCAGGTGAAGAAAGTTTACAGCCAGCCAGTCCTTAATGTCAGATAGGCAGTCGAGGAGAGGTTTGGTCAGTTGGCTTGAGGGAGAAATAAATGTGGCAGTCGTCAGCATATAGGTGATATGAAATTGCATGTTTTCTAAAAATTGCACCTAAAGGCAGGATGTAGATTGAAAAAAGTAGTGGCCCTAAAATGGAACCCTGGGGGACCCCACATGGGAGTGGGACTGATTCACATGAAAAATTGTCTAGCATGACTCTGAGAGTCCTGTTGCAGAAATAAGACCTGAACCAGTCGAGGGCTAAGCCAGATACACCAGCCCAGGATTCGAGTCGGGAGATCATGATGTCATGATCGATTGTGCCGAAGGCAGCAGATAAGTCGAGAAGAACCATAATCACGTGGAGTCCTGAGTGCAATGCCAAAAGGACGTCATTTAGGACACGTAAATGCGCGGTTTCAGTGCTGTGTTGGGGCCTAAAGCCTGACTGAAAAAGGTCCATTACCTGATGGTCCTTTAGGTGATGAGTTAATTGCTCATAAACTACTTTTTCGAGTATTTTTGACAAGAAAGGTAGTTTGGAGATTGGACGAAGATTAGAGAGAACGGCAGGGTGAAGATCAGGTTTTTTTCACGATTGGATGTACAACTGCGTGTTTGAAAGCACGAGGAACTATAGGCGAGGATAGACTACTAGTTATGATCTTTAGAACATCATATCGAATTACAGGAAACACATCTTTCAGCAGTCTGGACGGCACCACATCGTCCGGAGAGCCCGAAGGCTTCATTGAGGCGACGATTTTTTCCAGATGGGGGAGCGAAATGGGTTCAAAGCTGGTGAGGAAGCCATGTACAGGAGCGGCTAAATCAACAGAGCCAGAAGAATAAATGGAGATCTGGGATCTAATGTTCATGACCTTATCCAGAAAAAATGTGAGGATCTGATTACAAAGAGCAGTGGAGGCAGAAGAGAAAACAGTTACAGTTGGAGAGAGGACAGCATTTAGTGTTTTGTATAAGACACGTTGATTGCCAGAGTTTTTTGAGATGATGTCAGCAAAAAAACGGTTCCTTGCATCTCTGACTGCTCTCTGGTATTGGGACCACGCGTCTCTCATGCAGTCGAAGGTAACAGTGAGACCATCTTTCCTCCATTTACGTTCTAGCCGCCTACAGTTTTGCCTAATGGAGCGAGTTTGTTCGTTTAGCCATGGGTCATGCTTGACTTTGGATTGTCTCCGTCTGAGTGGGGCTACAACATCCATCACAGAACAGCAGGAAGTGTAGAAGGTTTGCAATAAAACATCAGCATCTGTGGATTCACATGATGTGGAGATTGGTGAAAAAGCAACTGCAAAATCTTCAGCAGCAGAGGGGGGAATGACACGGGAAAGACAGGTGGTGGTGGATTTACCATGCTCAACAGAGACCAAATCCAGATTAAACAAAAGTATCCTAAAAGTCCTAAAGTATCACATGCTGTAAGATTGTTCTTTGCCCTTCACAATCTGGGTGTTCACCTAGCTACTGATACCTCCTGGCAACCCTTCATATCACGCCTAGATTCGGTTTATTCAATTCACTTCAGTTAATTTTTGTTCTAGCATCACGAAAAGCCTTTTTATTAAAATGTTAAGTCCATGTGTTTCGATCACGTCATAAATTTATTCATCTATGTTCACCTGGTATTCTAGGCCTTACGTTCCTCTTTCTTTGTGCATCTTGTTGTCTTTGTTCATCAGATATTGCAGCTTCTTGTGCACTACGGACAGCATTACACCCAGGCACAGATGGATATTTTATTGTTTGTACAAGTAGGTCAAATTCTGTTTGAACAAAGTGCTCAGGACTGAAAAAACCATTTGTTATAACGGGGATTTTGTTATGATGGAATTGAAAAATTGCATCATCTTTATGTACTTACAGTTGAAAAGTCAACTGCAGAAAGCTGAACTTGCTGGAAACACCTTTTTTCTTGTCAATGCCAGAGAGAAGTTCCAACTTTTATGTAAAATATGTTGATGCTGTCAATGCCAAAACTCATATGGATAGGGGTGTCCCCTTAGTGTCTGGAGTACACCCCCCTTGACTTAGCAAAATGGTGCCCCACTGTGCACATATCACGGATAGAATGTGGGGGTGTAGAAGGCCCCTTACTCATAACTTTCAGAAACGCTTTCCCTGTGGTTATGGCGGGAGCCCTAGGCAGCCACATAGATTAACAGATTGACTGTCTTTCTCTCTGACTGCTCGTAGTTCTTTTATGAGTCACCCTTTTATTTTTTTAACGTAGATAAATTTGCATAAAAATATCATGATAAAAAGTTTGAGGAAATGAAGATCTCATTTGTAAATAAGAATCGTTGTGTGCATAAATTTGTGAGCACAAAATTCAAAAACGCATTCAAATGCAGCAATTTGTTTAAAGATTATGGTGTGCAGGAAGGGTCAGGCAGTGAAGCTTATTCAGGCCGGGAATCCCAAGTGTAACCCAGGCCATACAATATACATCAGTTTTCTTGTACAGGCACAGACTCAAAAAACCAAGAAACATAATTTTGTCTTTGAATTTTTATGAATGAGGAGACAGTAGATTCAGCTTATACACATACATTTCACTCTTAAAATATTAGTCTCAAGACAACCTTTGATAAAGTGTGGAACATCACTTCATAAATGTAAACATTTTATAAATAAATAAACCATGTAGTTTTATCATATTTACAGTATATCAAAACAAATGTGCAAAAAGCACTGAACCACAAAAAGTAGTTGTCAGTGGAATCCACAGTGCATAGATTATGTTTGTAATTTCAATCTACACAGCCACTGTCAGTATCTGGATGATAATGCTGAATACTCTTCCACAAAGTTTGAAGTGTTGTGCAGAAAGTCCATTTTGAATTTCTTCAATAGGCAAAAGACTCAAAAAATTCTGTCAAGCATTTTTAAAGAATGCACTTAGTAAACAAAAAACTATGAAACATTTCGTGTAGCCTATTCAGTCACTCTCTCATCATACCACTAAGGTTTAACTGTCAGAGTGCGGCAGATACACTTTAAAAATATTAAAATAAAGTAAAAACAAGACACATCATTAACAAACATCATGAAATAAAGAACAACAGGTACATTTAAAAGCACAAATCATTCGACTCACATATGTGTTTCATTAATAAAAAAATAAAATAAAACATTACGTGTAGCCTATTCAGTCACTGTCGGGGGGAAAAAAAAACATTAAAAATGTGACCATATGCTACACTACAGAAATAAAACAAAATAAATACACAGTAACAAATACCAAAACCCATAAAACTTCTTAATATAATTCAAAGTATTTTGTAAACTTTTAAACAATCTTTATATATAACTTTAATCACAAAAGCACCAAACGTACGCACCTCTCATCATAGCACTCCTGTCTGAGCGCGAAACGCACATGAAGTCAAAGCTTGACTTGAACAAAAACAAGAAACCATCCAAACAGAAACAAGAAAAGAAACCACCCCAACATTAGACTGAAAGGATTTGTGCCCACTTACAGAGCAATAACGCCTGCTTGTTTTCCAGTATAATAACATTATATAATTTCACCGTTAGTTTACTGGTTGCTCTGAATGCCAGGCCAGGCAGCGGACCACCGGGAAAGCTCCCTCTGATTGTGAACGTCAATCTGCCTCTGTGTGCAGGTGTCCAGAGGTTAAAATCTCAGCGAATTTAGGGAACACATTGGAAGCTGAACAAGTAGCATAAACACAAGGAAAGCTCAGTAGTCAGCAGACCTCCAGAGCTCTGCAAGTACAGCTGAAGTCAAATTTGAATGACAGTCATCTTGCCTCAGGATCTGCCCTCAATGTCTGTAGTAACCCTTCTTAAGCTCTGCTCTGCTGTAGAGGATCTGGCTTCAGACACAATCGAATTGGGTGTTCAGCACAGCCAAGGCCAGAAGATGTGTGTTTTGTTGCTCTTTTAAATGAAAAATGACTTCATTGTAATGAAATTTGTAGATAAAATGCACTATTTTGAACATTATTTTGATAGAAAATAATAGGAAACGTGTTAAAACAAGGATTTCTTTTAAATGGAGTTTGTTCTAATGGTATGTGACCTGTATATAAATAACTCTTCAATAAATGCCGTCACTAAGCACTGTCAGAAATTCTCAAGGAAAATGTGATTTTATATTTATTAATTAAATAATGAGTACGTAAAGACACAAAGTATTTTGAAACTGACTAACATAAACCAAGTCCAGCAATGTCTGTCCATTAATTAATTTTTAAACCATGGACATTGGAGGAGAGGAAAACAAAAACTCAATTCAACAATATCCCTGGAGAAAAGAAATCTAATTATTATCCATGGTCAAATATAACAGAAAAAGTTAAAGTCAGGCAAACTGGCCACCCACCCCCTCCTGGGCATTTTTTCATAAAGTAAATGCTGAGCCATCTAATTGGTCAACAGAATTTTCTATCTGTTGATTCCAAGGCACTAAGTATCTCAGGTATCCTTTCCATGGGCAGGAAAACAGCTTGGCAGTACAACAATGACATCAACTGAGAAGAGAAACAGAATAGAGATAGTGATAGTGATAGAGATAGTGATTAGTGATAATTAACAGTTAATAATTATTGCAATGTTTGTACGTTTCTACAAATAACTATCATAAAGAAATTTAATATGCATAGCTAATCAGCAGCTCTAGCCAGGGTGTGCAAGACTAAAGTAGTGTATCTTCAGCCTAGATGAAAAAGTTGTATTGGCATCTCTTATATAAGCAGGCAGATCATTCCACACCCTTAGATCCCTGTAATTAAAGGCTTGAGCTCCCATTGTGATTTTATTAATCTTTGGAGTTTTTAGTATGTTGGCATCTTGAGATCTTAATATCTGATATGGTTTGTAAGTAATACTAAATTAAGAAAAGTATTTATTTCTTTTGTGGATTTTGGTTTTCTTCTATAATCAAAAGACACAGAAAGTTGACCCTGTTTGAGAGCCATAAAGTTTAGTATATTGTACCTGTTATAAGTGGGAAACACTTTATATCGCTGCAAACAAGCCTAAAAAAAATTGAGACGTAGAAAATATGTGGAAGGATGATAATTAAATATTATCATTAAATGATTTTTATGGCATTGCCCTGGCCCTGAAATCAGTTTTAATTTTCAGTTGAGATTTTCTTCATAAAATAGTTTACTCAACCAAAAATACCCTCTAGTAGAATATAATTTTTAGCAAATTTATGTGCATTTTTAATTTTGTCAAAACCAAAGTTACTTAGTTATTGAGTCAGTGTCTTCTGCATGATTTAACATAGTTTCTCAGATCTGCCTGACACTATGAGAGATGCATAGGCAAACCTGAATTAATTGCATAATGCCACAGATAATTAATTGAAAAGCCATCTGACTTTTCAGCTGCCTCTTTAAGTAAACAATCTTCTAATTAGATCTGTCTGCACCCCCCTTTCTGTTTCAGTTTGTACAGATTCAGTGAGCTGTCTTGCCAGCAGAATACCAAACCCCCTCTAATTTTTAATATGTTGCCAGGGACCACCTAATTGTGCAGTTAATGGCAATACTTATGAGTTTATTCTACCGAGATCACAAATAATACATTTAAATTGACACATTTTGAGATGTGAAGCTTTGTTTCAAATAGAGTGCAACTATAACATGTATTGGTCTAAGTCAGTATCCCCCCCCAAACCCGGTCCTGTGGACCCCCTGTGGCTGCAGGTTTTTATTCCAACCAGATTCCTAATCAGTAACAACACCTGATAACACTGATCTCATTTAATCAGCTGGTATTGTTTTTCTCTTATTCTGCATTCAGAATGATTTTTACATTTTTAAGACATTAAAATATTTCTGCATTTGCTATTGATTTAAATGCTTGACTCTCTTTTGTTAATTTCATTATATTTTGCCCTTTCTCTGTGCAATTTTCCCCCTTCATTGTATCTTATTGATGACAATTAAAAACGAGCAGAGCAGACACCCAGGCAGACAACACTGAATCATGTAAGACTGCAACTATTTTAGTGTCAAATCCACTAATTAGTAAATAATGGATTAATGAAACAATTAGATCACCTGGAAAAGCCGAATGAAAATCAAAATCAAAATATTGTTAAAAAGAAAGAAAAATACATTATTCCATATAACTGCTTGCTACATTTTAATATATTTTCTTTTACCAAACTTAGTTTTCTAATTTCTATGTTGTTCCCAAAGCACAGAACTTGGGAAATAACAGTTAACTTAATTAGCCCATGAGTCCAATTAAAAACAGAAGCTAGCTGGAACAAAAACCTGCAGCCACAGTGGGTCTCCAGGACCGAGTTTGGGAAGTACTGGTCTAAGTGATTATTCAGCACAACAAATATCTCTCTCTTCAGCATGGGGTCCTAAAACAAGTTTAACATTTAAAATAAACTTGCCAAGATGCCACTTTAAATCTCATTGGTAGGTAAAGAGTTGAATGTGCGTAGGATGCTATGTTCATAAATGTTTCCTAACACCTATGTGAACTCAGTGATTTTTCTCAAATAACTGTCTGTACCCAGCCTGCAGTGCTTACTCCCCACTTAATTTTAAAGACACATTATTTCTTATGCCCCCATTAGTCTCAGTCTGTTAGTGCCTGTGTGGAGTTTACGTGTTCTTCCATGTTTAAATGGCTTTTTCAGTGATTATTCCAGATTTCATTTCACAGCCAAAAGACATAAATATTAGACTAATAGGTAACGTAATTGGCTCAGTATGATAGAATGAGTGAATGAGTGTGTGTGTTGGTGTGCTTTGTCAAGGGTTGGCTGTTGTCATCCCCAATGCCGCCATAATATATTCCAACTTCATGCACCTCTGACACTCACTTAATATTTTAAGAAATTAATATAGTAAACAGATGGATTAAAATATGCTAAGAAGGCAACATGATACTAAATTATTTTACCTAGAACTATGTAATATGCACCATCAGCCTGGAGTGTTTTCTCATCCTGCTAACTATCTTTTCATTCTGTTTCTTAACAGTAAGTTAGCGTGTGTTGACACAGCAACTACTGGGTCACCTAGCATCCTGGTAGAATATTACATATTTAAATCTTTCTTCTGGAGTGTTGTTACTGCCATGGTCATTTCTCAGGAATTTTTCACTCAGTTTATCACCATTTATCAGAACCTTGCATTGGCCTATCTATCTTTTCTTTCCTTGCCTGTGTGGGTCTACCTCTCTGTCCTAAATTATCACATGCTGTAAGATTGTTCTTTGCCCTTCACAATCTGGGTGATCACCTAGCTACTGGTACCTCCTGGCAACCCTTCACATCACGCCTAGATTCAGTTTATTCAAATCACTTCAGTTAATTTTTGTTCTAGCATCACGAAAAGCCTTTTTATTAAAATGTTAAGTCCATTTGTTTCGATCACGTCATAAATTTATTCATCCATGTTCACCTGGTATTTTAGGCCTTACGTCCCTCTTTCTTTGTGCATCTTGTTGTCTTTGTTCATCAGATATTGCAGCTTCTTGTGCACTACGGACAGCATTACACCCAGGCACAGATGGATATTTTATTGTTTGTACATGTAGGTCAAATTCTGTTTGAACAAAGTGCTCAGGACTGAAAAAAACATTTGTTATAACAGGGATTTTGTTATGATGGAATTGAAAAATTGCATCATCTTTATGTACTTACAGTTGAAAAGTCAACTGCAGAATGCTGAACTTGCTGGAAACACCTTTTTTCTTGTCAGCATCAATGCCAGAGAGAAGTTCCAACTTTTTATGTAAAATGTGTTGATGCTGTCAATGCTGAAGCTCATATGGATAGGGGTGTCCCCTTAGTGTCTGGAGTACACCCCCCTTGACTTAGCAAAATGGTGCCCCACTGTGTACATATCACGGATGGAATGTGGGGGTGTAGAAGGCCCCTTACTCATAACTTTCAGAAACGCTGTCCCTGTGGTTATGGCGGGAACCCTAGGCAGCCACATAGGCTTGCTTAACAGATTGACTGTCTTTCTCTCTGACTGCTCGTAGTTCTTGTATGAGTCACCCTTTTATTTTTTTAACGTAGAAAAATTTGCATAAAAATATCATGATAAAAAGTTTGATGAAATGAAGATCTCATTTGTAAATAAGAATCGTTGGGTGCATAAATTTGTGAGCACAAAATTCAAAAACGCATTCAAATGCAGCAATTTTTTTAAAGATTATGGTGTGCAGGCAGGGTAAAGGGGAAAGAGTTGAATGTGCGTAGGATGCTATGTTCATAAATGTTTCCTAACACCTATGTGAACTCAGTGATTTTTCTCAAATAACTGTCTATACCCAGCCTGCAGTGCTTACTCCCCACTTAATTTTAAAGACACATGTGGAAAAATAATAAACAGTTTGATCAATCTGGTGTATGTGACAAAAGCCATGCAGACCCTGTCTTGTCCATAGTGCACATGACAAGTGCAACTTCTTGTTTCTCCTAACGAACAAAAAAACCACAAGTGACCAACTGATGAAGTTAAAGGATGTGGTAAATGCTGATCCAAGCAAAATGTTGTAAGATGTAACGGTTTGAAATTCTTTTGCAACTAAAATCATAAGACAAAGGCCCTATAAAAGATTTGGGACACCGACCCCTTGAGGCAGATGAAGGGCAGGTGTCCTAGGACTGTGCTTCTCTGTCATCTTACCTTTGCCTGGTGTGTATTAATAAAAGATTTTTTTTACTAACTTTAATTATATCTCTCTGTCTTCAGTCACAAGAAACGACACTATAGAAAAAGTGTCAACAGTTTTCTGGCGCCCAACGTGGGGCAGGAGACGGCCGGCTGACTCCTCGAGCGGGAAGACCTCAGCGATCTGTCCTCTTGAAGCAGACTGCCGCTACTGTGTACACCGGCAGCAGAGTAAGCAGCTCCGATAAAAGTTAGGACTGCCCTGTCCTGAGACGGCTCCTGCGTGAGGAGTCCCCGGTCTCCTTCTGGTACAACCACGGTGACTGAGAAGGATTTCCTGACAGAGCTGACTAACACCCAGGCTGGGGTAAGTACCGTCGGGGGTTTCCGTAAAAGATAGGCTGGAGGCGGGCTTGCTGTGGAATATAAAAAGTGACTAGGAATAGTAAAAGGAAAAGAAATACCTTGTTTTAAGTCACTGCTGTTGGGAAAGATAGTATAGAACACTATCCTCTGGGAATTATAAAAAGGGGGATTTAGGACGGGATCCGGTGCGTGGCACACCCATAAACCCGGACAAATCTATTGGACAGAGGATAGAGCATAGAATAGAGGAATAACAGTTTAATAAAACAAGGGGAATAATAAACAAGTACGTACTGGAAATAAATACTTGCTTTCGCCGAGCACTATGACAGTAACGTAGGAAAAGCTTCGTTATTCCACTTCTGGGAATATTAAGGGGAACACTAGAAACGGGTGAGTGGCACACTCAGAAAAACTAATAGTTCATTGAAGACAGAAGTGAGAATAGGACACGACAAGAGGGAATAAATCTGTCACAGCAATTGGGAGGAAAAAGCAAGGGAAAAATGGGAACACATAACAGCAAGCCTGCCAAACAGTGTCGCGAGGGTTCAAAGTCTTTAATGCTAGAAGGATTATTTTCGGGGGATCAACAGACCCCGAGAAAAAATGGGTCTCCTAGAAAATTAATAGAGAAAAAGACGGGGTTAGATTTTAAGAAGGCGTGTAAGAAGTGGAATAAGCAAAGCGGAGGGCGTTGGCCGTTGGAAGGGACAGGAGACGCAAGTGAAATTCAGGAAATTAGAAAAATATTATGTAGAAATGCACAAGGATGTTGTATGTAGAAATGTACGAGGATGTTGTAACAAAGGTCCGTGTTATGTATGACAGATGGGAGTTGGTTATTAAAGATCATAATTTAAAGGCAGTACAGAAATGAATTATTGGCTACAGAAAGTTAAAACTAGAAGGAAAAAAAAAAAATTATTTATAGCGTTACAGAAAGTGCAAGCAGATTCGGGACCGCAGTTGAATGAGAGGCGTAAGAAGAGCGAGAAAAAAAAAAAAAAAAAAAAAACCCGTTATATCCCGTACTTGCTCCTCCACCTTTCATACACCATCCACATCCACAGCCCCCCCCTTCTCCTCTGCCACCTCCAGCGCCCACCGCACCAGAATTAAAAGATGATCCCTTGGGGTCTGGTTTCTTTGAAGAATATCATTATGATCCCTAATTACACACTGATCCGGGGGATGACAAAAGTAATGTAATGGGTGCAGCGGGTGGGTTTCACGATCCTAGAACCTCCATTTCACAACGCACTAGAAGTCAAACCCTATTCCATCAGCCCCCTAATCAAAACACCACCTTTCAATCCCCCTTAAAGTCCCCCAAACCCACAGGCCCCTTATTCGAATGCCCCCTGATTGAGATCCCAGAACCCCCCGACATGATTCAATGCAACCTGCAGGAGCTAATAACCCCACTACTGTAATGATACATCGTAACTGGGACATTCAAGAGCTGAAGGACGTTGTGTCTGAATTGCCTGATCCCAAAGTCATCGGTGGGTTTAAAAAATTCATAGAACAATTACAGCAGCTGTATGATATGTATAAGCCCAATGACGCAGAATGGACTCAGGTGCTGTGGAGAAAGCTTGGCACCACATGGGACACTGTCAATCATGAACAGCATAACGGAAACCCGTGGCAGTGGAACGAGGCGTTGCCTCGGGGCCGGGATGAAGGTCCCTTTATTACGCAATGGGAACATGTTAAAATAATATTAAGGACAAGCATAAGAAAGGCAGAGACTGGTCTCTTATCTCGGCTATGGACATAGGAATCCGCAGGGACCCCCAGCCCTTCTCTTCAACTGCCTTTGCTCACCCATAATTCAGAGACTGATCCATTATTGACTTTGCTGGCTGGTGAATGGCACTGAAACTGTTTTCCTCGTGGACACAGGAGCCACGCGCTCAACCCTTTCGCTGAAGGAGGTCCCTGCCTCAAGAGATTCTTCGAGTTCAGCTGCATTCCAGTGATTCCACTTTAACACACCGATGTCTTTTAAATCAGCTCTGTCCAGTTAACCTCTTAGGAAGGGATCTCATGACAAAACTCTCTCTTTCAATCTCCATGACTAATCAAGGATTCTTCTGCTCCACCCCAAAACTAATGTCCCAAATTGCCCATCTCCCAGACCCCTCTTTTGCAGCATGGACTTTAAATGTTTCCCTACACACTATCCTTCTTAAAGCCCTTCACTCCTTTCCCTCCTGCTTGTTTCCCAATCTCCAAGCCCCTGACACCTTACATTGCACTGCTCAATATTTCCCTGCAGAAGTAGACGCCCCCTGGCTGGAATCTTTTCTTTCTTCAGGTACCTGCCCCGAAACCCTTCACATTCCCTGTATCTTCATTTCATCCACAAAAGCTGCTGCTTATGTTCATCTCACATACTCACAGAATATTTTCTATCTTGGTGGTTCAGTGCCCCATATTTCTTTAGCTAAATCAAGCATTGTACATTGGGCGGAAATAGGACCATGGGTAGAACAATGTCTTAATAGGAAAGACTGGTTACATGTTGGCCCAGGTGTTTTCGATACCTCAGACCATTTGATAACTAAAGTTGTGCTCCAAACTGATTTTTTAGTGCATCGTGCATTGTGCCGCACTTCCTTTTCTGTTTTTTCATTGCAAACTACTTCCCCTTCTTGGCTCTCTATGCTTTCTGATTCACTGTGGGCCCAGGGAAAGAATGATTATGGAAGGATAGCCCATTGTGAGCCCCTGGTGGTCTACCCGAAATCTTCTTTCCGCCCGCACCGTGCTCAGTATCCTCTGTCTCCCGAAGCAGAGGCTGGCATCTCCGCCGTACATTCTGATCTTGTGAAACGCGGTGCGATTATTCCGATTAGATATTCCCCCGTCAATTCCCCTATTTTACCTGTAAGAAAGGCTGACGGTTCATGGCGCTTTGTTCAAGACTTACGACAAGTGAATTCTGCAATCTTTCCTAGGGCCCCTATTGTTCCTAATCCTTCCACTATTCTTTCTGCAATCCCTCCCTCTGCTCGTTACTTTTCCGTGATTGATTTAGCCAATGCTTTCTTTTCTGTCCCTGTACACCCTGATTCTCAATTTTGGTTTGCTTTTACTTTCCAAAACCGCCGTTGGACATGGACTGTCATGCCTCAGGGATATACTGAATCCCCTTGTGTGTATGGACAAGCGCTTGCTCAAAGTTTAGAAGGGTTCTGGCCAGACCGGGGTAGTACATTAATACAATATGTAGATGATATTATGTTATGCAGTACTACAGAAGACGATTGTGAGCAGGACACTAAAAAATTACTACTATTCCTGGGAGAAAATGGACATAAAGTTTCAAAGGCTAAACTGCAATTAATTCAAACGACTGTAAAATATCTAGGTCATGACATTACAAATGGAACAAGAGCTCTTTCTAGCGATCGCATTAACACCATTCAAAATCTTCCTAGACCTGTCACAAAACAACAGGTTATGTCTGTTTTGGGCATTCTAGGTTACTGCTGGCAATGGATTTTGAATTTCACTGAAGGAGCACAGCCATTACAAAATCTAGCAAACACCCCTGACCTTCCTCTTTCTGGTCAAGTGCAATGGGACGAGCAGGCTGAGAAGGCTCTCTGTGACTTGAAAAGCGCACTTTCCTCGGCTCCGGCGTTAGGCTTACTGGATTTCTCACGTCCATTCACTCTGTTCGTGGACGAAAAGCGGGATATATGAATGCAGTTTTAACACAGTTACATGGGGATAAACAAAGGCCAATAGCATATTTTTCGAAAAAATTGGATCCAGTGGCTGCAGCACTTCCGCCTTACCTTAGGGCTGTGGCTGCCACAACAGAAGCTGTGCTAGCCAGTACAGATATAGTGCTCATGAGCCCCCTAACAGTAAAGGTGCCTCACGCTGTACATTCCATTTTAGTACAGGCTAAGACCTCACATCTCACTACTGCTAGGGCAATACACTATCAGAATGTACTCTGTACTCAGGCAAACGTCACGATTGAAAGATGCTCCACTTTAAATCCAGCCACCCTTTTGCCAACAGATAAAGAAGGCGAACCGCATAATTGCCATAAAGAAATAGCAAAGGTTGTAAAGCCTTGAGTAGATCTACAGGAAACACCTTTAGAAACTGGAGAAATTATTTTTGTAGACGGATGTTCTTTATGATTGGAAAATGGAACACCCTCAACTAGTTACGCTGTGGTCCAAGGGGACCGCCTGCTGGAAGCAAATCGAATTTCATCAAGTTTGAGTGCACAAGCGGCTGAACTAATATCGCTCACCCGAGCATGTCAGCTGTCTGAAGGAAAAATCATAACAATTTATACAGATTCTAGATATGCCTTTGGAGTCTGCCATGATCATGGGGCATTATGGAAATTGAGGGGATTCAAGACCAGTACTGGCAAGCCCATCCAACATCAAAAGTTAATCGAATCCCTCTTAGAAGCCATAACTAAACCATCAAAGCTAGCGATTGTTAAATGTCAAGCTCACACAGGAAAGCAGGATCCTGTCAGCAAAGGAAATGAATTAGCAGACTACTTTGCTAAAAAGGCTGCACACAGTAACACACCAATCTGTTTATTCCAACAAAGAAATGACCAGGACCCTGATAATCAAATTATTTCTCTACAGAGTGCAGCCACGGACATCGAAAAGAAAAAAATGGTCCAAAGAAGGGTCCCTCTCTGATGGAGTCTGGACTCATAAGCAAACTAACAAACCTTTTCTCCCAAAGGCTTCTTTTCCAGGTATGGCAAAAATAGCTCATGGCCTCGACCATGCTGGGAAAGATGCCATGGTCCAGGATGTTGAAAAACATTGGGAAGCTGTGGGCTTCTCTACATATGCAGAGCAATTCTGTAGACGCTGTGCATTATGTCAAAGGTTTAATGTAGGAAAAGGCACACAGGTAAGTCCCGCCTATACTCCTAACCCAATGGGTCCGTTTGAGCACCTCCAAATGGATTTCATTGAGCTAACACCATCTAGAGGTTACCGATATTGCCTTGTGATTGTTGATGTGTTCTCCCGATGGGTAGAAGCTTTCCCTTCTAAGCACAAAGATGCTAAAACAGTTGCTAAGGCACTAATAAAAGAAATTATTCCAAGATGGGGCATCCCGCAAAAGTTACAAACAGACAATGGTACTCACTTTGTGAATTCCATTATAAATGAATTAACCACCTGGCTGCAGATCAATGTACATCATTACTGCAAATATCATTCACAAAGTGGGGGTATCGTAGAACGATGCAATGGCACCCTAAAGGCTAAGCTTGCAAAAATTTGTGAACAAACCACTTTATCATGGCCAGACGCTCTGCCCCTGGCCCTAATGGGATTGAGGGGACGGACACACCGACAATTGGGACTATCGCCGTTTGAAATTCTGACTGTTATAGGAAATGTGAACCTGCATACCGTGGACAATGATCTTCTCTCTAGTCTTACAGGTCTCAGAGCATCCCTGAAGGAAGTCCATGAGCAGGTTAATCAGGCCTGGAGAACCAGCCCTCCATCTGAAGACTCGCCGATTCCCTTGGGCACCTGGATTCTGGTTCAAGACACCCAGAGGAAACATTGGCATCAGCCTAGGTGGAGAGGACCGTTCCAAGTTCTTCTGTCCACACCACATGCCGTAAAGGTTGAAGGATTGCCCGCCTGGATTCACGCTTCACACTGCAAAAGATGGCACCCTTAATATACATAATCTTATTGTTTTCCATTCCATTATCCACTTCACGGGTGACACTGACTTTCCAGGTGGAAGAAACTGCCTCATTCCAGATTGATTTTTGTGCAATTGCCTCCTGTACTGGCAGACAGGAACAATGGGAATGGCCTGACAAATATGTTTGTGTAAGCTACCCTTGGTATGACTCTGATTCAGGTTCCTCCTCAGAGGACTCTGAATGTGGATTTTGGAGCGACATGTTTGCAAATACAGGACCAAATGACTGGGGTTATGAACCTTGGAAGGCTACACAGTATGGCCTGAAAACTCGATTCTCTATTTTAAAGGGACACGCCCCTCATGAGTGTGCCGAGAATCATTGTAATCCATTAATCATTACTCTGAAGAATCCTTCTCTGCATGATTCAGGAACTTATGTCTTAGCTGCATATGCAAGTGGTTATGATCCCCGAGGACTTTTCCAAATTAAGGTTAGGACACCCGCTCTCTCTCCCCCGTCCCCCTCTCTTACTCAGTTTCTCACCACTGTGTCTCCACGCGACGAAACACCCCTGGTTCAGATTTTGCATCTAAATACCTTAACCAGCACTTTCTCTGTGGAGACAGGCTATGGGGATCAAATAGATGGTTGCAGTGGGTAATCTATTCAGCAAAACAGGTTAACCGTTCACATTGCTACGCTTGCGCAGCTGCACGCTCTCATTTAGCTACAGTCCCTTTCCCACTATCCAACATTTCTGACCCCACTGGGTTACCTTGTCTTCTCTACTTGTTTACTAACCCCAAAATCCCCATTAATTCCGAATGTGCTAATCTATCTTCCCTTTTTCCCCCCACCCGTCATATGATTACCCCCATGTTTCAGTCTCACGAAGGCAATTTCACATGCTTTAAATCAAATGGAACTGCTTGGGTAGGAGAATTACCTTCTTCCTTCTGCTCCCAGACCTTCCATGTTAACTCCTCCTCTTTTAATTCCACTCTTTCAAAATTTTTGCTTTCCCAAACTACCCCTAGGTCTGATATTTGGTGGATGTGCCGCAGGTCAAAACTATTTGATATCTTGCCTTTCGATTGGTCTGGCACTTGTGCCCCAATACAGCTGTTTATGCCTTTCCGATTACTGTCCTTACCCTCTTCACACCCTCCATATCACCCCTCTTATTCCCAGCTCTCCACTTTTTCCCGCCGAACCCGTTCTCTCCCAGACTCTTATTCCAGTTTCTCCCTACACGGCCCAGGAGTATATATTGATTCCATAG
>JANRMT010062833.1:25281760-25296926 GCA_026402145.1 Polypterus bichir lapradei | reverse complement strand
TATATATATATATATATATATATATATATATATATATAGTAAGAAGGACGCTATATAGCACCCGACAAGACAAAGATTCACACGGCTAAAATAAATAAACTGTTTATTATTCTTCAGCTGAAGGGCACGTCTTCCCCGTAATCCCTCCAGCCACAACACAGTCCCAAACACAGTACAGTAACACCAAGCACTTATCCTCCTCTCTTCCACCACCATTCCTCCTCAGCAAGCTTTGTCCTCCTTCCATCCAACTCTGGCCGTGGAGCGTTGGTTCCTGGCTCCCTTTTATTGGGTACCCGGAAGTGCTCCACGTGGTTGATTGCCAACATCCGTCTGCACTTCCGGGTAAGGCGAAACCAGTGCCCCGGCCATCCGTCACAATATATATGGTCAAATTTTTTTATGTAAATGCACACAGTCTTAATGTTTCATGAAGTCAAGGCATAAAACAAATAAACAATAGCAAATAAAAAAAAGTCAAGGAATCATTAAGTGTACAAAATGTTATGCAAATGTTTGATTCATCAAAGTAGCCACTCTGCTCAGTCTCATTTCATTTAATTGCCATTAACACTGGAATTTACAACATTCTACAGTGTAATATTGTCCATGAAGTACTTCAGAGGGTGTAGTAGCAGAGTCTGTTCCAGCTCTGCTTTATGACAGCCAATGGATTTCTAAGTAATCAACAGAATTTGGGACACTTGTGCAAATCGTTTGCTTCAACTTGCAAGGCAAACACCAAATAAATATAAAACCCACACCGTTTCTTCCTCCACTCCTCCAAGGCAGCTTCGTCCTCCTCCTCCCGACTGGCAACTTGATTAGTGGCTGCAGGCTTCTTTTATAGCCCACCTGGAAGTGCTCCAGGTAGTAATTGGCCTAATTTGGCTGTGTTACAAACCACACGGGCTCAGGAAGCTTTGCAGCTCCCCCTGGCGGTGGCCCCGATGCAACCCAGGGGGGCTTCCACCAAGTGTTCTGGGGGCCATAATATGCATCCCATGGCTGTTCCCCCATATCCAGTGCCAAAGGGGAGTACTGCCCGGGCATGGGTCCCGGCCATCCACCACAACTCATACAACCTCACATAATGTATGGTGGTAGTGGTGGGATTGGCCTGCCTCAAATTTTTGTGTGAGGAGAACAGAACTTCAACCATGACAAAAAAATAAAAATAAATAAATAAAAGTGGAGAGAGAAGTGGAGGAATTATGGGGAACTACAAAAGAAAATGTGTTTGCAAGGTCAGAGATGTCACAGACTATCTTGACTATGTCTAAGAATACAAGACATACAAGATCATCATACTCCAGGCTCATGTAAATGACCTTCTACTTCAAGATTTCAGTAACACTTGGGTAACCCTACCCCAAGAATCTTGTTGGGATCCTAAAGCAGAAAGAAATGTATTTAAAACGATCCTAAAGATATGCCTGTCTACCAATAAGGAGATTTTTACCAACACTGATCAGATAATAATAATACTAGCTGGGTTATTTTGTGGCATTTACCACAGATATCCAGCTGATAAATCCTCTGTTGACTTTTTCTTATTTTACAGGGGGATTTACAGATTTGTTTGGATGGGGACATCACTGACAGCTTATACTATTTTTATATACAGCTTCCATGGCAAGCAGCCCCAACCAGCCTGTGTTTTAATGGAGTGTACAATATAAGGTACAACTCATTTGTGAACTGCTCACACAATGAAATAGGAAATCTCACAGGCAGCTATATTTGAAATATTTTGGTAGTATTTCAAATACAATTAGGGAGTTTCATTATCACAAAAGCCATAAATATGGTGATAACCTGAACAAAAAGATTAACTTTATAAACAGTTTTTCAAGCAGATCTTTAATGGGCAATATATTATAATGACACATTTTTCAAGACATTTTAACTGTCACATTTTGTCAAAACAATAAGCTGAATTCATTATTTTCCACTTTGCAGCATTTTCATTATGTTATGTTGTTTATCCTTTCTGCTAAAAAGCAAGTCAACACCTAATATTTTTCATATAGTTTTGCTTGTTAAATAACACTAGTTCAAGACCACCTAGAAGAAAGCTCTCAGAGGAGAGATTCCCTTCAGTGCAATGTCTACAGTATATAATAGAAATTGTAACATTTGTGTTTGTTAGAGTTATGCAGCTTACTTCCCAATACAGAATAATAGTTTTACAGCAAGAAACCCTACTCTATGTATACTTTTTTGCATAGTTTGCTAATATTCTTCAAAGATGGCTGTACTCAATTAAATCAATTTCTAGCTGAATGCATTTTAAAAGAAGGGGCCCAGTTTTCAGGCACCCTTACATTGAAGTTATTTGTAAAACCACTTGCCATTAATATTTTAAGTCTCCGAACAGCTTTAAAAAATAATTAACCTGAAACTGCTTACATAAAAACACATTTAAAAATTAAATGCATTATCATTATTCTTTGCATTGTATTTTGTGTTTGCAGTGAACATCTCTGTAGAGTCAAATATTCAGTGTTAAATTGATTTCTTGTGTAAGCAAAGCAAGTCATTTGTAGTCTTTGAAAAATTATGACGGCGAAAACCCTGTATGCCCTACTGTTAAAATAAAAATGCCGATTTTAAGTATGCAGTTTCAAGTAAATGCACCCTGCAGCTGAAATTAATTAAGCCACTAGACCAAGATCAACACAATCTACCAGAAATTAAAATGCTTAGAAAGACATTACCTGACACCTTTTTTATAATAAATTAGCACCTTTCTGTTGCATAATTATGAATATCCTTGAAAGACCTTTTTTGAAAAAGCATTAAATATGACTGTTTTGCATAGGCATGATAAAACATTTTTTACATTTACTAGGATCATAGATTTTAATTATTTATTGCTAGCTCACAAAATATTTTAAATTCCATAATATGTAAAGAATGCAGGTACAAGTAATTGTGCAATGCTAGATGACTGTTTAACAATTCAGAAGGAAATGCTCTGAAAAATAATTGGGTATGTGACAGATGTATTAATCCAAATATGGGTTGCAGAGGTCTAGATCCTATTCTAGCAGCTCAAGTCAAGAACAAGATATTGAAGGGGTAGTTGTGCATCACAGTTTGTCCCTACTATACACATCCACACAAAATGAGCCAGTTTGGAATCAGCAATCAATCTAATACATATTTCTTTGGAATTTGGAAGAAAAGCTGAAGTAACTAGAGGAAAACCCACACAGACAAGAACAGCACAAATAAGCCCCATACAGATAGTGACTGTGGGCATGTTATTCAAACCAAGGACATCACCATGCCTGCAAAGAATAGAGGAATTCATACTTTGATAAAATGCTTTTTAAACTGAATACTTTATCAAAAAGCCACTAACCTAAGTGACCTCTTACTGTATTAATAGCAGATTCCGGGGATTTTGCCTCTCCTCATACTCTTAGACCTTATGGCATTTGACACAGTGGATCACAGCATCCTTATTACTCGTCTTGAGCAATGTGTTGGAATTTAAGGTACTGCTCTTGCTTGGTTCAGGTCATATCTTACGGGCAAACATTTCTCTGTATGCTTTAGACATTGTTCCTCCTCTTCTGCCCCTCTTAACTTGTGGAATCCCCCAAGGATCCATTCTGTTATTTCATGTTATTTACATTATACATGCTACCCTAAGGGCCTCTTTTTAAAAGATATGGCATCCCTTTTCACTGTTATGCTGATGACATGTAAACCTGTTTACCTCTGAAATGAGGCCACTCTGTTAAATCCTTATTGAATTGTGTGGGAGACATCAAGTCTTGGATGTCATTAAATTTTCTCGATTTCTGAGTGTTTGGCCTGTCTGACCTCCTTAGTGCCTGCAACTGTACATTAACCACTGATCTGTTCTAACGTATTCTAACTTATGGCAGGTAATAGTAACCTCAAACTGGATAAACTTATAAATTTATAAAGCCTGTTTTTGTCTAACTATGAGTATAAGCTAAGATCAAGCCCTTTTTGTCTGTTGCTGATCTTGAAGATGTGACTTATGCTTTTATTTCTTCATGCTCAGACTAGTACTGTATAACTCATATTATACTGGTATATCCCAGCAATCCCTTTCTCAGCTACAACAGGTCCAAAACTATATGGTGAGTCTTTTGACAGGCACACGTACTGTAAGTGTGACCTATTATCTCCTGTTTTAGCCTCCCTTCACTGGCTTCCAGTCCATTACAGGGTTGATTTTAAGGTACAATTGTTTGCTTTTAAGTGCCTGAATGGGTTAGTGCTTTCCTATCTCTCTGAACTTTTACACCGTTGCATATCATCTCATCAGCTTAGGTCATCTGATCAGACTGTCTTAGCAGTGCTGAGGGCCTGCCTAAAACCAAAAGGTGAACATTCTTTTGCAACAGCTGCTCCCTTCTTATGTCAGGTCCACTACAACTGTGACCATTTTTTAATCTAGGTTGAAACACATCTTTTTACTTTGGCTTTTAATTAGAATTAGTTCATTTAATATTTTTACTGTGTTTTATGTTTCTTGCTTAACTTTATCCTGTCATAGAATGTAGTTCTTTAAAAAAATGATTCCAATGTACAACATTTTGGTCAATATTGGTTGTTTTAAATGTGCTTTATAAATAAACTAAAATAAACTAAACTAACTAAAATTTCCTCACTCTTGGATTTACTCAGCCATTTGCATACACTGAAAAAGTATTGTTTGGTTTGATAGAATTAACAGCTTTATTAGTCAGTAGAAGAAATCTGTTATTAAAAAATAGGCCTGTGTGGTCAAGCCAGCTGTAAGGCAATATGTAAACCTACGTCTCTTAAGACTCAAGTTTCTGGCAGCAAAATTTCAAACCTGTTATAATCACTTAATGCTTCAGGGCACTGGAAGACCAACCTGAACAGAACTAATTTGCAGAATATTTCCTCTCTACTTTCCATGTAGACAGTTGTACAGAAAGATGTTTTGAGTTTGGTCAAGAATTCAAAATTCAAAATGCAGTGTAGCTATGATGAATTTCAGAGTGTCTTTATTTTAGTTTAATAAAGTTTTGAAAAAATAAAACGTTGTTTGAGAAGTGCCTGATTATCATGCTGAGAAGAAACTGTTTGACAGTATTTCAGTTGCGTGATTGGCTGAGTGATGGTCTTTATCTTCTACTTATAGCATGATTGGCTGGAATTGGAAAAGACATAAAGGGTGAAGACCACAATTAAACATTTAGATAGATAGATAGATAGATAGATAGATAGATAGATAGATAGATAGATAGATAGATAGATAGATAGATAGATAGATAGATACTTTATTAATCCCAAGAAATTCCCATACTCCAGCAGCAGCATACTGATAAAGAACAATATTAAATTAAAGAGTGACAACAATGAAAGTATAACAGACATACAATAATTTTGTATAATATTAACGTTTACCCCCCGGGTGGAATTGAAGAGTCACATAGTGTGGGGGAGTAACGATCTCCTCAGTCTGTCAGTGGAGCAGACAAGCTGCTCCTCTGTCTGGAGATAATCCTATTCAGTGGATGCAGTGGATTCTCCCTGATTGACAGGAGCCTGCTCAGTGTCCATCGCTTTGCCACAGATGTCAAACTGTCCAGCTCCGTGTCTACAATAGAGCCTGCCTTCCTCACCAGTTTGTCCAGGCATGAGGCATGCCTGTTCTTTATGCTGCCTCCCCAGCACAGCACCATGTAGAAGAGGGCGCTCGCCACAACTGTCTGATAGAACATCTGCAGCATCTTATTGCAGATGTTGAAGGACGCCAGCCTTCTAAGGAAGTATAGTCGGCTTTGTCCTTTCTTACACAGAGCATCAGTATTGGCAGTCCAGTCCAATTTATCATCCAGCTGTACTCCCAGGTATTTATAGGTCTGCACCCTCTGCACACAGTCACCTCTGTTGATCACAGGGTCCATCAGGGACCTGGGCCTCCTAAAATCTACCACCAGCTCCTTGGTTTTGCTGGTGTTCAGTTGTAGGTGGTTTGAGTCACACCATTTAACAAAGTCCTTGATTAGTTTCCTATACTCCTCCTCCTGCCCACTCCTGATGCAGCCCACGATTGCAGTGTCATCTGCAAACTTTTGCACGTGGCAGGACTCCAAGTTGTATTGGAAGTCCGATGTATATAGGCTGAACAGGACCGGAGAAAGTACAGTCCTCTGCGGCGCTCCTGTGTTGCTGACCACAATGTCAGACCTGCAGTTCCCGAGATGCACATACTGAGGTCTGTCTTTAAGATAGTCTACGATCCATGCCACCAGGTATGAATCTACTCCCATCTCTGTCAGCTTGTTCTGAAGGAGCAGAGGTTGGATGGTGTTGAAGGCACTAGAGAAGTCCAGAAACATAATTCTTACAAAACCACTGCCTCTGTCCAAGTGGGAGAGGGATCGGTGTAGCATATAGATGATGGCATCCTCCGCTTCCACTTTCTTCTGGTATACGAACTGCAGAGGGTCGAGGGAGTGGTGGACCTGTGGCCTCAGATGGTGAAGCAGCAGCCGCTCCATGGTCTTCATCACATGTGACGTCAGAACGACAGGCTGGAAGTCGTTTAGCTCACTAGGACGTGATACCTTTGGGACTGGGGTGATGCAAGATGTTTTCCAAAGCCTTGGGACTCTCCCCTGTTCCAGGCTCAGGTTGATGATGCGCTGTAGAGGACTCCCCAGCTCCAACGCACAGGCCTTCAGCAGTCGTGGCGATACTCCATCTGGACCCGCTGCTTTGCTGGCATAAAGTCTCCTCAGCTCTCTGCTTACCTGGGCTGCTGTAATTGTGGGTGGGGATGTCTCTCCTATGCTGGTATCAGCAGAATGATGGGTGGAGGGTGCAGTACTCCGAGGTGAGAGTGGGTTAGCGTGGTCAAACCTGTTGAAGAAATTGTTCATCTGGTTTGCTTTCTCCATGTCTTTCTCAACGGTGGCACCCCACTTCGAGCTGCAGCCAGTGATGATCTTCATCCCATCCTACACTTCCTTCATGCTGTTATTCTGCAACTTCTGCTCCAGCTTTCTCCTGTACTGCTCCTTTGCCACCCTGAGCTGGACTCGGAGTTCCTTCTGCACGCGTTTGAGCTCATGCTGATCACCGCCTTTAAAAGCCCTTTTCTTCTGGTTCAAAAGGCCCTTGATGTCACTTGTAATTCGTGGCTTTTTGTTAGCATAGAAGAATACTGTTCTTACTGGAACTACAATGTCCATACAGAAGTTGATGTAGTCAGTAGTGCAGTCAACAACCTCCTCAATTTTCTCACTATGTGACCCCTGCTGGATATTCCAGTCCATAGTACTAAAGCAGTCTCTGAGAGCATGCTCTGCCTCAGTGGACCACTTCCTGAATGAGCGTGTGGTTATAGGTAGCTCCCTCACTCTTGGTGTGTAGTGAGGCTGAAGCAGAACCAGGTTATGATCTGCTTTCCCTAGCGCAGGCAGCAGGGTGGCGCTGTATGCGTCTTTAACGTTTGCATACAGTAGGTTGATAGTCCTATTTCCCCGGTGGTTACAATCCACATACTGGGAGAAGGCAGGTAATGTTTTGTCCAGCATCACATGGTTACAGTCTCCGGCTATTAGCACAAGCGCCTTAGCGTGCTGTGTTTGTAACTTAGCAACAGCAGAATTGATTATGTCACCCGCTATCTCCATGCCCACCCGAGGAGGGATGTAAACAATAACAACAATGACATGTCCAAACTCTCTGGGCAAGTAATAGGGATGCAAACTTACGTCCAATAGTTCGATGTCCCTGCAGCAAGTAGGGATTTTAACGTTTACATGTCCAGAGTTGCACCACATTGTATTCACATAGAGAGCGACTCCCCCTCCTTTCTGCTTTCCACAGGTACTTGCTAAACCCGGGTAGCTCCACGTTAGCATCTGGGATGTTAGTTGTTAGCCACGTTTCACTAAAACACAGCAAACTGCATTCGAACTTCCAGTTCGTCGATCTTATTTGGTAGTGAGTTCACATTTCCCAGGATCACAGAAGGCACCAGATGTTTGTAGCGCCACTTTCTTGCTAGACGCTTGGCTTTTATCTTAGCGCCGACTCTGCTGCCCCGATACTGCCTTCTTAACTAGTCAGGTAAATAGGGATCCACACCGGCACAGGCATTTGTCCTCAGTGCTTGAAGTTGACTACTTGAATAGACGAGTCTCGGCATGTAAAAATCCATGTCCAAATAGTAAAAGTAAAAAGTGTCCAGGGAACGAGTCCACATAAAGTGGTAGGAATGATCAGTGAAATAGGGAAAAATAGAGAAAAAAGGTAAAAAGATAAAGTCATACACGGAGCTGCAGGAATGGCACCAATATAAAGTATTTATATTTAGTATATATTTAGTCCATTTGTGAAATGCAAATTGACTCACTGTGCCTCAACTTACATTAAAGTTTGATGAGCTCTGACTTCACATCTTTTGAGCATATGGACCAGAAAGGCATATAGCTTAGCCATTGGCTGGACGAAGTAGGCTGCCAAGACCAAAGTAACGAGTGTACACGAGTGTGTTCAATGTGTTTAAGTAGTCTGGAATGACTTTGTAGCCTTGTAAAGCATTATTTTTTATTTTCTGGAAATATTTCAGCGATCAAGGTAGCCTGCAAAACCAGCAAATTCAATATGAAAATGCTTTTTAGGGATTCCCTGGAGGACGGAGTCCTGGGCTTCTGCTCTAGTAAGCCCTTGCTATAATCCAGCCATGCTCTTGCACTACATTTACGGGAAACAATTCCAATCCATACACTATTACACAATGGGAAAAGGATGTCCTATTCCTTTTAATATCGGAAAAAATGTAATTTTGCTCTTGTCCATATTATTTTTACTTTTTTTTTTCTATCATCCCAAGGTAACCTGTATTTACTCGACTGAGAGGATTTAATTACATTATATGTAAGAAAATATAAGCATGAGCAGCAAACAAAGGACACAGAAAGAAAAGGAAAAGGCATGTAAAGCTTCATCAAAGTCTAAAGATGCTTCAAGAACATGGTATGGCCTGCCAGACCGGAACAGACAAGCGAAGGTCTGTTAGGTTCTGACACTGCAGCATCGGCACTTGCTGTGAGCCAAAGTGGGAGTGATACTGCAAGTGAGGCAGTCAAGTAATATTTGTTGATTCCAGGAGAATTATTAGAACTGAGCATGGCCTGTTTTATCCCTGCTGTCAACTACAGCTAATACCCCCTATGAGTCAGCTGCATGAACTGCAAATGGACTCACAACTCTGCTTTCGGCTGAAACAAACTATATGAGCTGAAAGTAATGATTGCTGTACTCGGGGGGGAATAAATGATATAAAGAAGGATATAAGAGATATAAAGAAGGATATAAAGGATATAAAGAAGAAACATGAGAAACACCTTCAGAATATAAAAGACCTGGAGAAACATATAAGTACTAACTTTACTGCAACCTTTAAAGAAATTATAGAAAGAATTGTTGAAAAAATACAGGAAAATTTCATATGACTCATATTGAAATAGTTGAACAATAGACATCCGCTGCTAACGAAAAAGCCATGGCTGCAAAATCAGTATGCAAAGTGCTTGGTCACAAACTAGATGCTCTGGAAGTTAGATATAGAAGGAACAACATCAGAATCAAAGATCTCCCTGAAATTCGTATGTCCAAAGCCAGTGAAATTTATAGCTGAACTAAAATAATTCTCTAAAATAATTGGAGGCGACTTCAAATCGGACACCAAGATCTCAGTAGCTCAGTACCTTATATGTCGATCAAATGCCTCAAAACTGAGAAGCCTGATTGACTGCTTCAACAAACTACTGGTAAAAGAAAACTTGATCAGTGTTAATTCTGTTGATAAAAAAAGTCAAAAAACACTTGTCAATGACACTTTTCTCTGTGATGAAAATGGAACAAATATTAAATAAAAATGTGCCTTTAATGATGAAAACTAAGACAATGCTGTTAAAATCATAGTTGATGAAAAATAAACAAAAAAAAAATGTTAAAAACAATGATGTCAATATAAATCTTAAAACAGAGTGATTCTCTGACAAACCAGATTTTAAATGTATTTTGTTACAAAAATAACTTGTATTTGTTTAGATGTAAGTATCCTAAATTATTTTGGAATTCACTAATTCAACAGTACATATATAATAATGTTTGAATTTTTACTGTTAGTATTATTTAAGCAGTATTTTTCAGTTGCTGGAGAAAAATATCAGAGAATAAATTTAAAATGAGCACATGGTCAGATAAATCAGATAGTCCATGATGATCACATTCTTTATAAATCCTATGCTTTAATTAAATGTATGCTGCTTGGTCCAGCCTTTTTTGGTAAAATCTTATAGCAGCATATCTAGGGCATGAAAACTGTGATGACAGTCCAAAGCTACCATTATCTGGCCAAGATCTTTTTGGAGTAAATCCTTTCTGCACCTATTCTTCATTTTATATTTAGTAATCGCTACATCTGGTTTGGCTCATTCATGTACATGTTAGTATAACAGTTTAGAGGGACAGTATATTCTGTGCATATTCATGTTAAACAAGTTATCCATCTGATTTGGACTGTTTGGCTAATTTACTTTACTTTCAATTGACTAAAACCAATTTACTTTTTCTCTACTAAAATTACTTTTTGTCAAGTAAACTTGAGTAAACTTGAGTAAAACTAACAATAATTAAATGATTAAACTGTGACTAAAACTAAAATGCAATTTAGTCAGAAGATTAAGACTAAAACAACATCAAAAAAAAAAAAATCTGTAGGGATTCCAGACCATGAGACCGCCCAGTCCCCTCTGGGCATTCTACCTAACATAAATGAAACAGTCCTCTTTGGATTTAGGGTTCTCACAGAAAGGCTTGATGATGAGGGTCACGTAGAATTCTGCCTTTTAGTCCATCCATCATTGTTGGAGCATCATGAAGTTTTGAGTAGGTGGAGGTGGCGCAGGCCACCACCACAAAGAAACTGGAAAAAGAAACAGAAAAGAGAGTAGGGGTCAGTACGGATTTTAGAGCTACCCTGAATAGTTATTATGAGGAAACTGAACATACAGAGTATCAGGATTAAGTTAAATTAAGTTAAATTGAAGTTATAGAAAGGCCATGTTAAAGTAATATGTTTTCAGCAGTGTTTTAAAGTGCTCTACTGTATTAGCCTGGCGAATTCCTATTGGCAGGCTATTCCAGATTTTAGGTGCATAGCAGCAGAAGGCCGCCTCACCACTTCTTTTAAGTTTTGTTCTTGGAATTCTAAGGAGACACTAATTTGAGGATCTGAGGTTACGATTTGGAATATAAGGTGTCAGACACTCCGATATATAAGAAGGGGCGAGATTATTTAAGGCTTTATAAACCAAAAGCAGAATTTTAAAGTCAATCCTGAATGACACAGGTAACCAGTGTAGTGACATCAGAACTGGAGAAATGTGTTCGGATTTTCTTTTCCTAGTTAGGATTCTAGCAGCTGCATTCTGCACTAGTTGCAAACGATTTATGTCTTTCTTGGGTAGTCCTGAGAGGAGTGCGTTACAGTAATCTAGTCGACTGAAAACAAACGCGTGAACTAATTTCTCAGCATCTTTCAGTGATATAAGAGGTCTAACTTTACTTATGTTTCTTAAGTGAAAAAATGCTGTCCTAGTGATCTGATTAATATGCGATTTAAAATTCAGATTACAGTCAACAATTACCCCTAAGCTTTTTACCTCCGTCTTGACTTTTAATCCTAATGTATCCAGTTTATTTCTAATAGCCTCATTGTACCCATTATTGCCAATCACTAAGATTTCAGTTTTCTCTTTATTTAACTTGAGAAAGTTACTATTCATCCATTCTGAGATACAAGTCAGACATTGTGTTAGTGAATCAATAGAATCGGGGTCATCAGGTGCTACTGATAAATACAGCTGTGTGTCATCAGCATAGCTGAGATAATCTGACCTAACGGAAGCATGTAGATTGAGAATAACAGTGGACCCAGGATAGAGCCTTGTGGAACACCATATCGGATATCATGTGTCTTTGAGATGTGATTACCACAACTAACAAAAAATTTTCTCCCTGTCAGGTAGGATTCAAACCAATTTAAGACACTGCCAGAGAGGCCCACCCATTGACTAAGGTGATTTCTAAGAATATTATGATCAATAGTGTCAAATGCAGCACTCAGATCTAAGAGGATGAGAACAGATATATGGCCTCTGTCTGCGTTCATTCGCAAATCATTTACTACTTTAACGAGTGCAGTTTCTGTGCTGTGATTTATTCTAAAACCCGACTGAAATTTATCAAGAATAGCATGTTTATTTAGGTGGTCATTTAACTGCATAATGACTGCTTTCTCCAGAACTTTGCTTAAGAAAGGCAGGTTAGAGATGGGTCTAAAATTTTCAAGAGCTGAGGGGTCAAGATTATGTTTCTTAAGAAGGGGTTTAACTACAGCAGTCTTAAGACAGTCTGGGAAGACCCCCGTATCTAATGACGAATTTACTATGTCCAGAACATTATCAATTAGCACGCCCGATACTTCTTTGAAAAGCCTTGTTGGTACTGGGTCAAGGACGCAGGTGGAGGATTTTAATTGAGATATTATTTTTTGTAAATCAGGTAAATCTATCCTAGTGAAAGAGTTTAATTTGTTTATAACAGAATGCTGGAGTTTAGGAGGATCCTTAGTGTTGGAGGGATATACTATGTTATTTCTAATATCATTAATTTTTTGATTGAAAAATACAGCGATAGCCTCACAGGTTTTACTGGAAGTACTTAGGAGGCATTCCTGTGAGTTACCTGGGTTTAGTAGGTGATCAATTGTAGAAAATAAGACTCTGGGATTACTAGCATTGTCATTTATAATCTTGGAGAAATAACAGCGTCTCTCAAGACGGACAGTGTTATTATATTCTGTTATTTTGACTTTTAATATTTCATAGTGGATAGTTAGTTTAGTCTTCCTCCATTTACGCTCAGCTCTGTGGCATGTTCTCTTTAAGTCCGACACTCTTTGGGTCTTCCATAGTATAACAATACTAGAGGATTTTTTCACTGTCTTTTCAAGTGCAACTATGTCAACAGCAGCTCTCACTTTAGTATTAAATCTTTCCACCTTACTATTTACATTATCCTCGCTATTATAGTTGGCACTATAAACGGACTGATTGCTTAGAATGTTTGTAAGTTTTAAAGCTGCTGCTGAGTCAAAGAAGCGTTTTTTAACAATATGCTTCTCATGAGTGTTTTTTATCATTATTTCTATATTAAAAAGTAGAAGAAAATGGTCCGATAGACCAATATCAATGATCTGCTTTACATCAACTTTCAGTCCTTTAGTAATCACTAAGTCTAACGTATGACCTGCTTTATGTGTAGGCTGATTTACGAGCTGCCTCAAATCAAAAGAATCCAGGAGGTTCATAAATTCTTTTACTTTTATATCACACTGATTATCTATATGAAAATTAAAGTCGCCAACTATTAGGAGTGTGTCATAGTTAGTAATTAAAATTGACATTAAGTCAGAGAATTCCTCAAAAAAAAGACGCGTTGAATTTTGGAGGTCTATACACGGATAATACTAGAACTTAAGCATCTCCTTGGATAACAACGGCGAGATATTCAAAGGACTTGAAC
This sequence comes from Polypterus bichir lapradei, assembly GCA_026402145.1. Lineage (NCBI taxonomy): Eukaryota > Metazoa > Chordata > Cladistia > Polypteriformes > Polypteridae > Polypterus > Polypterus bichir. The sequence goes on along the minus strand of JANRMT010062833.1, from coordinate 25,283,297 downwards.
TTACCAAAACTGACATCTTTACATTTTAATCGGCTCGAGTAAATGTTAGCCAATCCGCCTCCCTTTTTCCCCTGGCGGTCTGCACGAGTAAAACTGTAATCCGGAGGCGCAGATTCGATTAAAACAGCCGCGCCGTTTGAGTTAAGCCACGTTTCACTTAGTGCAATAAAATCTATTTTTTTATCACTAATAAGATCGTTGATAAAAAACGTTTTGTTAGTTAAAGCTCTAACATTTAATAGTGCCATATTTAATGTTTCGGAGGTGCAGAGATGAATACTATGTGTGTTATTGATATTTGGAATAGGGACTAAATTATTTTTATTAGCGCCGCTCTGTGTGTATTTTTTGTTTAATCTGTGATCTGTTTTAATAGTTTTGATACATTGTTCCTCTAAAATGGTAATTTTAATTAGATTATTGGAGTTTATGCCGTATTTCCTAGATTTTCTACGTAAAAAGCACTTACACAGAGCTGAAATCAGATATAGACTCTTTTTTCCTGCCAAACTGAGGGGTTACTGAAGGCCAGTTTTACATTATTAATTCTCTGGGAGAAGCAGAAAAAGAGATAAGAAGACTGATCCAGACATCCTTTTGAAACATGATCATGAGTCATAATGTGTCCTGGCAAGGCAAAGAAGATTCTGCTTGCAACTTGTGCCATTTGTAATGGCACATTTGCCATAACTATACATTCTACTTCCTTTATGGCCATTTTATTGTTATATTGTAATTATTATAAACTTCTTCTATTGAATATATGCATATTTTGGTAACCACAATTTAAGTAGTTATTCACAGTGTGTGTTTGTTTTTCTTTTTTACTTTTGTTCTTTTTTAATTAATTAATTTATTTAATTTACAACAGCATACCCTTGGTTTATTGTATTGGGTACTATCATATGTTATCTCACAAAGAACTGTTTAACATCCCTAGGTTTATTGTATTGGGACTATTTAAGTTCATATCCTAGGTTTATTGAATTTGAATGGTACGATCATAAGATATTTCAATTTTAATCTTTTCTACACCACTGCTTTGTTTTGTTTTAGACGTGCTCTGTCTCTTGCCATGTCAGAAGACTGGGACTTTATTAATGTGTACAGTGTCCATTTTAGGACATCCTCCTCCCTCCGAGAAAACTCCATCCTTCCTACTACCTTCGACAAAATATTCCTCCTCCCTGCGAGGAATCCCCCGACAACCCTCCTCCCTCGTTCCACCACCGTCCGCTCTCAGTTCTCCGATATCAGTTTTCCGTCATCCGCCTTCAGGTCTCCGTCATCCAACACCCCAAATTTGGCATTTTCATTATGGAAGTGACGTAATACTCCAGTTCCGCCTTCTTCACAAGTTCATTCGCCGAAATGTTTGTCAATTATATTTCACAGTAAGAATTTACAGCACGACTCAAACGCGGGAACGAAGGTAAATGACGTTAATTGTTGAGTGTCTTTTAATACTGTGTAAGTATACATATTAACACGTGTGCATTAAAACGTGTGCATTTACGGGGCGATTTCTCAGGCTTAA
>JANRMT010062833.1:25223624-25266760 GCA_026402145.1 Polypterus bichir lapradei | reverse complement strand
AATATAATTGACAAACATTTCGGCGAATGAACTTGTGAAGAAGGCGGGACTGGAGTATTACGTCACTTCCTTAACGAAAATGCCAAATGGGGTGTTGGATGACGGAGACCTGAAGGCGGATGACGGAAAACTGACATCGGAGAACTGAGAACTGAGAGCGGACGGTGGTGGAACGAGGGAGGAGGAAGGAGGAGGGAGGAGGGTTGACGGAGGATTCCTCGCAGGGAGGAGGAATGTTTTGTCCAAGGTAGTAGGAAGGATGGAGTTTTCTCGGAGGGAGGAGGATGTCCTACAATGGACACTGTAAATGTGGTCTAGCCTCACGTTTAGTGGCAAAATGGGAGGGGGAAAGATTATTTATTTATTATCTCTTATTTATCCTTTATACCCCAAAAACTGTAAGGGCTAACATAACAATAGGGTCTATAGCCATAACACCTGGCAATATTATGAAATCAAGGTCAAAGCTATCTTATGTAACAATGTACTGCCTTTACCTAAGACTACAAAATTTCAATGAAGATTCCGAAGCAATGTCTCTATGACCATACAGTGAACTTTGTGAGCTGGAATGTCAAAGGTCTCAATCACAAATTAAAGACAAAAAGGTATTTTCTCACCTAACAGGTCTAAATGCCAAGGTAATATTTTTAGTCTCATATGTAAGGACCAGTTTTGGATTGGCCAAACTTTTCACTCCAGTTATACAAAGAAGTTGTGGGAATCTTAATACACAGAACAATTCCATTTGTAGTATCAGACATAGTATCTGATCCTGAAAGGCAATATGTCATGGTTATAAGTAATTTTTTAATACTAAATTGTAGTAATTGTATTTTCATCTATTCCTAATGTGAACACTTATAAAATTATAATGGCCGGAGACTATAATTGTGTTTTAAATCCAAACCTGGATAGGTCTTTAGCTACAGTAGCAATAAAATCTAGCAGAGCAAAAACAATTTCACAGTTTGTAATGGATTATAACTTATCAGACCCATGGAGATTTTTAAATCCAAATTTAACAACATATTCTTTCTTCTAACCAGTACATCATTAAAGTGGAAATTTCGAGATTAAAATTGACATTTCGTGCTTTTTTCCCACTGTGTGCCTATTTTTTTTTTCTTTGTACCCTAATAAGCTTTCATATGACACTCAGAGGTGGGCTACGACATGCATTTTCACAGCGACTTTGATATCTGACAACTTTTTTATTTCAGGCACTGTGCGACTTTGTGAACTTGAGCTTTTGAGTTTCTCCGACACTCTATGTCACTCAATCAACTTCCTTTTGTTGTTTATACCACTTTTAAAACCAACAAATAGTACGTTTTTTCTTGCCTCCACTTGGTATTCTCTGAAATTCTGTTTTCCCCCATGCTTTTGCCATTGTCTTTTCACAGAAGGCTGAGCTTAAGGGCTATTTATATTGATTTGCATATTCAAAGAGGCATAATTGTGGGAGGAGTTGGGGCGGGACAGCAGGTGTGTGCACATGCGTTACTTTTCACACTGACTGGGATTTATGGAGCAGAAGAACATGGAAGTGGCCGTTTGCACAGATTTATACATCTGGATTTTTTTGTGTGTACGAACATTTCCGCTTTTGTGCTTACGCCATGTTGTAGTGTGAATTCTACGCACACGTTATGCATGAGCCCCCTGGACAAGACTGGTCTGGAATAGAATTAAAATCTTGCAGTATTTCTTTGGATTCTGTGCTTTGTGCCCCAGTAAATACAAATTATCGTTAATATACTAATAATCCGATTGTCCTACAATCACTCAGAATATGGGACCAATTTAGGAAGCACTTAAAGACAGAGAAGCTCTTATCTGTTGCACCTCTACATGATAACTTCCTTTTTCCACCCTTTCAGACCTACACAGTATTTAATGTTTGGAAAATGTCCAGGATCATAGAGAATTGTATATAGATAATGGCTACAAAATATTATGCTTCAAATTTAACTTCTCATCAACACAATTTTTCCACTACTTTCAAATTAGAAACTTTGTTAAACGGAACCTGCCTTATTTTCCTTCCTCCTCTGAACAAATACTGATCAATCTTGAAGACACAAATAGTATCTGTACAATGTATAAAACCATCTTAAAGCCTGTTCCTTTCAAAGATCCCAGGGAATGGTTGGGAAAAGACCTTTCACATAATATTTCAGAAAAGGAGTGGGAGGCAGCCATACATAGAATGTACTATAGCTCCATATGTACAAAGTATTCAATCATTCAACTTAAAGCCAAATGAACATAATTTTGGACAAAAATCATTTCATTGTGTTTTAGACAGCCTTGGTTTCACTATCACTCCTAATCCATTACTCCCAGATGAGCTTAAAATGGAGAAGGACAAATAAATTGTAATTGCATTTACCTCACTAATAGTATGTAGACTTATTTTGATCAATTGGAAGTATCCTATGGGACGCGCCCCCCCCCCTTTTAAGTCAGTGGATAATTGGTGTTCTATCCTACTTGAAATTGGAAAAAAAAATAATTCTCACTAATAGGATCTGCTCAAAACTATTTTTAAAATATGGTAGGATCTAATCGATAACATTTTAGAATAAGCATCTGTATCAGGGAAAAGGATACTCTTCCTTTCGCTCTGTTTGTTGGCTCTACCCTCTTCTCTTGGGTGGGGGTTAAATTGTATCTGTTTAGTTTGACTTGTTTGCATGGAATGTGTATTTGCTTAAAATAAAATCAATACAAATATAAAAAAAGAAAAAATAACACTGTTCTTTCAAGGAATTATTCAAAGGTACTTTAGAATTTGGCAAGAATTTATTAATGTTGTATTTACTTAAGCATTCCTTGCCTCTTTTAACCCTCTAGGTTCTTCAATATCAATATTTTCAAATAACAACTGTATAGTGAGTTATTTGTTTTCATAGCTCTCCAGATAGATTGAGGATCTCCTGAGGCTGAATTTGAACTTGATATGAAATATTAAGTTATTTATTGTATGCATACTTTTTCTGTGCTGTACCTATTGCATTCTCATGAAACTTATAAAGGAGAAAACCTCACTAGGCAGCAACAACACTTTTTTTTTTTTGCAGAAAGCTAATACAGTAATCCCTCCTCGATCGCGGGGGTTGCGTTCCAGACCCCCCTGCGATAGGTGAAAATCCGAGAAGTAGAAACCATATGTTTGTATGGTTATTTTTATATATTTTAAGCCCTTATAAACTGTCCCACACTGTTAACATTATTAGAGCCCTCTAGACATGAAATAACACCCTTTAGTCAAAAGTTTAAACTGTGCTCCATGACAAGACAGAGATGACAGTTCTTTCTCACAATTAAAAGAATGCAAATATATCTTTTCTTCAAATGAGTCTCTGCATCAGGAGCAGAGAATTTAAGAGAGAGAGCGAGCGCTCGCAAAGAAAAGCAAACAATCAAAAAATCAATACGTGTGCTTTTAAGTAAAGCGGCATTTTTCAGAGGAGCGTCAGTATCTTCTAAGCAAACAGCCTCTGTTGAAACAGCCCCTCTGCTCAAATCTCCTCCGTCAGGCGCAGAGAACGTCAGAGAGAGAGCGCGAGATTAAAGCAAACAATCAAAAAATCAATACGTGTGCTTTTGTGCTTTTAAATATGCCGAGCACCGCAATAAAGCGGAATTTTTTAGAGGAGCGTCAGTATCTTTTAAGCAAACAGCTTCTGTGCAAACAGCACCTCTGCTCACACTCCCTCCGTCAGGCGCAGAGAATGTCAGAGAGGGTGAGATAGAGGCAGAGACAAGCAAACAATCAGCACCGCGCGGGAAGCATATCTTATAGCATTGAGGAGTTTTAGTTAATATGTAATACATGCTCTGATTGGGTAGCTTCTAAGCCATCTGCCAATAGCGTCCCTTGTATGAAATCAACTGGGCAAACAAACTGAGGAAGCATGTACCATAAATTAAAAGACCCATTGTCCGCAGAAATCCGTGAACCAGCGAAAAATCCGTGATATATATTTAGATATGCTTACATTTAAAATCCGCAATAGATTGAAGCCGCGAAAGTCGAAGCGTGATATAGCGAGGGATTACTGTACTGCTGCTTACCAAAATAGCATTCTTTTCTTTTAATATAATATTGCCCAATTCAGCTCCTAACTTGACTGGGGGCTTGGGTTAGCCCAAGTTTATGATAAGAGATAAAGATTAGCTTCTTGGTTGACCTGTTGACACTGCAGAGACATATTGCACTGTGATTGCTCCACTGACCTTTAATTCTGACAAATGCAATCACAATTCTTGGATGTTATCGACAAGTTAATTTTAGTTTATTAAACACTACTCTGTTATATCCAGAAATGAATTGCTTTGAATATTTAATGTAATTTCCCAGCTAAGTAGCTCCATTCAGCAGGTCTCACTTAAATGTAAACAGTATTGTAACCTGATGATTTTTAGACCAAACCCGGGCAGCAGCGCAAGTACAATAAATGGAAGTTGGCACTCTAATATACATTTGTGTCCTTTACATTTTCATTAATTCATTTGCACTTTTTCCAAAGCAATTTGGAACTGTTGACCTCTTTGTGTATATTAGCACTGGCTGGTTAAGCAACATTCTCAGGATTACAAAGTCTGACACCCAGAATACATTTTCTTCCAATTCCATATTCTTGACTACGCAGGATTAGGTGTAGTTATGAATTCAGTTCCATTCTATGCACACCAACAAGTGAAACAGACGACTACTTGCTCACTTTTTCTCCCCTAGGCTTGAAACTGTATAGTTTACAAAGGTCATAAAGCTCCATTTACTCAGTAAACAGTACTTTTTTTATACATTACTGTTTCTAATGTTTTGGTTAAAGAATATGTTTTGCAGTGTTTAAGAACATTGTTATTTAGACAAACTGGGTCAGTTGCAATGTATCTGAGAAAGTACCATAATAGCTGTAGGTCAAGACCTGACTATGCAGTACAGTACTAAGAGAAGACAACAACAACAGCAACATTTATTTATATAGCACATTTTTATACAAAGTTCAAAGTGCTTTACAAGGTGTCATACAGAAAGTTACAAGAAAAGTAAAACAAATAAGACTAGGCAAGAATATTAAACAATAAATAACAAAGTAAAAACAAAGTATACAGTCTTATAAAACTGATATATAACTCTTAAAACAGTAGTGTCCTTATATAAAATATCATGATGTAAGTCTCTAAAGATGAATCCAATGATAAGGTCAGATACCCGGATGGACAGAAAAAAAAAAACTCTGGTTAAACCTGGACAAAAAAACTAATTATGCAGGGGATTCAAGGCCAAAAGACCTCCCAGCCCCTACTCGACATTCTACCTAACAAAGTGTCCTTAATATATTCCTCTTTGTTACCAGGCTACATATGAGAGGATGTGATGAAGTCGATCTTGTGGACGGCTGGGTCACCTGCCTTCATTCCATTATTTCAGATGTCTGCATGGTGCCTTGAGCATTTGGTAGTGATGTCAATCACCGTGGGGTTGGCAGCAGGGATACAGGCCGGGATAAAAGGTTGTCTGTGCCTATTGGATGGGTGTCTCTCTGTGCCGAGAGCTGCAATCAGGGTAAGATGGAGTGACTTCAGTTTTAAAAGGAAGGCATCAGGGTTCAGAATTGTAAAGGTCAGTTTCCTGCCTGTGTTTTTAACCTTGTTTCTATGGATATTTAATGGATTTTAACCTTCACAAAGACACTCATTTTTATAGGATTATTTATTTATTATGAATTTTGAACACTGCTATGTGTGTGTGTGTCCTCATGTGCCTAGCCCATCCTGGTTACATTATAGAGGCTCCTTAGAGCAACTGAGAGAGTAGCCAACCAATATCATCACAGATAGGAGAGGCTCTACAATGCCACGCATACTCGGCACTGTCAGCGCAGCACATTGCATTAGGAGGGAGACCAGCCAATGAAGGTCTACAACATTGCGATTGCATATGAACAAGGTTGATTAGCGTAGTCTATGTATGATTGTTTCAGGGTGGCAACAGGAAGAAGTTAGAGACACATTCACATACGTACATTAACAAGATGATTGTGATTTGCAAAGGGTACAATGTGTAGATATTTTCCTGTTTTTAGGCATAAGAATATTTTTATGTTTGACCACGCAAAGTTTTATAAAGGAGACACAAAATCAGCACAGAATCATCCCGAGCTTATAGCACAATGTAACGTACCCTTTGGCTTAAATATTGTGTAAACAGAAGCAAAACCAACAGAATATAATTAACACATAGATTCTATTCCAAATGCAGCATCAAAAACATTAATAAGAGGGACGCTGACAAGAAAACTTAATACGGTACACTGGGAATGGTATACTAGTCAAAAATATTTGAATTAGAATAAAGGAAACAGTATGCAACTGTTTTGTTGTTGATGACATTAATATTGTCTTAATATATTTTTAAAGAGCAGAATTTTGCACTGCTCCCTCACAGTTGCCCTTGTGTGCCACAATTAACATGGTTACACGGTTGTTGCATTGTATCGTAGGTGCTCATGGAGGCCATTTTGCTCACGTTTAAAGCAGACCTGGGAGCACTGAAAGATTATCAGAAATATGATGTGAGTCCCATTATAAACTTCTTATATGAAAAATACAGTAAAACACAATGAATAAAATTAAAAAATGTGAATTTTAATTCCATGTTGAAAGTAAATGTAGGTGCTGCTGCGCTTTTTATTATACATAAATGATCTGAACAACAATATAATCAATAAGCTGGTTAAGTTTGCAGATAATACCAGGGCGGTTAGTGTAGAATTACTTGAATCATTAAAGATGGATTTGAACAGAATACAGAGATGGACGGATTTATGGCAGATGAAAATCAATGTAAGCAAATGTATGGTATTACTGTGATGGTGTGGGTCCGGCTCATGCTCCCTCTTTTAGTTTTGGGAGCCTCTTGAACCTGACACAGTCGATAATCATGACCGGGATGAGCTGTGCAATGAGGACACCACATGAAGCAACAGGAAGGTGCAAAAGTGTTCAGTGCTTTTATTAAAAACAAATCAAAAATGGTGTCGAAAGTGCAGTACTCAAAGTTAATAAATAAATAATCCAGTAAAACAAGTACAAAAGGTGAAGGTTAAAATCAATAAATTTTCATTAAAACAAGGTAAAATCCTCTGACAGGAACTGTTCTTTCTAAAAACCCGGTGCCTTTTTTCTTCCTTTAACTGGCGGCTCCCCTGCTAATCGCTCAAGGGCCTTGCAGCAGAGGAGTCGCCCTAATTGTAGACGCAGCTGACCTTCTGTACGTCCGGTTGCCTTCAGTCCCCTGACTACGTACTGGCTCCATCAACGGCCAGGACTCTTCCCCCAAAGCCTCCTCGACCCTTGCTGCCATCCCGGCCTTACATGGTGAGATGTCCAAACTCCCGGTTACTCCAGCTCCTTGGAACAGCTCAGCTGGATCGACCGTTTCCAACTGCCCCCCACCAAGTGTCAGCCTTGTACACCTTCTCAGGGGCTCTTCTGGAAGAATGATACTATAAAATATGAAAATATGATTAATGACCAAAGAGTCTTATGATTGAAAATGGAGATCAGTAGGATTCTTTCTATGAATACATATTGCAAATTTTTCTTTTGATTATATACTCTGTTGATGGAAACTGTTTTAATTTTGAGTGTTCTATAATGAAATACAATTTGATTGTTACAGAAAGACTGAAATCAGATGGAAATGGTTGTACTGATGATCATCATGCAAGTCAGTAGGTTTTAATTAATAAAATGACTAAAAATGATAGATTGGTTGAAGACAATACAACTGTAAATTTTAAAAGATGAGATTAGTAAAGTGTTTATACCTTCAGAGATCGTAGTTGCATCTCATTAATGAAGGGTAGGAGAAAAACTACTTTTCTAGTCAACCAATAAAAGTTTATAGCTAGTTCCCATTGCGTTACCTAAGGTTGATTCAGCTAAACCCATTGATAAGTATGTTGCATTTACTACAGCACAGAGCTTTTTAAAAAAAAGATTAAAATACAGTATTAGATTCAAACTGAATGGTGTAAAAAAGTGTCATTTAATTCTTTACTTATGTTAAGTAACCACTGGATCTATCATTTAACATGTTCAATTTAAACTGAATTGTGATTTACACTCTACAAAAAGCTATGCTAATCCGTTGATTTGAAACAAAGACCCATATTTCTCACTTATTGAAATTAGGGAACACGCTTTAGAAACTGGGAAAGAATGAACATTACTACTATAAGTTACTGTTTAATGGAGCACAACTTGTTGAATCTAGTAATCATTATGCCAAACGAGGTCAATACTTCTTGTAGATTTGGCGTTTTTCACCATGAGATGCTACATGATGAAATCATTGAAAAAAACTGTATTCCGCTAACCTTAACAATTATTTTTTTTAAAAAAAGACTTTAGGCAAAACCCTCAGACATGCATTGCAAATTGAATCTGCCATTTCTGAGGCAAAGTTATTGTTGAGGTGGAGACAAATGTGGCTGCAGTATGGCTAAACATGTAAAAAAAAACACACAGGGCAAAGCAGATAAAGATCAAAGCAAAGAAAACTGATGACAAACGTCATCAGCAATTGCATTGTGTCACATAGCTAATGTTGTATATTTTTATCCATATTAGAAATGCTCAATCTCATTCTGATAAAAGAGCAAATTGAATACATTTCTGGAAAGTGTGTCAGTCTACATCACAAAAAAGGTTAGTTACAGTAGCACAGGACAAAATAATGCTTTATGTTATAGGAAATTCAAAAGAAACATGAACTTTTTTAATTTCTCACAGCCAAACTGTTGTAGTTCACCTCTTAGTAGACATAAATTGTGTAGTTCATTCATACTCAATATGCTTACATGGAAAATTTTTCAAATCATGCCTTGTGACACATTCTAAGGGAAGATATGTAAAATAACTGGAAGATATATACAGAAAATTAAAAGTTCACATATTTATCCTCTTAAATTTGTGAAGCAGTGCCCACTCTGATCAGTTGCCTAGAATAGACAGAGATCATTAAGACAATTAGTTTCATTAATTCAGTTTAACCAAATAAATGGATCTTTGGTATTCTAGTTTCAAAATTATATATTCAGCCTTATTTCAATACAAGTTAGACTTACAATTGAAAAAGTATGAATGCAAAAAGTCAACCCATTTATCCATTTGCTTTTCCCACTCAAGGACATGAGTCCTACTGTATTACGATATCTTGGGACTGTAAAGGCTCCAAAGAAAATGTGCAGAAGAAAGAAGAGAATGAAATAGAAGGCACCAGCATAGAATCAATCTGGCACACACCTCTGGTGAAAAAAAACAGGACATTCATCCTCCATTTTAAGCCATCCTTTGTTTGAGTTTTTAGTGTGGTTTAGATTTGTTGTTGATGCTAAAATGAGAAGGTTTCCTTGATCATCATCTGATTGACAGAGAGCAGCAGGTTTTGTATGACAATATTTAGATATCTGTAACTCCTCTCTCCGCCAACACCCCCCCAATGTTAATGACAAAAACATTGTTGCTGTGTTGTTTAGGTGATAAGCTGTTTGACTTTGTATCAAACTTATCTTTTTACCTTGAAGGTCTTATTAACTGTAGAACATTTGGCCATTGTTGTATTTCAGCTAGGGTTTCTCCATTTTTATGTCTTTCTTGTTCATTTTTGATTCCTTTGTTTATGCTAACACTGTTGGCCATTTAAGTTCTATATGCTTATATATCTTCTTTTATGCTTCATGTGGTTTGTGGTTGGACCCCCAAGAGCCAAGATCACCTTCCTATCGCTGTCAAGGGACTGCATTCATGCCTATAAAGGCTGAGGAAAATCCACAGTTCCTTTTTGTTCATTGTAAATGGCTCTCATGGTGTTGGTGAGTTCTGTTTTGATTAATTATGTTGCAGTGAGGGCGGCACAGTGGCGCAGTGGGAGCGCAGCTGCTTTGCAGTAAGCAGACCTGGGTTTGCTTCCCGGCTCCTCCCTGCATGGAGTTTGCATGTTCTCCCTGTGTCTGCGTGGGTTTCCTCTGGGTGCTCTGGTTTCCTCCCACAGTCCAAAGACATGCATTTTAGGTGCATTGGTGATTCTAAAGTGTCCGTAGTGTGTTATTGGGGTGTGTGTGTGTGGGTGCCCTGCAATGGGCTGGCACCCTGCCCAGAGTTTGTTTCCTGCCTTGCGCCCTGTGTTGGCTCCGGCAGACCCCCATGGCCATGTAGTTATATAGATATAGCGGGTTGGATAATGGATGGATGGATAGTTAAGTCCAAGCATAGTTACATCCTCTGTTATACATAGTGTACACAAACTAAGCAAGCATGGCATTTAAGGTCTTATAAAATGTGAGAAATGGGCTGATATATCTGGCCTTGATTTCAGCCTTTGCATGAACAAAAGCTGAAATTGAAAAAGGCTTGTAAATTTTTGATGTTGATTTCATGTTGATGAAGTACACATTATTATATGCAATAAGTAAAATATATTTAATTAACAACTATATTTGTTAAATACCTTTCTTAAATAAATATGATGACGTTAGCATTTTGAATATGCAAAAATCTGTATACAAACATTGACTCCTTTGCACCAGTGAAATTGCTTGTGGTACTGCACTTCACAGACTTTCTGAGTGGTTAATGGGCAACTCTGCAGTAGTCTGCTAAGTGATGGTATGTGTGAGAATTCTCTCTGTCTCTAAATGGTTTACCATTCAGGGTTGGTTTTTGCCTTGAGGTGAATGCTGACAGGATAGGATTTGGATCCCTGTGGCCCCATAATAGAGAAAAACAAGTTTAGAAAATGGCTGAAAAGATTTTTAAAAATGATGTTGGCAATTTATTTGGTCCAGCATGTCTCATTACTCACCTTTACCATCATATTTTCAAAACAGTATCAATTCAAAGTTCTCCAATTCTGGGAATGCACTTTCTTAACTACTGTTTTTGGCAGGAGCAGGTTTTGTAAGTTAACAATAATTTTCATTTCCTCATCCCAAAGACATGATAACTGTACATTTTGGATTGTACGTAGTGTGTTTGTATGTGTGTGTGTGAATAAATCCTGCTAAAGACTGTCATTCCTTCCAGTGTTAGTCACTAATGCCACTGGGATAGACATTTAATTCCACAGATTTATCTGGGTTAGAAATTAAGAACTCATATTGAACAAACTAAGGTCTGAATTTGACAACATTCATTTCAATTTCAATTTCATTTCTTTATTGTCATGTGTAGAAGTACCATGTACAATGAAATGCTTGCTTGCATGTGCCCCTGCAGACAGTGAACATAGACCAAAAAAAACACACACACAATAAATAAGTGAATATAAATAAGTAAATAAATAAAACCAGAATTCTGGGAATTAATAGAGACAGTGGCAGAAGTATATGTGCAGGTAGCAGTGGAGGTGAAACAAGGTTACTGATTGTTCATTGAGTCTCATTGCAGTTGGGTAGAAACTGCTCCTAAACCTGGAGGTGCATGTCTGAATGGACTTTCGTCGCTTCCCAGATGGGAGGAGAGTGAAAAGTGACAGTGCAGGGTGGCTGGGGTCCCGCCTGATACAGTTCATTTTTCTGAGACAGCGTGTAGTGTGGATGTCATGGATCGCAGGGATCTGCTGTGCTATGTTCACCACACGCTGCAGAGCTCTGCAATCCTGAAATGAGCAGTTGGTGTACCAGGATGGATTCCACAGTACACCTGTAGAATCTGCACAGGATTGTGGGGGACATTTGGGCCATACTCAGTCTCCTGAGGAAGTAGAAGTGTTGTTGGGCTTTCTTGACTACTGCCGCAGTGTGACTTGACCATTTAAGGTCATCAGTGAGGGTGACTCCAAGGAACCTAAACCTCTAATGTACTTTGTAGATGGGACTGTGCTCTGTTGCCTGTTTGTGGAAATCCACAATCATCTCCTTTGTTTTGCTAACGTTGAGGGTGAGGTTATTGTCCTGACACCATTCTGCCAGGAGTCTGACCTTCTCCCTGTAGGCCATCTCATGTCCTCACTGATCAGTCCTATTACAGTGGTATCATCAGCAAACTTGAGGATGGTGTTAGAGCTGTACTTAGCTACGCAGTCATGGGTGTAGAGAGAGTAAAGCAGGGGGCTTCGCACGCTGCCCTGCAGGCTGCCAGTGTTGATGGTGATGATGGAGGAGGTTTTTCCACCAATATGCACTTGCTGAGGTCTGCCAGTGAGGAAGACCAGTACCTATGTTGCACAGTGAATAGCTAAGCCCCAGATCCAGTAGTTTAGCAATGAGCTGGAATGGAATGACAGTGTTAAATGCAGAGCTGTAGTCCACAAACAGCAGTCTGGCATAACAGTTCTTGTTCTCCAGATGAGACAGGGTGGTGTGAAGTGTTATGGAGATGGCATCCTCAGTGGACCTGTTGCAACGATAGGCAAACTGGGGGGGTCCAGACTGTCAGGGATGATGTCCTGTATGTAATAGTTAGAAAATCTCTTTAGCATCAGCTTCATATTATGCCATCTTACAGTATATTGACTACAGAGTTTGAAAGCAAAGTCGTGCAACAAAATGTATCCAACCATGCATTCATAGTGTGGTTTTGCAAGGTATATCACAGGATCAAAAATAAAATTTGGGGCGCCAGCCGGGTTGCCCTGTTTAACTAACAAAGGAGAGCACAACAAAAACAGCATGCAATGGCGCATACAAAACCAGGTACTGCTATGCATTCTTATGCTTCTCAGGTGTAGAGATGCATTAGCTCACAATGAGTCCTTTTGGGAACACCTTGAATATATAGTCCTGTGACCAGAAGGGGTGGAGTCACTTACTCTCACATACCTGATAATAGTACATTTAATGATAAAGGCTGCGAAACAGCCAAATACTGTAAATGTTTCTTTCAGTTTCTTTCTAAATCTTGGTGAAGATATATGCAGATTAATGTCATTTATTTTTTCCCAAAAATCTTAAATCTTTAATGCTACAGAATGTGGGTAAATATATGCAAATGTAACATATTGTATATTTACATCCCAAAAAGGGGTTGCTGTTTTACGATGTTGAAAAGATACATATATGAAAAAATAAATTAAAATGAAATGAAATCATTTTATAGTTAAGGCCTTTAAAAAATGTAATTAAAATTTGGACTGTTTCTGCAAATTCAGTAATTTTGTCTTTATACTCTCATTCATGCACTCTAAAAATTAACATTTTTTTTTAAATATCAATGGCAATTTATTATATCCTACATAATTATCATTGATATACAGTATAGTCAGAATTATTTCAATTAATGTTTGCATTTCAAAATAAGTGAAAGTTTCTGTTACAGCCATTGACAGTAAATGTAATATGTAATGTAACATTCTTAAATCCATTTACTCAATTTTTGGGCACAGGAACCAGACCCTATCCAAGGTGCCAGTTTAAAATATTTGTGGCATCAAAGTAAAAAAAAAAAAATTCCATTGCCTAATTTTTTTAATATACTAATTAGCTATTTTTCAGTGTATTGCAATGTTGATGCAAGGAATATTTAAATAAAGAGACCTTTTAGACAGAAACATAATTGTCCTGGTATTAATAAGAGTTGATTTAAACAATATTTTTCTCTTTAGTACAAGAAAATGTGTAGTATAAGAACAAAACATTTAGGATAATCAATGTTTTAGCTTTACTATATGGTGGTCCAGATCTAATTATGCAATTTTCATTACGCTATATATTAAGTTTATTACATAGAAAATCACCCGAAAAATCCCAGACCATCGAGAAGTGTGCGAACTGACGACATGAAGAATTGCCTTTGCGCCGAACTGGAATCGTCCCCGCATAATTCAAAGTCATCCAGATGATCTGGATCTGCATAATTAGATCTCAACCACCCTGTATATTTGAAGCAATATAAAACTAACAAACATTGCCTTAAAAAACAGCATTGCACCTAAGCTAAGTCATTGTTCTGTTCTTTGTGAAGGAAGTAATAATAGTGAAAGGTGCTTCATTAACTAAAGATGCTGTACAAAATAAAGAATCAAAAGAGGGGGTTTAAATACCTTGGGTTCTTGTTCTTGAGACACTATCATAAAACTGAACAATGGATCAATGCACAGGGAACATCTTATTGTAATAATAACTTGGAAGCTTGATCATAACTTGCTAGTCTATCTACAGTACATTCCCATCCTCACCTATGCTTTAAGTACTGACAAAAAAAAAATTAGCTCATGGTTCTTAACTCTGACGTGTTCACTTTGCGTAACAAACATGAGAAAGTTGAAAATTCGAGTAAAGTCACTCCTCCTCTAGAATGCAGGAGTCAGTTGAGGTGATTTAGAGTAGAGGTCTATGTGGGACTGATTTTTTTAAACCCATCCCAGCCTGGTCCTGCAGTATTCTATCCTGCACTCACCCATTCCCACATACAATTGGCCTCATTTTGTAATTGCTCACCACTAAACACTAGTGATTTTGTTCCGCTCTCGCCCCTAGAAACAAATTGCTTTCATTAAGAAATAAAAGTCAAGAATAGTTAATAAGCCTATTAAACATGATTGTATGCAAGAAGATGGCTAAAGCTTTCCCCTCTTTGGCCCAGTTGTCTATTTCACTTTTTTGAGACAATTCTACTTCATCAGTATTGATTATAGATCTTCCGATGGGACTTAAATAGTAATTTTTTAGTATAAGTCCACATATCATTTTCACAAAAAGAAATACAAAAAAAGAGCAGTGTAAGCAATGTGTCTTGTTACGGCTTTGTAAGTAGCCATCGGCTTTCTATTCTATATGGAAATAAAATATGAGCTCTGTTAATAATTGCTGTTTATTCCACAAAAAATCATAGGCAAAAGTGCTGATCTTGAGTGTCTGAGTCCATTGCATTTTTAACGACTATTTCATAACAGCAGTACATTAGCTCATTAAGCTAAAGACATTTTCCCCCAGCTCAGAAGACAACTTTTACTCAGAAGATTGCTCAGCAACTACGGATATCTGCAAAGTTAAACTTCTGGTATATCTTACAAAGCAATATTCAGTCTTTTTGATATGCAATCCTCTAAGTTACGACATACTATTGATCACCTACTAGCAGGAGTACCCGGCGTTGCCCGGGAATCTATAACCAGTGAATTTCCAAAATGAGAGAAACAGAATATAGAAATAGAACAAACAGTTTTCTGATTCACATTTTATTGTAATAGGTAATATAAGTGCTCATTCCAGAGCCTTTGGATATACTATATTTTTTGTTTTCCCTTGTGGTGAGAAAATTAACAAATTCTGAGTATTGCCCACTCTAGAAAATGCTACGTAGAGTTGTCCGTGTGAAAAGCATGGATTTTCGAAATGAGGAAAATGGTGGGGGAAGGATGCTGTCTTTTTAAGGTGAGTCTTTGTTCAAACGTGCTTTTATATAATGGACGTTGGTGAATGAAATACAGCACTATCAGTGCGTGTGGAAGTGTGACGTGTGGAAACGCGGATGTGTCAGCCGGTCACGCACACTGGGTCGTTCACATTTCATATCTATGCAGCAGTTCCTTTTCACCCGATCAAAGTAGTCGGCCTTCTCATACTTGGACACTTCCGCCATCTCTTGGCAATTTAAAGAAACATGGGTAAAGAGCGATGCACAGAGACCAAAGCTGCCGCTAGATGGCACCACGGTGAAGTTCTGTTACAACGTGCGGCCATCTTAAGTATGGGGACGTGTGCCGAATGTTGTGTCAGTGAAAAGGTGCCCTGCGGTTTACCACAAACATTTTTCTGAACCAAACATACCCCATGACCTTCTCCTGGTCACAAAGGAGCCCCATGCCCAGTTTGGTGGCGATCGGACACCCACTGAAGATTTGTATGGCGGACAAACAAACATACATACATCGACTCTGCTTTATATATTAGATAAACATCCTAAAAATGAAAAATAATGTCTCTACTAAACCACAAAAGTAAGAAATAATACTGTACCTGAAATCTCATTAAGAACTACACATTCCTACACATTCGCAGTAACAGCCACAAATTTCAAGTAATTAGTGTATGATTACTTCCCTAAATGGGAAAAAGAGTTTCATGCTTCCATATTATTTCACATCCTCCCTGAAGAAGTCAAAATATTATTTTCAATATTAAACAATCATGTTGGTAATATATGCTTCACCTTTTTACAGCAGAAATAAAAGTTGCAGAGATGAGCAAAATTCAAACCATTCAGTACACGTAAACAGGCCTTGGTGTCACATCCTTTATTCCTGAACTTTCATCAAAGAAAATCAAGTCACATTTCACAGCAATATGCGTATGCTTAACAAATGCAGGGAAAGAGAAAAGCCAGCAGATTCAAAGAAGGAATAAAATATAAGGTTATTCTTACTTTTGCTTGTGTGGAAACGACACAGTGGTTTCTTTAACCCATGTCACTTGCCGTCCTTGCTGCTGAGAATCACAGCTCCTTTTTTAATATAAATTATATGCAACAGAACATACAATGAATGAGAAAAAGTGTAGTTTAGATGAATGTTTATTTGGATGGGTTACTCTTGAAAAAAAAGCACATGCATTTAATTGAAGTATTTTTAATAAAAAAAAATACTTTAACCAGAAACCTGAAATTACAATTTTTTTGCTGTAATTGAATCAGTCATACTGCATCATATACTGTAAATACATAGAAATAATGCATAATGCAGCAATATCTGAAACCTTTTTATAAGTATAAAATAAAGGGATCGGGATAGCCATATACATACACAAAAATTTAAATTTGGGACTACCTCTCAAAGCATCTTTAAGTCAGCATATATAGCTAGAGGAGTAAATGACCAAAAATGAAGAGTACTTTATTTTGACATAGAAAATGGACTGATGGATGGATGGTAGTGCTTGGTTAATTTTCTAGATGTATCTTCTGAATAAGTTTTCAAAGCTTTGTGCCTCACTTTTCTCACTGACTATAAAGGTTACTAGGTAAAGGAAGTTTTTTGCAGCCCAGTCTCACAGAGACAGACATATAATACATATATCTGGAGACAACCATGGTGAAATATGAGTTACCTTCTGTGAATGTCGAATGGTCTTTCCTCTGATCATTCACCAATATCCTTTAACTACAATACTTCTTCATTTCAGTTTTTGATCATTCATTCTTTTATTTACTGATTAATCTGCTAAATTAAAATGAAGGTATATCATTTTGGTTACAATGTTAATGCACATTTAAGTAGTCAAAGCTGACAGTATGGTGAAATAGTATTAAGTTAGATGCTCATATACCTTGGCAGAGTTTCAGAAGTATCTGGATAAGATATGGGGATAGTTTTGCTATTATCTAAATAAAAGAGAGTGCTGGACTGAATGATTTGTCAAATTTCTTATGAAGGTGGAGCTTAGTGTACAAGCAGAGATTTAAATAGTAAAGAATAACAGTGTGCTTGTTAACCAACAGACAGCTAGCCTGCTGTCATGATAGAGAACATTTCTACTGCTAAAAAAATATCCTAAAAAGACCTCTGTAAAACATATAAATGTAAGTCATGTATATGGCGAACAGTTTACATGTGTTGAAAATAAACATATTCTGTTGCCAAGGTTAAACTCTTCTGTTAAACCACATTATTGTTTGGCATTCAAAATATCACTGGACTAGTATGTAAAAAGTGAATGATGCACTGCCTCCAGCTGTCTGTGGTATCTGTCACTTTTAGTTACAACAATATTGCCTCTGTCAATGAGGCTGAAAGAAATGGCAGCTAATTCCACAAAAAGATGAACTGTAAAATATGCGTTCAAACTAAATGGTGTGACTGGCACACTGTCTGGGCATTGTTCTTGCCTTCCATCCAATTATATTTGGGATAGGCTCTAGTTGCATCAGAACCCTGCTCTTGATTACCAAGTTAACATAATGGATAGATGGATCAAGCCAGCCACAAGGAATGCACATACCAGTGTGTTTTTTCGTGCTGGTCCCAAGCCGGGATAAATGGGGAGGGTTACTTCAGGGAGTGCATGCAGTGTAAAATTTTGCCAGATCAATATGCAGACAACAATTCAGCTTTCCATACCAGATCGGTCCAGGCCTGGGTTAACAACAGCTGCCAACAGGGTGTTGGTGGAAATTGGGTGTCTGTTGGCTGAAGAAGGAGAAGAAGAAGGGGGAAGACATGTCCAGAGGCAGGGGGATAGGAGGAAGGCAAACAGAGTGGAACTGAGGGTAGGAACTTTAAATGTTAGCAGCATGATGGGTAAGGGGAAAGAATCAGCTGATATGATGGAGAGAAGGAAGGTTGGTATATTGAGCATGCAAGAGACCAGATGGAATGGGAATAAGGCCAGATGTATCAGAGCGGGGTTCAAATTTTATTCTACCATGGTGTGGATGGGAGGGAAATGGGGTAGGGATTATCCTGAAGGAACAGTATGTCAAGAGTGTTTTTGAGGTAAAAAGAGTGTCAGACAGAGTTTTGATTATGAAGCTGGAAACTGAAAGTGTGATGAAAAATGACCATGATGCTTCTCTAAGGTTTTAAATTAATCATTCAGCTTTAGGTACTAAGCTCTTGAAAATATAACATCAATTTTACCTTTCTATTTGCTCTTTGTGCCAAGTTTCTTGTTTAGTTTCTTTTTTTTTCCTGGGCCTCATTTGTAACACTGTGTGTATTATTTATGCTAAAACATAGCGTATGGACAAAACTGGAAATGTGTGTATGCACAAAAAATTTAGATGCATAAAACTGTGTGTACGCCAAGTCCCACGCACTTGCCCTTTAAAAATTCCAATGAATGTGAAATTTAATGCACATACAAGTGCCTACAGCCCCACTCTGACCCTTTCCATAATTTGAATATACAAATCAATATAAATAGGCCCTTCCATTCAGTGTTTTGTTAAAAGACAATGGCAAAACATGTGGAAAAAAGAATTTCAGCTAATGTCAAATGGAGGCAAGGAAAAATGTATTATTTGTTGGCTTAAGCAGTGGTATAAGCAACAAAAGGAAGTTGATCGAGTGATACAGAGTGGCAGAGACACTTGAAAGTTCAAGTTCAGAAAGTCATACAGTGCTCGAAAAAAAAATTGGTCATATATCAGTCGCCTTCAAGATGCAAGTCGCAGCCCACCCTCTGTTTATTCTGTTTTAGACAATATTACAAAAGCTGATCTTCAGGTGCTGGCTGCGCACATACCTCTGCCTTGGAAAACACTGGGTGACCATCTGGCTGTGTGCTGATGGACACTGTTCTGAAGTCACAAAATGCAATAGTGGATGCTGTGAGAGATGTGGCCAATGAAGTAAGGAATATAAGGATTTTACTATGTGATATTGACCACAAATTAAATGAATTGGTTAAAAAATAAATGCTGTATCTTATTAGATGTTTTTACATTCTGCTAATTACATTCAAACAAAGTTGTAACACTGTCCGATTTGGCTGATCCTTTGGTGGGTCAGGGTCAGGTTCATCATACCGCATCTCTTAATGTATGGGTAAGCCATTATTGTGTGCCACATTATGCTGCACGCTACATGCTTTCACAATGTGACACACTTTCTGTGGACTATAGAGCAGCACATTAATTGAGTGGAAACGCTTTCTATTCACTTAAGCAAATTCATTCTCCGAAGGCACCTTTATAGAGTAGCATCGGTGCCTAGAGCCACAATGGATAGATTTTCTGCTGTTTACGTGACTCTTTGAGGTGACTCACTATCTTTAAAAGGATTGTTTGCTTTTTGCTGCACTAGTTGGAAAAAAAACACTGTGACTGTGAGGAATTGCTGTTTTTATAGGCACTTCTACTATAGATGATGTAATGCAAGCTCTTTCTTTTGGTGATTCATCCCTGACTGATGTATCTTGTCAGGCGCCATTGCAATAGCAATGTGCGTGCACTTGGAAAACCAGATGTTGCTGCGAATTGATGTTTCCCAGTTCAACCACAATGTAAGGTAAGTTCACGTTGAAAAGCTCCTGTGGCTAAAACCCCTATGTGGGAGAAAACTTGCAAAGCAGCAGGAAGAGCACAATTCCTCAAAGTCTGCCTCCAAAAGGATAGCTCTTGGAAATCAAGATTGACTTAGAAGTCAGTCAACATCATCTATAAATACAAGCTGTTTTAATTCTTCATTTTGCGATTCTTCTAACAGTGCTAAATCAACTATGGTAGTTGGAATATTTTGGCCATTCCATGCACCATTATATTGTTACAGAATTATTACAATCAAGTGAATTACATTTATAAACAATATGCAATTAATTTTGGTGTATTTGATAAATCCCTCTTTATGGCTCCGAATATGAAAAAGAGCGAAATGACACAGAAACAGTAGCACTGCTTTAATGCTGGGTGCAGCCAGTTTGCAAAACCGAGCAGAGAAGTGCGTACAGAAGGTGTGAGGCTGCCGTGAAAATGTGCGTGGCTTTACACCATTTTTAGTTTTTATAGATCTCAAAATGAGCATGGAAACGAGCGTACAGAACATTTTGGTGCGTATGCACCATTTATACGTGAGGTCCCCTGTCTTTCCATTGTTATTTAAATGTTTAAAGTGCATGGACGGGAGGAATTTGGAGGAAGGTTTTTAGGAAGAAATCCTTTGGCATGGCTTTTAGCAGCAGTTTGCAATGCTATTTACTATAACCTAAAAAAAAGTCTGCAGTAAATACCGTTGTAATCTGCCACTAAAAAGCCACACCAAATGGTTGTCATTCAAGAATCATTGCAGAGTACTGAAGCATTTTTTGAACCTCTATTCCACAGTCCTCCATTTTATGTGTTGACAGACTTTGTCCTCAACAACATCCATACCTCTGGTATCCTAATATTCAGTGTTTGGCAAGTAATGCCACAATGGTGTAGTACAGTATGTAAGTCCAAATATCACTATACTTCCCCTGACTATACTGTTTGACTCAGAATAGCAACTCCAATTGATTGAGAAGACTCAGTCAATAACGTAAAAACAGGACGGGCACTGATATCCTTAGCAAGCAATGAATGTAATGCTGAAATGCTGAGATCACCGGAATACTTACATGATGACAGATGATTCAATATGGAGTAGTGGTCCTTTTCTTTTAGCTATTGTTAGACTAAATGAGTCACTTACTCTTTTCACCTTTTCATGCTTCTTCTGGAGTTAACTTAAAGAAATTGATTTTTTTTAGCTGGCAGCAGGGTTCTGTACCTTGCTTGTTAGATAGCTATTCCTCTGCTAGTTAGGAGGGGTCTCCACAACAGGGGTTTAGTTAGGGTGGGAGTTGCACCACAATCTTTTTCTCTAATCAGTATCTCAGTGTTATTTCTGGCTTTAACACCCCTAATCACATACTGTACTTGTTGTATTTCTTGGCTGCCATTTTATTTTGCCAAATGCTTAAGGGGGAATGCAAGGATTTGTTATTATCCAACATATATATTTGTACAATATTTTACATGTACTGTATTAGTAACATTATTTTAGCCTATGATTTTTTGTGTAATCCAGTTTTTGTACCTGCATATTTAGCACAGAAGAGTTGCTTTTTAAGTCTTAGAACCAGATTCCAGAAAGTCACATGTTTTACAAGAAATGGTAACTTGGCCTAAATTATTATTAATGTGAGACTGCTAATATTCATGTATATAAAAGTTACACACTGAAAGAGCCAAGGTAAGAAGTAAAATACTATCTACTACTACTTAGACATACTGCTGTGCATATGCAATATGCATTGTCTTCTCTTCAGGTGGATGGAAAGGCGAACCACCTTTTTCATATTGGCCAAATGAAAGTTTATCATATTCTTCATCCATGCCTTTTTCCACCTCAGTTGTTAACAGACAATAAAAGCAATAACACTTCTATTTGAACGTTTACAACAATTCCCGCCTATAATGACCTCAAACAGTGTAAAAACTTCTTCTTCTTCTTTTGGCTGCTCCTGTTAGGGGTCACCACAGCGGATCATCTTTTTCCATATATTTCTGTCCTCTACATCAGGGGTCCCCAACCTCTGGGCCGTGGAGCATTTTGTGCCGGGCTGCGCCAAACAGATAAGGAGGCTGTTTTATTTTGGAAAGCACTTCCTTCTGTGGTTCATAGGTGGCGATAAGGCAACGCACTTGTTGAAAGTTTATATATTGCGCACTTCATTATCTTTTGTTACACATCTCAGCACCCTCCCCCAACCCGGTCTGCGGAAAAAATTACCCAAATTAAAAAGGTCCTAGGTCACAAAAAGGTTGGGGTAATTTTAACCCACAAGCTAGCAAAAATGAGTAAAAAATAAACGTCTTTGGAGATCTTTTTTGGAAAGGGGAAAAGGTCCAATGAGGAGACAGAAAAAGAGCCTTCGACTTCCAAAAAAAAGAAAGCTGCATTTAATAGACAATATCAGGATTTCTACTTAAAATACGAGTTTATCGCTACAGGTGATTCTCACGCACCAAGCCCACTCTGCATAATATGTGGCGACATGCTAGCAAATGAGGCTATGAAGCCTTCAAAACTGCTTCGGCACATGGAGACCAAGCACCCTGCATTAAAAGACAAGCCTTTGCAATTTTTTGAACGGAGAAAATGTGAACAGGATGGACAGAGGCAATTGCTAATGGCTACCACCTCAACAAATACGAGTGCACTGAGAGCTTCATACCTAGTGGCTAACTGCATTGCTAAGTTGAAGAAACCTTTTACTATAGGTGAGGAATTGATCCTGCCCACCGCTAAGGACATTTGCTGTGAACTACTAGGAGAGGCTGCTGTTAAAAAGATAGCACAGGTTCCTCTTTCGGCTAGCACTGTTACTAGGTGAATTGAGGGGATAGCAGAGGACATTGAAACATAGTTGTTGGAGAGGACTAATAAGTCAACATTGTATGCAACTCAGGTTGATGAGTCTATTGATATTGACAACAAGGCAATACTACATGTTTATGTGCGATATATATATTAGGAGGATGTGCATGAGGACAGTGCAGTTATGTGCACTGTCACTGCCAAGCAACACCACTGGCGCAGAACTATTCAAATCTTTAAATGATTACATATCAGGAAAACTGGATTGGTCCTTTTGTGTCGGCATATGCACGGACGGAGCTGCTGCCATGACTGGATGGATTTCTGGTTTAATTGCTCGGGTTAAGGAGGTTGCACCTGAATTTGAGTCTACGCACTATGTCATTCACAGGGAAATGTTGGCTTTCCGAAAAATGTTACCTGAACTTAACAGCGTATTGAACGATGTCATTAAAGTCATTAACTACATCAAAGCAAATGCCCTAAACTCGTGTCTGTTCGAGTAACTTTGTGATGAGATAAATGCAGAGCACAAACACCTTCTCTTACACACAGAAGTAAGATGATCTAAAGGGAGATCATTGGCCAGAGATTTTGAGTTATGAGAGCCACTGCGGAGATTTCTTTCAGAAAAAAAAGCCACAACTGGCAGAACATTTGAATGACATGAACTGGGTCGCAAAACTCGCTTACTTGTGCGACATATTCAATCTGTTTAATGAACTTTATCTGTCACTTCAGGGGAAAATGGCAACTGTCTTCAAGTTGGCAGACAAAGTAGCTGCATTCAAAGCCAAACTTGAATTGTGGGAACATCGTGAACAGAGAGATATTTGGCATGTTTCAAAAATTAGCAGGGGTTTTGGAAGAAACTGAGTCTGATTCAAAATTCTCACAGCTTCTGCATGACCACCTGTCTGTGCTTTTAAAAGGGATCGAGCGGTACTTTCCAACCACAAAAGATGCCTGAAGTTCGAAAGAATGGATACGCGACCCATTTGTGAACAAACCAGGTGAATCGAGCCTGTTCGTGCAAGAAGAAGATCAACTGCTAGAGATTGCAAATGACGGTGGCCTTAAAAGTATGTTTCAAACAACAACTCTGCCAGTATTCTGGATTAAGATCAAGGCAGAATTTCCAGAGATCGCCAAAAAAGCACTGAATGCCTTGCTTCCGTTTCCAACAACCTATCTTTGTGAACCGGGATTTTCTGCAGTGACAGTGACCAAAACTAAATTATGGAGTAGACTAGACATAAGTAACACTTCGGGTGACATTGTCTCCCATTACCCCCAGATGGGACCGGCTCATAAGAGGGAAACAAACTCAGGGCCCCCACTAATTATGCAGGATGGTGAGTTGTATTTTTACGCACTTTGTTTTTAGTTGTTTCTATATCGGTCTGTGAAAATATTGTTTTACATGAAACTGGTTCATGGAGCAAAAGAGGTTGGGGACCGCTGCACCACAGCACAGAGTTCAATGTGTTTTGTTACAAGTAGATCATCCATCCCCCCGGTTCGGTTTGGTCCACGGAACTGTGTACAGAATGAAACCGGTCCATGGTCGCGAAAAGGTTGGGGACCACTGCTCTACATCTTATTCTGTCACATCCATCACCTAAATATCCTCTCTCATCACATCTATAAACCTTCTCTTAGGCCTTCCTCTTTTCCTTTTCCCTCGCAGCTCTATCCTTAACATCCTTCTCCCAATATACTCAGCATCTCTCCTCTGCACATGTCCAAACCAACACAATCTCGCCTTCATAGGCAAAGAAATTGGATGAATATTCAGCCCTGTAAAGTAAGTAAATATTTTTTTAAATATACATCCTTGTGATAAGCTGGTGTCCTATCCAAATTTGCCCTCTACTTTGCTCCCAATACTTCTAAGGATGGGCATCATGCCATACGACCCTGAAATGAACACAACAGATGCATAAAATAGAGGAATACCTGGATTTATTGTAAATGCTGTAATAATTAAAAACTGGCAAATTTGCAGATATATTTGTGTTGGTAATTTATGAACAGATACTGTAATTATCTCAGTTAATAAAGCATTGGTTTAGCATTAAATATCACTTATATGACATTCTTTCCACCAATACCCAAAACCTGTAAAGGACAATCTACAACTGAAGTGCCAGAATCTGGTCCTGGAGGGCTGTAATGGCTGCAGGTTTTCACTGCAGCCACTGTCTTAATTAGTAACCAGCTACTGTTTCTAATGACACAGCCTTCTTCTGCTTGTATGTATTTATTTATTTATTTATTTATTTTATTTTTATTAATTTTATTGCATTCCATACAAATCAATCAAGTTTTACATAAAGAAAATTTGAGTTAAGAACAAATCGATCTCCACCCCTAAGAGAGAGAGCAAGCCAAACAGCATGGAATTTAAGACCTATAAACATACCTAAATTAATAGATTCTCTGTGCTTTATGAGATTATTTTAAAATATTACTGATTAGATCCTGCTATGTTTTGAAAAAAGTCTGTACGGGTCCTCTAACTAAGTACTTGATTTTTTCCAATTTCAAATAGTATAACACATCAGTTTCCCACTGACTTAAAAGAGGAGAGTTTGGGTTCTTCCAGTTTATCAGGATAAGTCTGCGTGCCAAAAGTGTAGTGAATGCAATCACAGTTTGTTAATGGGTTAGGAGGGATTGTGAGTCCAAGGCTGTCTGAAAGGTAATTAAAAATTTTCGTCCAGAATGATGTTAATTTGGTGCAGGCCCAGAACATGTGACCCAGTGAGGCTGGAACTAGTTTGCAGTGTTCGCAGGTTGGATCATGCCCTGGAAACATTTTGGAGAGTTTTAGTCGAGACAGATGTGCTCGATATATAATTCTGAGTTGTATAATTGTACGCTTTGCGCATATGGAGCTCTAGTGAATTCTCTGCATTGCTACTTTCCACTCCTTTTCTGATATATTAATTGAGAGATCTTTTTCCCAGTGACCTCTTGGATCTTTGAAAGGGAGGGATTGTAAAATGATTTTATATATTGTAGAGATGGTGTCTAAGTCCTTGAGATTGAGCAATATTTTTTCCAGCATGGATGTGGGTGCAAGATGAGGAAAATCTTCTTCTGCTTTTATTTTGATTGGCTTGCTTTTCTTAAGATTCAGAACCCTACGATTGTACCTTTTTTATTAAATAGCAGCCATTAATAATGAGATTTAAAGTAAGCTAATAGGTCACCAGTTAACTTGACCCCATTTGGAATGACAGCATTAACACGGCATAGAATTAAATAACGTGTTTCATTAAAAGCAAGAACTGGTTTCCAATTAATGTTTGGAGCAAAAATGCTGACCCTGAAAAAACAGGGTTTCTCAGTCCCCTGAGTTAAGCGGTTATCTGTTGGCTCACTTTTCATCTCATAATTGTTTCTTTACTCCTTAGCCAAACAATAAAGTGTTTTGAATCTTAAAAAGTAATTTAATAAAAATGAAAGCAGAATGAGCATGTTTCATAGTAGGAGTAACTGGTTACAAATTTAAAAAGCAGACCAAACAAAAACCTGCTGCCACTCCAAGACTCCATGATTGGGGTTTTCTCTTTCAGTTTCAATCTGAACTCTTCTACAAATAGCTCTAACAGCACTTATCTGGTTGAATAATAAGACTGCAGTTTTTATTTTTCAAAGAATCGTATACCACTATGAGGCCACACAATTGGTTTTATGTGATGAATGATGACATTGTCTTGGTAATATATAGCCATGGCATGACTTTGATAAATGTTAACTTGAGATCTGGCAGTCGTCATATAACTATGAACACCATTATCACTTTCCTCCAATGTCAGTTATGAAAGTGCCTTAGAGTAACTTGATATCATTCTGCCACACAGCATGGTAATACGTCAAACCTACTGTTTGGTCACTCACCTTGACCCATTTAAGTATATTTAATCTCTAAAGGAGCCTCTCTGTACATTGTGGTGTTTGACAGTCACAACCAACTGAGTATATTGCTGAAGAACCTTCTATTCACAGTACTTTGTGACCTATTGCTGTTTATTTTGTGGCATGGTTTGCTGTGACCAGTACCAATCTTGTTGTATTTACCAATATATCATTCAGTCCCTTAGTGACCAGCATCAGTTTTGATGAAATATAATACTGTTCGAGTCTAGTGATTCCCTAAAGGCTATAACTTTTATTATTTCTTATTTGTGGGAACTAAAAACATCAGCAGATAGATAACAACTATAACCTCTATTATTAATAACAATTTTTAAAAGAGACTTGAGGATTTATCACAAACTACTGTACTGTAGTCTCAAAGACAGTAATGTGAAACAAGCCATCAGAAGAGAAAAAATCCTGATATACAGTATATAGAAAAAGACAGGCAACCAATTGTGCTTATTTGTAATGTTTAAAAAGTTATTTTTTGACATTTTATATTTTTATTAGATATGACTTTATTTCTCTTAATACTTCTTCGTCATTTCCAATACAGTTTACTGTTCTTTTGTTTCTATAATTTGACTTTGAAATTATTCAGTTTTACATCATTTTCATTTTTAAGAGCTAATTAAAATCAATACTTTTAGTAAATGTGTACACCCTTGTGGTAGGTCTCTACATTTAGAGAGATGCCAAGAATTCACAAATATCAAACGTTTTGCATTTAATAAAGGAAGGGAAACCAAACGAGGACACAAAATACTAATAAACAGAAATTAAATATAATTGTGCTTCCTCTCTGCTTCCTCCTTTGAACCCATGTCTGTCACCTCTGCAAAGCTCTTTCTCTTTTCAAGGAGCATTATGCAATGCAAGAGCCTATCTTGGCAGCACTGGCCACAAGATCTGAACAAACCCAGAACCATGCCTACCCATCACTGAGAATATTCATTCATATAGAGGTTATTTTAATGAAATGAGTTAATTCAACATGCAGTACATGGCTTTCAAGTATGAATAGAAACTGAAGAACTATGAGAAAATCCACTCAGACAAAGGCAAAACATACAGAAGCCTCACTGTTACACTTTAATCACACATTATGTAGTTAGCAAAGTGTAACTAAAAAAAAGTTTTTATGGTAGTAATGTAATTAAATTAGTAAAGCTCAGAAAAGATTGACATATTGTGTAAATAAAGAATGGAAGAAGGTTTAGGTGATATTAGTGTTAATACTGCATTTGTCTGCTTGTATCCTCATTATAATCTGCATTTTACTTTCTAAACATATTGCTTAATGTTTTTATGACATAATGGGAAAAATATTAGAATAACTACAGTACGCATGAAATGCCAAAGTACTCACTTTTGTGTTCTATATTATACACAATATCAATGATAGAGGATGGTAATTTTGTGTAAAAAGGTTGCACAATGACTTCTACAGCACTCCAGCAGATAAATACTTCAGCTTGCATGTGCACCATTGTGCATTTCGTGCCAACTTTGTTATAAAGGAGCTTAGAGAGAATTCATTAACTGAGCTGTTACTGTGTAGGGAAATTATTCAATTTTCTAAGTACGCAGTGTATAGAAAATAATTAATGTACTTATTTCAAGCAGATCCAACTACTTCAAGGCTTTGTTTCTCTTGGAATGCCATTAAATGGATGCTTGTTTTCCTCTCAGTTATGATTTTAATGGACTTTATTTTGTCTATTTTGTGTATGTTAATACTATATGTATCAGTTTTACCATGTGTTTAATGCAATTTGTGTTTTATGTACTGTATATACTCACAGATAAGTCAGGACTTGATTTTACTGTATAATTTCTGGTATTTTATAATGTTGGTCGTATAAGTCAAGTGCCGAAAACTCACGCTGTGGGTACAAGGGATTATGATATGCTAACGCCCACCTGAGAGAGTAACCGCGGAGCACACTGCCTTTTTTTCTATGTGGGTGCGGCAATGCGCTGTAGCAGTGCATGCTCCTAACCTCTCTCTCTCTCTCTGTTGTACCTACGTGACCTCATGGTAATACCTAAACTATTCAGAAGAAAGTTTTGCACTGATTTGTGTTTTTTGTATCTCACACCCTCATACGCCTTTATTGTAAGAGCATCCCTTATCTACGATGGAGCGTTCGATCAGAAGAAAATATGAAGCTGGTTTTAAATTAAATGTCGTTGAAGTAGTGAAAGAAATTGGTAACTGTGCTGCTGTAACAAAATAAATGCATTTGAGAATATGATGTGAGATTGGAGGAGGCAAGAAAATGTAAAACAAAAAAAAATTTAAATGTCGCATTTTTGAACAGGCATATGATTTTATGATCAATTTTTCAGGTTTCTAGACCTGACTTATAAGTGAAAATATACAGTATATAAATATGTTGGTATGCATCATAGTGGTAAACATATTTAAGTGTTCCAAACCTGTGCTTTTTGAAGAGCAATTGTCACACACGTGTGCATGGGAGGCAGTCCAAGGGCTTAACTGGGAGTAAGACACAGAGACTTGGGTTGATAATCTGTACTAATGCCTTCTGTCCCTCTTCTGCAGACCCGCCCACTTCTACACCATGCCTTCCTGCAAGACCTCATTTCCGCCCGTGATTACACCTCTTCCTGTCTCCTTCCTATATAACTGGAATATTAATCCTCTTATTTAGTCAATGGTGACTCGTTGCACAATATTGGTGGTGCTACATTATATGGGATGGACTCCCCAAACCTTTATAACTGTTCTTCTCTATTTTGTTCACACACTATACAGAGAAAAACTAACATTGAAATAGTAGTGGAAGGTTAGGAAATGTATTGCATGTTGGTCTAAAATGCAAAAAGAATTTCTCTGTACTTTGTTCGTATACAGTATTAGTAAATATACACTTGAAAGATAAGCTTATTTCATGCTAAGACTTAAATTAATCCATTTGTGCATCAATAAACACCTCTTATTGTGGGTAGGTTTGAGGGATAAGAAGATTTCTCAGTTTTAGTGTAATTTTTCCTTAAGTTTAGTTACCAGTAAGAGTGATGCAGAAACCTCAAATGGCTTAAAACCAAACCTATTTTGTTTGAATTAGCTCAACATGATTCTTAATGAGGAAGAATTCAGCAACCATTTGTAAAAAAGTTACAGTTTACAAGGTAATATTAGTGACTTTATTGAAAACTAATCACTTTTAAAATAATGATTTTTGACCAAGAAATTGCTTGTTTAGAATTACACTCCACAATCACCACAACCAAATATATCTTTATGAATATTTCAGTCATCTGCTTTCACATGTCCAATAGCTACTGTTAGCATCTTGTAGGATTTGTTAAAACCCCAAGCTCTTATGGGAATTTACTTCACCACTTAATTTACAGCTCTGCAGTGCATGGAGTGCTCACCTACAGAGAACATGAGATTTTTTTTACCATGTTCCACTTGAATTCAAAAAATATAATAAGAAAGTTACAGTGTTTACTTTTGAAATTTCATGTCAAGAAAAGTGATGATGGATGGTTAAATTCTTCTTCTATCTTTTGCCAATGCAATTTTACACCCTGTGGGTTTCTTTAGCAGTCAAATAATTCTGAAGTCCTTAGGGGTTGAATTCTGTCTATCTTATCCATTTACTTTAGTATGCACTATATGGTTCTTAGGCAATATTGTGCAACAGGTATACAACAGGTTAATATGTGCTCTGCAAAAAAACACAATAACATGTGAACCTGGGAAACAGACAGTGCT
Organism: Polypterus bichir lapradei; assembly: GCA_026402145.1. NCBI lineage: Eukaryota > Metazoa > Chordata > Cladistia > Polypteriformes > Polypteridae > Polypterus > Polypterus bichir. The sequence continues at coordinate 25,236,281 of JANRMT010062833.1, read as the reverse complement.
CTTAGAAATATTTAAGAAAGTCCTTTGATTGATTAAGTATGCACTGCAATACACATTCATCATCATTCTACTGCATTAACTGGTGACATTGTAGAGCATCAGGAGAAACACAGCATTTTTTGCTTATTAATCCACAACTATCTGAAAAATGATTATTATCATATGCCTTGCTCGATGAATTATCTTTATTATGATATGTAAATATTTATCAGAAGTAAATATGCAACACGTATTTGTCAGAAGAGGTAACACTCAAAAAATACAAGTAATTGTACTATAAATTTGAATGTGGAGTGCAATCTGACAGATAATGTAGCCTTGGACACAGGTTAGTTGCATAATTTTATAGGAAATTAATGGCATGCTTGTAAATGCTGTTTTACTAGCTTTCTTTTATGGCACCGAATGTTATGATATTGTTTCCCTGATGCTGGGGGCAGTCAGTTACTGGGGTGTGTGGTCAGAGGTGATGGAAAGTACTGTCAGCAAGCATCACTTGTCATAAATGTGCTGGTAATGAAGAAAATTGGCCACTGTATTACACAGATTTGTGAAGACTCCTTTCCTCTTTTCTATCTGATGCAATGTGGCTGTAATTGGATTACATCCATCAAATCAAGAAGTGCTTACTGGCAGGTACAGATGGCTCTAACTGTCATGATCTTGCCTTTAATGGTTTTCCTCTGTTGTTTCTAATACATTTTGCTTATTTTTGTTTTCTGTTTCTTATACTTCATGCTATCATTATGATGATTGGTCTTTATAACATTGCCATTTTGGGCAACTCACAGTTCTCACAAGATTTCCCCATCTATAGCCATGTTGCAAGCTGACATTGTTATGTGTCATGTCATATAAGGGCTGTATTCAAGATGGTGGCACAGTAAACCTGATATCCAACCTTGCAGATATATCTCTCATAGGTGAACTTTTTTGACTAACATTTTTACTTATTGAGTTTTGAACTGATGCCAGATTTTTGCTCGTTCTGGTTAGAACATAGCTAATTTTGAAAATTCTTTTTTTTTTTATCCCTTACTGCTCCATTTCCTGGTCATTCTCCCATTTAGAAACATTCAGCTCATTGTTGAAAAAAAAACAAAGTCTGAGATTGACATTATCATCAATCAGAGTCTGGAAATTTATAGTGATAGGTTTGACACTTTGCATGTACAACAGCCTGGCAGTTTATAATGTGTTTAAGCCTGTATCTGACTGCACAAGCCCTATTACACACCCTTTCTCTCACTAATTCTTTTGCTATCTAATGCAAAGTAAGAATTACAGATCGAAGACTGAACTGTCACCTGAACTCCATCAGATTCAACATGCTATGGCACCTTGAGACATTTAATAGGTCCTAGTTGAGCAAATCCTGATCCAGAGAAAACTAATATTATCACTCAGAGCAAATCCAAACTTAGTCTACAAGGACTTCAGTGTCCTGACCCTCTTTCACTTGTATTACAGAGGAGGAATTCACAGTTTGCAAGTAAGCAATCCAGCAATTCACAGAAAAGATAACTGCCAGTTCTCTTCAGTTGTGTTGCTTTAGGTCCTTGGAGCAAATGGGGCTTGAAATTATGGAAGTCACCAAGATAAGCTACCAAGTTCTAATGTATTATGTGTACGCAATACATAGTGTACATAATATAATGAAATTCTTATTTTCATATCACCTCTGAAAAGGGACAATAATGCAATGCCAACAAAGACACTCACACAACGAAAAATCAATGCAATTGTTTTATTTGAAACATTGCCAATATGATTTGAAGGCCTCAAGTAGACAGTCATTAGCTTCCTTACATTATCATGGGAGGTGGAAGCCTCTGGGCAGGTTGGCTATTCATGTGCCAAAATCCTATTCAGTGATAGAGAGAGTAAATAGATTACATCTCCAAGTGGCCCAAGGTCAATGCCGTAACTTTCTTAGAAACTGCACTTGTTACTAAGCTACTATTGAAAGGTCTGTTCTCCAGGTTGAATTTCTCAGAAGAACTGATATAGTGATCAGTGGTGTAGCTTTTGGAAGAGAGTTAAAAATTAGTCTGAGTCACTTGGAATATTCTTCTCTGATGGCAGAATGAAGAAGCTGCAAGTTAACTTTAGAAGCAGTTTTGTAAAGAACTGTGTAAAATAAACAAGCTAAATTATACTGAAATCATGCAACATGAAGAATTAAACATTTAGCCATAGGGAGAGCACTCTTAAGGTCTTTTTACTTTATAATACCAAAAATGTCATCTGCTCACTTAAGATTTTAATTTAATTTATATGCATTAAACTGAACAGGGAAAGAGAAGAAACTTAGTTCCTTATTTGTCCTTTATTGCTTCAACCAAGTTCTCACTTTAATTAGTTATTTAGCAACCTGATCCTCTGGCTTTGTATTGATTGCTTCACTACATAATTACAAGGCTTTAAAGAAGTTTTACAGCTGATCACCCTGTTCAACTGGTTATTAGAGGTTTAATTCTCTAATTTTCCTCTTTCTAACAAATGATAACAAAAGACATAGGGTCACAATAGTCTCAATATCTGAAACTGTGTTAAACTAAATTAAACTGTGTGTTTACCGTCTACACAACAGACTTCTAGAACAATACCAGTACTTGCCATCAACAAAAATGTTCAGATGACTCATCCATCATTGGCTGCATTAATAATGGAAATGAGTCAGAGAACAGGAAAGTCATGAAGGACTTTGTCTTGTGGTGCAGGGACAACGACCTGCAACTCAACATCAGCAAGATTAAAGAATTGGTGGTGGACGTCTGAGGTGCCAAGAATCCCCTGAGACTAGTCATCATTCAAGGAGAGGACGTGGAGGTTGTGCAAAGCTACAATTATCTGGGGTTCATATAAACAACAAACTGGATGGGTATGATAACGCATGGGGTTCACATAAACAACAATCATGAAGGATCTCCTCCATCCCTTCCAGGATCCCTTCCTCTGTTGGAACACTTTTAGCCACAGGCTCATTTCACCACGGTGTGCTAAGAAGTGTCTCTGGGAGTCTATTCTGCTTACTGCTATCAGACAATTCAATGCTTTTACCTGAATTTATTTATGGAGTGATTAATTGGATGTATTATCTGTCTTGTAAGTCTGTATTCTTATTTTTTATGTTTCTGCTGTTGTATGCATTGTAATTTCCCCATGAGATTAATACAATTTATCTAATCTAATCTAATCTAATGAAAAATATTTACTTCACTTTGAATGCTGTGTAATTGAAGACCTCTGTCATTAGCCTTTGATCAAAAATACTTGCATGGCTCTCCTTAATTCTAATAATGTTGGATAGGTGCAAGTGTTTTGTAGGACTCAAGCATGTCTGTCTCTACAGGGTGGTCCAGATCTAATTATGTAGATACAGACCATCTGGATGACTTTAATTTATGCGGGGACGATTCCAGTTTGGCGTGAAGACGATTCTTCATGTCGTCAGTTTGCACACTTCTCGATGATAAACGTAATAAGTTATAGCATAATGAAAATTGCATAATTAGATCTGGACCACCCTATAAAGATCAATCCCTTACAATCAATGCAGTTCAGAGTCAGAACAGCCAAGAATATCCTGGCTGCATTTAGCACAAGATGACAGTTTTGGGTATAAACAATGTATTTTACCTATGCATCATTCTTATTATTCTCTTCAATCCAATACTAAATCTTTATTTTACAGAGTAATTATATTCTGGACAATATTACAATACATTTTTAAAGTATGAACTTAACTTTTCAAAATTTTTGTGCATTAAAATTTATTTTATTTTCTACTATATAACAATATTTTCCATCACTACAGGTAGTCTTTTATACAGTGGTGGTTTGGGAAGAGTTAGTCTCACTGAAGTCTGATGTATAATATATACATCAGGAGACAACCACAAGTGAATTTTGCTGAAAAATGGATTGGAACAATTAAACAGTTCACTGAGTGTCACATTTTGAAAACCAAGCCAACACTCTCATGAAGGCAGCGCTCAAAGTAGGGGCAGTGATTCCAAGCTGCAAAGAGCAGCAGTACTCTTGTTAACCTGGTCTGATATACAGCAAACCTCTAATTACAAAGAATAGCCAAAATGTAGCCTAAAACAAAGTAATAACCATATAAATATGTGTCACGTGTGCAGAGAACATGCAAATGTTAAAAATAAACATAACATGTTTCAAGTGACAAACCTTTCTGTAGCATCAGATTATACATTGGCATTCGAAGACATCAATTGGCGTTGTCGCAGGTGCTGTGTCTGCTCTCTGTTGTTCAGAGTTATGAAAATAGTGTAGGAGTCGATGCAAGTTTGAAAGAACTGGCAGCTACGATTGTAAAAATTTTGAACTGCAATATATGCATTTGAAATAAACGGTGTATCACACCTAGTCAAAAAGACTGCCTTTGAGAGAGATGATAATGAAGAGCCACAGGAGATGAAGCTTTTAGTACTCGAATCAACAAATCTGCCTAACAACACCATTAAAGCATAGTATGCACAAGGCTGCACAGCACCCACTTTCGATAAAGTTTATCTAACCTAATATAACTTTAAAGTAAATTAACATTACTGTCTAATTGGAAATGCAAACATGCCATGCCACAATATAGGCACAAAATTTAACAGATATCCATAGACCTCAGTGCTAATCTAAACTCTATTTGCTGTTGTTATGCCATATAGCAGGAGCATTCAACTAAAATGGCAAGAGATCCAGTAAGTCAACGCTCCTCTCCTGCTGAGGTACAAACAATTAGGTATTGTCATGCTTGGGTCACAAAGTTGCACAGCTTCATTCAGGGTTTTCAAGAACCAGAAACTTTATTCAAATGCAGGTGGAACAAACACAAGTCTCTTTCAGGAGCGATCCGGGCGCACTGTCAAACCGGTCGCCACAGCTCCACCTCTCAAACAAAAGAACACACAATCTTCATCCTCACAGGGGTGTGGCAGCTTGGGAGCGCCGAACGGAGCAGAAGATGTCTGGGGGAAGAGAGACAAGACAGTGAGACATTAGTGGCTGATCCTGCAAAGAGGAGATGAAAAGCTGTGTTTGTTTCCCATTATATCACTGTTTAAGAGGGGGTTTCGGAGGAACAGCCACGTCCCCTTTGGGCCATGTTCACCATGTTTACAGTATCTACAAATAGTGTTCATCCTTTTTTCCAGTTTAAAGGCATCGGTTTAGTTAACATTTTAATGAACAAAGTATAAAATGTTATCTGTCTTGCAGTAACATGTTTTTGGCATAAAATAACTGATCCTTAACAAAACAATTTTAAACAAAGTCCTCTTCTGCCCTCCAGGTTGCTTTAGTACAATAAAATAATCATTCATAAACTCAAACAGGCAAAAATACAGTGTATATGTTGGAAAAACATTTGATGGATAAAAAAACAATGTGCAATAAACCCTGCATCTGTTAATTTACATTGTAAATGCATTCATTTCAGTCCAGTCCATAACAATATAACATCCTCAAAAGAAAACTAAATAAAGTGTTCTTTTAGGCTGAACTGAACTTAACAATAACTTAAGCAAAAATTTCTTAGCTTAAAAGAGAAATCACAAATCACATTCAAATGCATTGTCTACGCTTCCCTAATTCAGTGGGAGAAATTGGTTTTAGCCTTTCTGCTAGCATTTTGAACCTTGGGATGAATGGGGTCAGTGCCATTCTCAGACAGGCATATAAGTGTTCATTGCTCATTCTTGAACAGTACAGGCAATCCCCGGGTTACATAGGAGATAGGGACTGTAGGTTTGTACTTAAGTTGAATTTGTATGTAAGTCGGAACAGGTATATTATTTCAATAAATCCTATTGTTGACCAACTGTAACCAAGTGCTCTGCCAATGAATGATGGAGTTTCACCCCTCTCTGACCTTTTTATTATTTCTACTTTATTTTCAATGGTGATAGTTTTTCTCTACTTTACTGTATCACCAGCACTTGCATCAGATTTGTGTTTCAGAGACATTCTTGTAGGGTGAAGACAAATGGTTAAGATTAACTTTTCTGCACAGTGCTATACACCCTATCACAGCAGGAAGGCACCCGTCAACACATCTGATGTACTGACAAGAGACAACTTCCTGCTATGTGCATAACAGTACAAGCAGACTTACTATTGAGAATGACTGGGGGCAGCGAGGGGGGGTTCATCACTCGCCCACCACAAAGTCACCTCCACTACAGTATGCTGCCTGCAGCTTCCGCCCACTGGGAATGAACACGGTGCGGACAAAGGCAGGTAGTGAATCACCCAACCCCAATTGAACAGGCAGCCATCCGAGGCACACTACAATGCTACCCTCGCCACCCTGTTCACCTTCAATGGCCTCTGTTCAGCCACAACTGGGTCACCGCTTGCAGCATTACCAGTTGTGTGTGCTGGGCGGGCAGTGAAACGCCCCCCTCCGTTCCATCCAGCCTGCGTCCAGTCAGGAGCAGTAGCTGTGGCGGCGTAGTGGGCGGGTAGCGAACCATCGTCCTGCACACGAGCAATAGCTGTGGCCCCGAGGGACACTACATTGCACGAGCAGCGAAATTGCCCAACCCCAGCCACCGCTTGCAGCATCCCCAGGCCGAAGATGATGGAGCGCAAGTTACTGAGGCACATGCGTCTCAGCTTCGGCCTCGTTCGTAAGTCGTAGTTCGGATGTCCATAACCTGGAGACTACCTGTATTTAGTTTTAATAATGTTAACTGTTGAGAATCCTTATTCACATCTGTATGTGGAGCCAAGCATGGTCAAGGTGTGTACTGCTACTTCGGTAAGTCCAGGGAAAACAGTCTCAGTTACAGTCTGTAGCCAAAAGATGGTGGGGTCACAAACTCCACACTGCTCTCTCAACATCACATTTGTTTACAGATCAACAAGTTCCATCTGTAAAGATCCAGTATCAACCCACTTATAGATCTGTTTAGCCTGTTATAAAAATGTAATGACATCTTTGACCAGAAAGGGATTCTGACTAAAAAGGAGGAGCTGCTCTCCATGGCTGACGTTATCAAAATGATCACTGAATATTCATATCAGATTTTGTATGAACTCAACATGAGTGGAAACATCTCTCTCACCCTGAATTTGATTCATGGCTGGAAAATGTGTACAGTCCTCTTGGAGATCCACTTTGAAAAGACTGGACAGCTGCTACCAGATCACAAACAGCATTGTTCTTGCTCTGTAATTTTAAGTTGAGATCATTTAAGTGCAATGTCAGGTCAACCAGGAAGGCCATAATATCTATTTTTTCATCTTCCAAAAACTGAGCAAACTACAGTATCTGGCCTTATGATTATTCTGTTCTGCAAAGAAAATTTTTATTTCATTTCTAATTGCCCAAAAACATGCTAGTGCCCTGCCTCTCCTCAGCCATCTAACATTTCAGTGTAGCAGTAGGTTATCTGAATTTGCATCAACTTCTGTAAGGAATTCTCAAAGAAGGCAATGCTGATGGGATGAGAATGCCCAGAGAAAATTGATAAATTTAATCACTTTATTCAAAATATCTGCATACTCTTCTGAAAGAGTGGAGCACAGAACAAACTGATGCATAATACAGTGATATGAGGAGAGGTCTGGATTGTTCTCTCTCATTCTAGTCACTGCTCCTTTTTCTTTTCCTATCATGGAAGGAGCTACGGGTAATGGATACAACAGCTTTCAGACTGATTGATATCTTTGGTAATATTTCTTTTATGGCCAGGTAAATGTCTTCCCCTCTGATGTGTGTTGTAAGTGCCATAACACCTAGGAGGCCCTCAATAAAATCTTTCTGCTCTGTATGGTAAAATCTGATGTATACCAACAGCTGGACATTGTCACTAATATCAGTTAATTCACCAATTGCTATGAAAGGTGAACTCTGAATAGCAGTATCTAACTGTAACTGTACATCCTGTGCTAATATTTCAGCTCTTCTGGTGGCGGCTGTGGCTGAAAGAGGGTTTGTTTATTTTTTTTCTCTCAGTTCATGTCTTCTTTTAAATCTAGAAGTGTTTCAGACACAACATCTATGCACTCCTTTACTATTTCCTCATCTGTAAATGGCTTTTTATGCTTTCCTAAAATCCACTGTATTCTCAGTGAACACTCATATGTTTACTGCTCTGCTGTTAGGGAATAAGGGAGGACCCTTGTAGATTGCTCGTTCTAGGCTTTAAGCTCATTTAGCTTCAGTTATCTTGTGCTACTGAGCTCCTGAATGGATAATAGCAGTTTTAGCTTTTTATATCCTTTTGAGCGTGAAGTCTTTAATCCAATTTTTTTTTGTTCTCTCTCCCTGAACCCCAACCGTTTACTGTAGCGCATGGACTGAAGGAATTAGGGGTAGGTGTTTTAGGAAGAAGCCCTGTGGGTGTAGCCTTTTTAGTACCTCATTTTGCCACTTATTCGATAAAATTTTTAAAAAGGTTGTCCCCAGACATCTATTGTCATTTGAGAATCATGTCTGGCCCTACAAGACTAAGGACAAGTGGGCTGCTGAGTACATGACTGGGCCCGGTGACGGACTAACACCCTGTCCAGCGTTTGTTTCTCCCTTGCATCCAATGTTTATGGACAAGGCTGCAAGCCACTGTGATGCTGATTTTAATGTCATACTATTTTTCTAATGTGTTTCAAATGTGAGGATATGGTGTGCTATGGTGTGCTTCCTTCCTTCAGGCACCAATATAAAAGTTGCACAGAGTTAGTATTTCAATTTGACATAAAACATTATCAGACAGATAGCAGCTTAACAAGTACAGGATCATCTGTAGTTGTGCACAAGTTTCATATCTCATGGTATCAAAAATATTTATAGCTAATTAATTGCCAATACAAGCAGTTCACTCTCTGGCTGTCAGACTGTTGATGAAGTTAATGAAGACACCTTTAAATTCTTTTAATTTCTAGGAACTTATGACTGAAGTAAAATGAGTGAAGAAGATTATCTTTCCTGCATACCTTTAAAAGTCTGCAACATTTTTCCATCAAGTTCAAGAATAAAGTGTGTTTAAACTGAATTTTTTTGCATTATGATGAAATGTGATATGTCCATTTTTACTTTGATCTAGTCGTATCTTTTCTCAAACCACTTCTTCTGTTTAAGGATGATGGAGAGCAGACCTACTGTATTTCCCTGAATATCTACTCAGTACAGTTTTCTTGCTTAATTAATTACTCTAACACTGGAAGGCTTGCCTCAAGTTTCTTATCCTGTGTTTGGCATATAATTATTTATAAAGTTCTGTTGGAAGTCATGCAAAAAGCAGGGTATTCTCTAAATTACAGATTATAATGATTGTTTTACATAGAATTTCTCTTTATGCATGACTTAATACCAGATTTTATGGCACACAGCTCTTGCTTTCCTTTCACTTCTTGTACATGTAGCTCAGTTTCCATGGCCTTAGGGGTGAGGACATCACATACATGACAACTGCTAGCACTGATCCAGTGTAACTTGTTTCATCCTTTCCGACAAATGAAGCTCTGCTGCTCTCTCACAACATGTGGGTCAGATTCATATTCTTATTATGCTCAATTCTCTTTCAGTCATTACTTTACATTGCAAAAAATTAAGTCTCTGCTGAATACATTAGTGTTTCATATTAATAATTTTCGTGTAGAAGAATATGTTTGAGGTTCTATAATATATTTTGAATTGGCCCTTTATGAAATTTACTAGCAAATTACGCGCGCTTCGCAGCAGCAAAGTGCTGCTTTTAAATTTTTATTAAGAAGAAAAGTAAACCTTTTTAAACTGAGGGAAAATATACCAATAATTATTTGTTAAGGATCTCTTTATATACCACGTTGTCAGTTCGGCCCGCCGGTTGTAATATAAAAGCAATCTTGCCTCAAATCAATGCCAACCTTTTGTAGAGTCTGTCCCTGAGACTTATTAATTGTTATTGCGAAGCAGAGCCTTACTGGAAATTGGAGGCATTTGAATTGAAATGGGAGATCAGAGGGTATAATGGAGATGAGAGGAATACAAACTCTCTCCCGTAAGCCACTGCCAGTAAAAATAGTTGCCTCAATTAGGTTCTTTTGCAGGTCTTCTAATTGTTTAATTAATGTATTATTTAGCTAAAGTACAGTGACCAGATTTTTCTGGGGGCAACCTGGGTCACCAGGCAGGGGGCCGGAGCCCCCCAGAAGCCAGATAGACTTTAATAATGGAAATGCCTATTTTCGTGTTTCCTGCATCTTATTCTGTACGAGTTTCTTCCACTTGAAACAATCATATTATTAAACCACAAACATATACCCATTTTCAAAGTAGGGTTCTATACCATTGTATGTTATTTTTCATGAAATTACAGGCTAGATCTTGCCAAAAACAGTTTGTGAAAATTGATTGAAAGACATGCTTTCCTGAAGAGCAAATAAACTCATTAGTGTACATTATTAGGTCAGTTACACTTGCAGGATAAACGTGCTTCATTCACAATATTGCATCCCACGTACATGTGCTACTGCTAGTGCATGTCCCGACTTCAAAAGAAGAAACAGCAAACCAAATTCCAAAGAGGCAAGGGAAGAAGCAATGTCACTCTGCACTCTAAACTAAAGGAAAACAAAGTAAAATACAGCTGTAAGTGTAAGGAACAGGCAAGCATCCGCAAATGTTGTTGTGACTTGTGTCAAATATTCATTCATTATTAATATATAAATTAATATTATCAGATTCATAACTACGACGAAATTTACAGAGAGTACAGTCTGCAGAATTGAGACTATACAGTAAAGTGTGTGCAGCAGTACTTACTTAAAGGATAAAGAGCTAAAATTAAAGTTAAAAAAAATTAACTTTGTCAGCACTTTCAATTTTGTCCTACAAAATAAATTGGCAAGTTTAACTCTTTTAAGTTTAAGCTTTAACTTCAGTGATAACGGCTCACTTCGAACTCCGTATTGACGAGTGAATGACTGTATCATGCATCAGCTCTTATATCAGGCTCAGGGCAGGAATAATAAGATAATTCCTGGCTCAGAGCGTAGCATAGCCAAAACGTGTCGTATCACAAGGCACGGCCGATACCATCCGACGATACGTCCGCTTCTGCCTTCTCGCCTTCCATGCCTTCCCATACTGCAAACAATGGCCACCAGCAGGCGTCAGACTCAGAAGAAGGTCGACTAACCGTCTGACGTCATGATAGGTAGAAAGTATGATTTGGAATCAGAAAGACTGAATGGGGTCTAGGTCTCTAGGGAAAAGTACGTATTTTGTCGGAAAACACCACAGGCTGGGACATTTCCTGATCTTTTGGGGACGCTGGGACGGGTGATCCAAAAATAGGGTCTGTCCCGGGTAAACCGGGACGTCTGGTCACTGTAGCTAAAATACTTGCAGCCGTTGATTATTCAGTGTTGTTTGCCAGCGTGTCTGCTCTGCTCATTTAAGCATTTAAATCTATATAAAGCAGGCTGCCAACTACGTGGGAGGCGTGGGAATGGGGGACGGAATATAGGCAGGCAGCCAACTACGTGGGAGGCCGGGGGACGCAGAACTTAACCCCGCCTCACACGGCGACCGATCTGCAGGCTATGGATATATATATGTATGTAAGTAGGATTCAGTTATGGCTGTTACACATGGAATTTTGAAATGAAACCTGCTTAACTTTTTTAAGTAAGCTGTCAGGAATGAGCCTGCCAAATTTCAGCCTTCTCGTTTAAGCATTTAATTCTATATAAGGCAGGCTGCCAACTACGTGGAAGGCATGTGAATGGGGGACGCAATAAAGGCAGGCAGCCAAGTACGTGGGAGGCTGGGGGACGCAGGACGCAACCCCGCCTCACACGGCGACCGAGCTGCAGGCTATGGACATAAATATGTATGTAAGTAGGATTCAGTTATGGCCATTATGCATGGAATTTCAAAATGAAACCTACCTAACTTTTGTAAATAAGCTGTAAGGAATGAGCCTGCCAAATTTCAGCCTTCTACCTACACGGGAAGTTGGAGAATTAGTGATGAGTGAGTCAGTGAGTGAGTCAGTCAGTCAGTCACTGAGGGCTTTGCCTTTTATTAGCATAGATAAATGTTAACTCCAGTGCTTAGTGTGTTTTAACTAATACAGTTAACAAACATAACTGAAGCATCACTTTCACAGTTTCAAATTCTAATATTAGTGGAGCTTATTGTAGGTAAAGGAAGATATTTGAATTACAAATAACATGGGCAAACCTTATACTGCACATTATTGTTTTTGTTCTGTTTGCCTTTTTTTTTTATTATTGCATAAATGTTGCATGATGTTTTCTCATAATATGTTAATTCAGATGCAGGAATGATAAAAATAATAAGCCATTATTTCTTAAAAAATGTAAAATAGACAATTACCTATTATTTGTCATTAGGGAAAACTATTATTGTGTTTAAAATCAGCTTGATTAATAGTTATTTGTTAAAGGTATGTAAGAGACATTTGCTGTAAGATATTTTGTATTGATCTGAACTTGCTATATGTAAAAAATTCAATTTATAATATCCTAGATTTAAGGAATTATTAATGACTAGCAGAATACCCGCGCTTCGCAGCGGAGAAGTACTGTGTTAAAGAAGTTATGAAAAAGAAAAGGAAAAATTTAAAAAATAACGTAACTTGATTGTTAATGTAATTGTTTTGTCATTGATATGAGTGTTGT
>JANRMT010062833.1:25177371-25208624 GCA_026402145.1 Polypterus bichir lapradei | reverse complement strand
TGTTTTTCTTGTGAAATTCCCAATAAGTTTGATGTGTCACATGACCCTCTTCCTATTGAAAAAACAAAAGTTGGATCCAAAATGGCCGACTTCAAAATGGCCACCATGGTCACCACCCATCTTGAAAAGTTTCCCCCCTCACATATACTAATGTGCCACAAACAGGAAGTTAATATCACCAACCATTCCCATTTTATTAAGGTGTATCCATATAAATGGCCCACCCTGTATTTTAAAACTTATATACAAAATTTCACATCACAACAAGTTGTTTTTTGTTTAACTCTTTAATAATTATTTGATCTCAAGAAAATTATTTGTGCTATTATAAAAAACAATGCTTGAATTTCTTTTACTTTTATAGTGATGTTACAGTGCGTAACATCTAAACTTAAGGCAAGGTAACTATATGTAATGTAAACAGTGTGCTGTAATTAAAATTAAAAATTATAAACTATAGAAATACATATTTTGGTCCTAAAAAAGAAAGGCGGTTTGGTGCCTCTTATATGTTTGCTAGCGCAACACTATGGTTGTAAGGTTTATTCTATGTTATAGTATATGCTTGTAGAGGTGGTTTCTTACTTAAGCTTGGGAGCTAGATATCAGACTATCCATGTGTTCCATGTGTTGAATAAAATCGCACATGTTTATTTGATATTTGGACTAAAGTTTTCACACATTATACACTTCATGCCATTATTAGTATAACATGGAAACATTAGGTATGTGTTCAGCATTTCTTGCATTTCCTTTCATCCTACACTTACCCATATCTTTGTAGACACAGAACACAAATGAAATGCTTGTATTCCAAATAACGATATACTGTATTATTTAACCTATACAACCCCAGACACCTCACACACAGATAAGGATCCTTGAGCTGGGAGAGTTGAGCTCCCTCAAGTCAGGGGATGGGACAGCAGGCTGCTTGCTGCTTGTGCTGATTGACACATTTACAAAACAAAAGATGCTGATGGAGAGGTGTGAAGAGATTTAAGGTGGACCAGGATTACGAGTTTTTTAGTTGGCTTCAGGAATTCTAGTGTTAATGGTCTGCACGGTGTTTAAACTCAGAAAGACATAATGGTATCACTTCTCCAGAAGGAATGAAGAGAAGAAACTGTAAACCTTTGATTTTAAATGTAGTTTAAAAACTCGCATAATTCTCTTTAATAAAAACTACTATATTGAACAACCTATTATTCACCATCCTAACAATGTGCCTGTAAGCAGAGTAAGCTTCTCAGCTGCAAGTAACACAACAATGCTTACATGGTAAATGCAATAAAAGCTCACTGATGTCGACACCAGTTAAATATGATATATGATGATAAACTCTACTTACTGTACTGTTGTAATTGTTGTTTTCTTAGTATGAATACCCATAGTATTCATGCCGGTATCTTTTTCCCTATACTTTGTTTGCTTGCTACTTGGCTATAACCTCACTGCTGCTTCTTTCCTTTCTTGCATTAAAAAACTGCATCTGCAGGGAGGAGTATTTACTGCACTGACACAGTAATTTCCAATCACGTACGTCATCGAAGCGCCCAAAATGATAATAACGAGCTCCATAATTCATTTTACTTGGTCTGTCAGAAGTCGCTTTGTTGTTACACTTGATTTGAATTAGTTGTGCACATGAGATTTATGCAATTAATCAACCTGCAATTTGACAAGGAAGCTATGTTGAAAGTTTGTTTTCTCTGTAAAGTGCCTTGTGGTTAGGGTATGGGTAGGATGGGTGGGGCTGAGGTACAAAATTTTTTTTTTCATCTTTCAAAATGGTTTTCAACCACAGATTGGTTAAAAGGCTTAAACTTTTTTTTTTCCACATCCCTATGACCTGGTGCCTTCTCTGGGTTCGAATTGGTGAAGTGGGTGCTAAAGGATTATGGGCCAGCAGTAGATCATCCTTGTAGCGGCCACACCCTAGCCATTGGAGTCTTACGCAGACAAGAAGTTAAGGCCAGGCAGATAGCAGGCAAAGAGTAAAAATCTAGTGTTTGCAATGGATTATAAAGGAACAAGTGGAATTTTCACCATTGCTTTCTTGGGTGAACCTAACCCAACCTTTTGGTTCAAAATTTTACCCATCAAGGTTGCCAATGGTTGTGCTACAGCTCTTTTTTCACTGACCATGTGGTATAAGTGGTGCATCACAAAGACATGTCTGGATGTCATTTGCCTGTGAGTATTCAGTCTTATCAGATGAGACCTTTAAATGAATGCCACAGAAAGGCTCTCTGAAATAGAATTGCTCTTTAGCTGAATTTAGAACAAAAAGATCTGTTACTCCCTTTTAAGCAAAATACTTGTATGCCACAACAAGGGGAAGTAATCCCAGGCTTTTCCTACAATATGGAAAGTGATCTCAAAAGGTATATTAGAAATAGCACTAAATCCATTTTACTCAGTCTTGCTGTGCTGCAGACTTTACAATTTAGGTCTCTGAAGAACACAGTCTTTACCCTGAGTTGCAGAGGATTGCCACTGGATATACATTATAGTTGCAATGCATTCAGGCTTTGAATGGAAGAAAGCATAATCCCATGGCCTGAGGGACTGTATTACATGGATAAGAAAAAAGTACTTTATTTAAATTTGGTGGTGAGTTTTAAATGCTAAAGCGGTTGCTTACCACCATTCTCTTAGTCGCTCATTCAGTCAGTTGTCTGGCCCTTACTCTCTGTCAGCTTTTGGGTCAGCTTAATTTTCACTCCTGATTGGATGATACTTGACTCATGTGCTGTACAACCTGACAGTTACATTCTTTAATCATAACAATTTGAATATTTAAACTAAGCTATACTGTCATATTTCAGCCTGGGATCTTTCTCTGACTCTGAAGTGTTTTTTTTAGTTCATTTAACTTTGTTTTTTTTTTTCAAATATTATTTTGCATATTTTGTTACTAATACCATTTTTGTTTTTCTTCTTTATGTATTTCACTTATTTGATATTGTTATTAATTAATGTGTTATTTCATAGTTTGTTCTCTTTGTAGTTTGCTCTATTTGTTACTTATCAACCTAGGATCCCACTGGCTTCCTTATTTATTTCTTTGCTCAGCAAGTTTGAATCTTTTGTTTATGTTATTATTATTTGTCTAATTATGTATTCTTTGTCAGTACTGTTCATCATTTAGTTTCTATATGTCTATGTATTTCCTTTTATGTGCTTTCATTTTTGTGGGTGGTTCCCCAAGAGGCGAGGCCACCTGTCTGTCCCCCAGTTAGAACTGCCCCCAGTCTTATAAAGGCTTGGGAGACCTACCGTCTAAGGGGGTTCATTTTGATGCATTAAATGTGTTGGTGAGTTCTTGCAATCATATCAATTATTATTGAATTTTCTGGATTTCTAGCCATTTTTGCTCTGTATTTTGACCTCTCTACTGAGCTGTATTTTTGGACTTATTTACCTTGGAGTTGCCTATCTGTAGGCCCTCTTTTGTGTCTTTTATTGATGAAGGTTCTTCATTTGTCCTTCTCTGACTAATTGAGGTTTGACAGTCATCCTCCTTCCCCCAGTGGACATTTTGAGTGATTTTGGGACTCTAATCTACTTTCTTTGAAGGCCATTTTGTTGCTGCTGGAGCACAAAAAATCTCCTGTCCCATCTTGTGTCCTGAGCTCAAGAAGGTGGAGACACTTAATCGTGCAGCTTGAGTACTGGCCCCAGCAAGTATTTAAAGAGAACCTGAGGTTTGTGATTCTCGATTGAGTTTTTATTCTTTTGCGTTTGGATTTACTTGTTTTTAATAGTTTCTTTTGTTTTCAAGTACTGCATTGAATTGTTGTTTGTTGTTAGGTTTTCCTTTTTAGGTAAATCCTATATTTTGCACCTGGCTTCTTTAGTAACTGTTTTTTGAATTATTTTGAATAAATCTTTTTGTTCAGTCCTGAATCAGAGGGTTTTTTGATTTTCCTTATCTTTGGTTTTTGGGATATTTTTAAGACTTTTATAATTTAAGAGCCTTATCCCCATATCAGGGCAGGTGCAAACAGAAAGTCTGCTTTCTGAGTATGGGGCTAGACTGCCTGAGGTGAGCCACATCCAGTAGGCCCAGAATTGTAAAATGCAGGTCAGGCATTTTATGAGTTTTGTGAGGTATGCTTCCTTTTTTGAGTTTGCTATATTTGTTTTGATTTCTGCCATAAAGACCTAATCACATACATTTCAATTAATAAAACATGACAAAATCAGTTATTATTGACTATACCATATTTATGTTTTTGCTCTTGTAATATAGATCTTCATGTGCAAGCTCTCAACACTGGAGAAGAAAGATTAAAATTAAAAAACAGGTGAGAATGTCATCTCTGGGAGATCACTAAATATCAGTCTAAAGTCAAATGAGTTATAAAGAGTACAAAAAAGTAATTATTAACATTATTTATTTTTCAGATGCATAATGACAGTGCAATACATGATTTGTGGCAGCTAAATATTCCTAAATGAATGAATGGAACAAAAATCATTGAACAGCTGGAAGGTCAAAAATATTTCAGGTATTAGACCATCATTTGTTCCACTTGTTCTTATGAGAAAAAATATTCTTGATATACTGTAGGTTTACACTGTGCTAAATATAATGAGGGATGTACAAGTTTAATGCTATTTCAGAGACTGTTGTAAGGTATGCAATGCTCATATAATAACAAACCTAATGATTGCAATCAACAATAATATAACTGCTATGTTTGATTTTAATCACTGAAAGCTTTTTTCAGTGAGATATTTTATTTATATCTCACCATTTCTGAAATGTTTTTGGATTCCCCTGCATCATTCTGTTCAGGAAAGACACCTTCTGCTGGTGCTAATTGTAATTCCCCACTACCCTAGGTGTTGGCGCTGTGTCCTAATGCCTTTTCTCTTCCTCCCTCTGCACATGGGAAGATTGACGGCTATAACACCACTGACTTTCAGTGTCTACCCACTGGACCTGCCCCTTTCTACCAGAAGGAATTAAGACTGAAATATTTACCTCCTTGAGTCAGTTCTGTTCTGAACTTGTGTACCACTTGTCAAGGTTGAGTCACTAAATTGCATAGGAGACTAGAAAAGGGAACAGGTTTTCAATATCTTTATTGCTGAACTGGAAGGTACAAACACAAGTGCGTTTCCAGATGGTGTTTGTCAACAGAAGGAAAGTACAAAGGAAGCATCTGTCAAACATGACATTTCAGCTCTTGTCTCTAGGTCAAAAGAACACAAAGTCCTCCTCATCAAGCGGGTCCAATGGCTCAGAGGCAGCGACTGGAGCAGAAGCAGTCGGAGGGAAAGGAGGAAGTCTTTCCCACTGAAATACTGTTTAAGAGAGAGTTTATATATATATATATATATATATATATATATATATATATATATATATACATACTGCATATATATATGTCTCTTATTACCAAATTGAAGGGGACATGAGGAATAATTGGTAGATTGTGCAATTGTGCAGACACTTCTGCCCAGATGCAACTGGAACTGAAACCCCATCTCTAATCACAATCTTTCTAATCTCTCACAAATAAAAAGATATCGAAACAGGAAGAAACTGTCATTTGAAGACTAGCCCAGGTCATGGTGCCATTGCTGTTCTTCCAAGATGTTTTCCAGCCCATGGAGCCATGAAATCAGAGGATGAAAAGATTTTGTCAGAATAGATGGCCCTGCATAGCCTTATGTTGTAAAATCCCCAGGAGGGGGTGAGTATCCAGTCGGCTGAGGTCTCCAGGACTGTGACTGTGTCTGACTTGTCTTTTGACTTTGAGTTATAACTAACCATGGACAAGAGTTTTTATTTTCCTCTTCTCTGTTTTCAGCTGGCCATAGCTCAACAATAGTATTAATGGACAGATATTATTATGGTCCATTATGATAATCAGTTTGGAATTGCTTTATGTTACTCCGTTTATAAATTAATCAATATCTATGAATAGATAGAGATCCACAAAGGTAGAAAATGAGCCACATATCTTAATAGTTTTTTATACCTAATGCTTTTGACAATGAACCATTTTTGGATAAACATCTAAAACACTTGCAACAAGTATAACAAGAACATTGCAATGCCATCAGAAGGGAAGACCCACGGTCTCTAATTTATACACATAAAAGTTACAATGGACACACGTTTAGCACACCTTCCGAACACCACCTTATTAATCCACCCCTCTTAAAGCCCCCACGTTTCACTTGCTATATATTGCCTTTGATTGCTTTATGTCTGATCCTTTTCCCTGATTTCCTTTCAACACCTGGGGGGTATTTTCTGTACATTGCTTAAATCATCCGAGATCAGATGCCTCATCTTGGATGAGTTAATGCCGGTGAAACTCATCCGGGATAAGTCGGTTTTTCAAACGCAGCTGTGTAGTAGATTAGTCTAGCTTGATCTAATCATCCAAGATAATTGTGCGCACCCACACTGATTGAAAAGCCCATATATATTGAGTCTAGAAAACATGATCAGCAAGTCTTTGATAGGCTGCAACAAAATGACGAAAGAACGGGTGCATTTTTTTACACAAGCGGAGCAGGAACTTTTACTCGAAGGATATGAAGAATTTCAAGATTTAATATGCACAAGGGGTAACACTGCAAAAGCGGCCCAAACGAAAAGACGGCTGGCAAAAAGTGACTGACAAATTACATGTGTAAGTAGTGTACATTGTACTTACTGAATGCAGCGTTTCATTTCCTATGTGTCACATTAATTATTATTTAATATGTCATAATTCCGGATCAAATGTGAGCACAAGGAGAACATGGAAACAGGTTAAAGTGCAGTACAAGAATATACAGTACTTCAAACTGGTAAATATTGGTATATAACTATTTAAAGGATTGTTGACATAAAGAATCATATATAATATAAAAAACAATTTTAAAGCTAATAAGAAGGCAAACAAGCAAAAAAAGAGGTGGAGGTCCACGCGGTCCAGACCTAACCCCTGCAGAAGAGTTGGCTCTCCAGCAAAATGCCCATCGCCCTGTTTCTGAGGGCATTCCAGGGGGAAGCTCCTCCTCCGAACCAGTGGCAGGATGCAGTGGTCACTTCATTTCAGGTAAAGGATGGTCATTGCATATACTTGTCCTCAATGTGTGCCATAGGTATGTCCCATATAGCCCTCTTTTTTTTTTGTTGGGTCAGTTGCAGGGAATGTCATATCCCTAGAACTTGTGTCTGACCAACGAGATATTGATGAAGGTCAAATATTTAATGAAGACACTGTGCTTGATTATTCATCAGGAGGAGAGGTACATTTTCCAAATAATGTTTGATCAAACTCCACTCTGATCAGTCCCATGTGCCTCAATCACATTTGGAAATCCTGGGTAATGAGAATGTTAGGCTGATTGTGAGATTCTTTATGGAACTGTGGGAGTTTTTGCCTGTGTATTACCTACCTGCAATGGCATGAAACGCCTCTTTTATTGTCTGCACACGCAGGTGTCCAAGAAACACTATGAAAACCCAAAGGAAATATTTCAGAGCCAAACAGACTTTACGAATTGCCTGGCAAACTTTTAGGCAGATTTTCCGCAACGCCTGCAGTATATATAAAAAGTGCTGCTTGCAAAAAACTTCAAAGCAATGCATACTGTCTGCGTGGTTGTGAAAGCCTGACTTCGCCTAGTTTGGCTTCAAATATAAGGTGCTAATACATCTTTGAGGTACAATGTCCCCCCCCCCCCCCAGCTAAAGTGGTATCTTTCAAAAATAATTTCCTCCAGGAGCAATAAAGGATCTTACCGATCGCGCCAAACCCTCTCTATATGAAATTCTTTTCTTATAATTTGATAACAATTGGTTGCTCTTTCATGAACGGTGAAGCCATGAATAAATTGAATTCCATGCATGGACACTGATTAAGTGTGTGAGCTAATCCTTGTTTACATAGAACAAACCTGCTCTGAGCAGGTTTGAGGATTTGGATGTGCTGCTATGACAACACATCCAGCAAGAGTTTTGAAAAACCGACAGATCTAGGATCATGCCAAATCATCAACAATTAAATTCGGCTAAACAAATAATCCACGTATGAAAAATACCCCCCTGGTAGGTTCTTGAAAGCTTAGAAATAAAAAAACAATTTTAAGATACGTGATTCATTTTCTCCATTTGTGGATCTCTTGCTACAAAAATGTAAACATTATCACAAACCGTTGCTTCCATATCTATGAGCATGCATTAGTAATTATTAATATGTAATATTTGTAAATGTATTTTCAGTTGTTACAGTGCTGTGATCCTCACTTAGTGAAAAGTTAGTGCTATACAAAAATGAAATTAAGCTCAATTGAATTGAATGGAATTGAACTGAAAATCACGACTCATTGTATGTGGACTTTACACCTTTTTCCCATGTCTGTTTCCTTTTTTCATTGCCTACTGTAGCTTTCATTTCACATTCAAAACACATTTAAGTTAGATTAGTTAGCAACCAACCCTGAGTTAGTGAGTATGTGTGTGCATGAGTGTACCCAAAAATAGAATGGTTCCCCAACAGGGTTGGTTCCTGACTATCCGGATATGCTCCAGCATCTGTAAACCTAAAAAAGGAATAACTAAGTTTGTAGATGATTGAGAGAATTATTGCCATTTTGGCTTACCATGAATTTTAAATAGCAAAAATAATAAGGTACCTATTATGTTCAAAGAAACAGGTAAAGTACAAGTAATTATTTAAAAAAAAGTATTTGCAAGGAAATCTTCTTAAAAATTTGCTGAACATGTCTGGAAATTTTTTGGTACTTTTAAACCAAGACAATGGGGTGTTTCCTGAAGAGGCATTAGCTCTCTTGCAAATGTGTTCTTTTGAAATTGTGGCATATTAAATAATGAAACAATATCGTAATATACCAGAAAAGGCGATATCCCTCCCATCGTGATTACGGCAGTACAAGAATCACATGAGAAAAAATATCTTTTAGCTTATATTTACTGACGGTTAACGCGGTTACAGACGGGGAGGCATATGGACAGAATTTATCCAGGTGGGAAATCTGGATCAACACAGCCCGCCATTTTCTCGTCCCCACGCTGGGAGGTTTTTCGAACTTTGTCGACACAGCCTCCGAGGGTCTGGCTGCTGTCCAAGCCTTTTATACTGTTCTTCTTCAACTTGCTGGTCCTTTCTGTCTCCAAACAAGGGCTGAATTCCTCCTCCACAAAATACAGAAATATCATAGTGCTTACATGCCCATTCTCATTCTCCCAATAAGGAAAGAAGATTTTGTGCTGACAGAGGACAGAAATACACTATCCTGTGTTTAAGCTGACTATACAAGCCTCCAGTTGTCTTTGGCTATCTAATCCAATGCTTGGCTAGCAATTCTAACTGCTGAGCCCCTGTGTGCCACAGTTAACATGCACAAGTGAATAAAACTCATAACAGTATTGTCCAGATATAGTGACATAAAGAAAAATGTAGTATAACATGGGGGTACAGTGGTGCAGTGACTAGCTCTGCTTTTTATAAAAACCCCTGACCTAGTCCCTGTCAGTATACAGTTTGTACAATCTACTTCTATCTGCATGGGTTATTCCATATAAAATGGATTTGTGTTACTTTTCAAAGGACATGAAATTTAGACTTGTTGACAGTTCTAAATTAGACTGGTGTGAGTGAGTGAATGATTTATCAGATTTGAAAAATAAATGAATGAAGGAAATCAAGAACGATAGATTTTATGCAGTATGTACTGTAAATATCTAATCATTATCAAATAAAAACTGTTTCTGAAGGATTTCAATCAACTTGCTGCATATTTTCCTGTGCTGGTTGTCATTAAATGTGAAAAACAATACATCTTGATGAAAAATTAGTTTACAGTGCACACAATCAAGGAGAAGTTCCTCACACAGTGTTGCACTTAATCCTATTTGTCTAATTCAAGATGACTTTATATAAACATATCCAGAATGGCTGATAAGCACTGCTCTACAAGCTGTTTGTCATTCCCAGTGGAAAAGAGCAGCTGTCTGCATGGTCTTCTGTTAAACTTACAGCCTAATTAGAAACTCTCTGAATGCGAGCACACCTGGTCATAGTCAGCCCGGTCAAGAAGGTCAAGACGTACCTAAGGGAAAAGAAGTAAGTGCCACATTTAGCAGTGTACAAGCAGAGGTGGAAATTGCTATTCCTGCAACAAAGAACATGCCAAGTTAAAACTAAATATCTTCTACACTCCAACTCTGTGTTGTACCTAATAAAATCCTATGAATGGCTAATATGTTATTAGAAAGCTGGATCATGTACTACGAAAAGAAAGGATTTATTTAGACCTCAGCATAAACTTCAACACCATCCTTTCCGAAAAGCAATATGACAACAACTGTTATCTGAAAACATTTTTAGGATAGCAAAAATAATATACCTTTTCTACTTTTTCCTACTTGAAACTTTTTTTTTTTGTCTCAGCCAGGTGAATCTAATGCATACTAAGAAAAATGTGAAGCTCGAACAACTGCAGCATTCCCTGTGGGCAATAGTGCTTCAGCTCAGCAAAAATGCCATATGTATGTGCTGCAATTCATTCTGCTTTCTTTAACAAAGTATACAACTATTTATCATTTTAAAGGTTAGAATGACCCATTTGATGGATGGGATGAATCCTCTAATGTTGTGTCTGATAACGTCTTTGACAACCCTCAGGTTTTAAGACTCAGTCATCAGTTCTGGAAATCAGCATTGTTTAAAATGGGCACATAAATCTTCAGACAGTCCAAACCTATTCTATTTCACATTTTACAGGGTAATAAAATATGTTTTTATGAGTTTCATGAAAAGATAGTCTTTTATTTTGTTCCTTTTTATCTTAAGTTTGAACATTGCACCAGGAGAAGGGTTATAATTTCCTAGATGTAATTGACAAAGATTTATTTTGGAACTCTTCTGTGGTTTCAAACAAATAATTCAGGGCACGTGAATACCAATTAGAGCAGCACAGTACCTTGTTGTTGGCTCCTAATATTATTGACTGGCTTGTTTAACATTTTCACATCCTCTCAGTGTTTGCATGGAGCACAATCAGGAGACTTTTATTTTTCTCTTCAATCCAAAGCCAAAGTAATAGGCTTTTTGTGACTCAAAGTGGACCTGACAGTATAATGGTATAGACTAAGTTCATGTTTTATGTCCATTTGCTAACAAAATGGATTTTGGTCTTTCTATGTGGAAATAATGTACTCAGAAAATAAAATGGAAGGATGAATAATAATCACCTTTGTAGGCAAAACACCATTAAAGCTTTCTTAAGATGAATATAGGTTTTCTGAACTCTCCAGCTGTTGTTTGTCCACTATATTTTTTAAAGGATTTATGTCATGGATAGAAGTTGTTAGCCTCCTAACATACAATGCATGTAGAAGAACTTAGAACTTATCAGACATCAAAATAAATACTGTTTTGTTTGCTGTGAAAGCCCAGCATGAGAGGACATGAAAACAAATGATGCAGCAAAGCCAATCTATTGTTTTTCTCTTTCACGTGCAACCTTTTTGTGTCCTTTGGGTCTGACCCAATCGAGTCATCTGAAGATTTCTTCAGAACATAAAATGGAGATCTGGATGATGTACAAGGGCCACACAGGTACACCAGAAACAAGAACCCATCACAAGGCAATAGTCAGTTCTCTTCCTGGAGAAATATAGAAAGAAACGTAGTCCATGATGACACCCAAGGAAAGTGGTGAAGCTGCCCAACAGAGTGATAAGGTTGGTAGGATAAATCTCTCTATCCTTAACCGAGGTACTACTCTACTAAACTGCTAAAGATAAATATATCCCCTACACACATCTGTTTTAGGAGTTTTGGAAGATTTGTGTCTCATGTTTTCTACGTTTTCAAGGGCCCTACATACTGAAAATTTTATAGCTGGCAGGGCAGCAAGGCCACATAAACAATAATGTGAATTCAGAGATCCATAAATAAAACAAGACAAAAGACAGAGCAGTGGATCACAAAAATTGAGTTTTAAACAACAGAGTTCCAAATGATCCTGCATCATCCTAAGATGATTTGATTGGGAGATTTCACATCCATGGATCAGGCTGAGATATGAAAAAGACAACCTAAGGGATTTGAGTATGTAGATAATGCATTCTTGTAGTTCTTGAGATATATGTATATATTAGAACTTGCTTGTAGTATTTTCTAACTACTGAAATCCTTTGGTTTAAAAAAGACAACAACAACAACATTTGTTTGCAGTGCCATTTGAATTAATTTGATGGCCTGTTATATGTGCACATTTCTTCATTTATGAGTTAAAAAAAAACTTTCTAAACTAGGTATTGTTGATTTAAATGTCATTTTGTCACCAATACACCTCAATACATTTAATCTAAAGTATCTGCATAGTTTACCTGTTCATTAGTTACTTTACAATTCTTGCTTTTAATATTTTTGTTTAGCTTGCACAGCAAATACCATTAATACTCACTTCATAAAGTAATTTACAGTTAGTCTGTAATGAGGTTTTTCTTAAATGGTGTTACTAACACCATATTACTTGTTGTATTTAACTGTTTACCCAGTTAAGTAACATTGACTCTATACTGGCTATGTTAGCTATCAATGACAGGTGAGAAAATACATTTAAAAATATTTGATATCCCGTGGTCTACATGAACCCTCAGCGTTCTTCCAAAGCCTTTCCTCAGTATCCTTGTGTGTCTCAACCTCTCAGGCCAGTTGCTTCCTCTGTCGATCACATTACCGTAAAGCCTGCTGCCCAGATTCTGTCATTTCGAGGCACCTTGCTCACTTCCTGTCTGTTTTTTGACTACCACCAATGGTAGACAGACCTCTGTTACTCCAAGTGAAAACATCATTAATTTTCTTGCAAATACTTTCTATGTCAGAATGCAACTTGGGATGTGCCTAATTACAGTTTAGTGATCCAACATCTCTCGGTCCATTATTTACTTTGGTGTCATTAAAATGACCCATTGTAACTCCTATTCTGTAAAAATTGTAATTGTACTTCACAGCCTTAATGTACTGTGTCATCATCCCTACCATTGAGCCACCAAAGCCAAACTGACCAGTCAGACCAAAGCTTAACTGATCAATCAGATTGCTTGGACACACAGACAGTAGCATTTATTATATACTAGATACAATATAAATAAAATAAAAATTAGGCAGATGAAGTGAGATGTGAAACTGAACCCCAGAGACATATTACAATAGGGATAGCTTTGGCCCACCAGGAGTGTCTGAGTCTTTTGGAGTGTTTTGATGATGCTTCAGAGATGACCAAAAGGGCAAATTATTCCACCAGACAGAGACAGGTTAAACCTGTGTAGGAAATGTCCAGTAAATGTTCAGCAGGATTTTTTTTTATTTTATTTTGTTACTGTTAACCATATTACTTCTTCAGTTGTGTCTTCCTCTTGTTTATGCTGAAGTAGTGATTATAAATTATGTGAACAGTGGGAGGGCACCAACGAGCCTACAAACCCAAGAGACATAGGTTTTTAGTGGCAGGCTCCTTTTAAGCTGCACCCGGGAATACTTTCAGTGGCACATTGTATCGTGTTGGAACTACTTCTGGGTCATATGGAAACCAGGGAGGTCCTCCACCTGGAGCACTCTCTATTGTCACCCAAGGATCCCTACAGGGCTGCACTTCTGGACTCCAATTCCCATGCAGCTTTGACAGGTCTCCAAACTGGGACTACTCATGAGGAACACTGCCACCTTTTAACTGTTCCCAGCTTCCAGCTGACAACAGTCCATTCTCCCTTCCAGTATCCGATGCTGGATGGGAATTATAAGGTAGTGTCCATATTCTGGCCATCCTTCCATTATGTTTTCCCTGTTGGGCAAGAAATCCTCCTCCATCCTGGCTAGGATGGCCATCTGTCCACATCTTCTCCACAAAAAGTAATATATTGTATTCATATTACATACAGCAATAATTTAATTAAACAGTTTAATTATGGTACCTGTTGACCTACATTTATTTATTCTAAAAAATTGAGTCTTCAGAGCATACCATGGAAAGCCTCCAATATCACTAGGAATTTTATAAGCCAGTATGGGAGAGAAGGGGCCACAAGAGGCTATTAACCTGTATCTATTGTAACAGATAAATATCATTGCTCCTGAACTTGAAGGGAAACCCATAAAGTCAGCAGAACAACAGAGCAAAAGCAGCAGCCTAGGAGGAACCTGAGAGTATTCTCCTCCAGGACACTGGAAAGCAGGTGAAATAAGGGATACTGATGATTTTTTTCCCAACAGAGAGGAAGAGTATCGATAACTGGCAGGCACCCTCCAAATCTCTAGTTTGCAACAGGTAGTTAGTTATTCCTTGTGAAGAGGTACAATTTGTAAGAAAGAAAGCCATTAACACTTTCAGTCTGGAGTGCAGGCAATTTTCAGGGTGTTAAAAGCTCAAAGTAAGAATGGATAGGACAATGCTGTACTATGAATACCATGAGCATCATTGCAACTGCTTGGGTGACCAAGGCCTTTCCTGATTAATGAGGACTATGGGATGTAGGGACACTAGAGGCCAAAAGAAGGAGTTCTAATATGTTATCTTTGCAGTCAGAGTTTTCTGCCCTGGGAAATGATTTCAGTGCTTGTCTGGAAGAAAGGCTAGATTTTAAAATTGACTTAGACCTGAGATAGCATAGACAATTAAATCAAGATGGTTTGGGGTGAAGGATGGCAGCTATAACAGTCATCAGAGTAAAAATAAAAGAGACAGAGAGGGGAGGCTGAGAATCTGCTCTGTTGTAACTTTGGAGGTGGGATAGATGGGATCCCATCTGAAGGACATACAACCTGGCCCAGAGAGGCAGGACAAGTTTTAATTATCATTGTTATTACAAGTTGTGTTCTCTTTTTGTTGAGTTGCTCCATTTATCATAATCCCCTTTCCACATATGTGATGGTCCTGGAAATAATCTCTCTATTCTAAAAAAAACTTGGAAGGAGACGAGACACGATTGTCTCTGAGACACTTTCATGTCCCATGAGACGAGTCTTCGTGCCAAGCGATGTAACCATGCACGGGGCCAGAAGCCCCGCAAGACAAGAGCTTATGCAAAGAGATCTGGAAAAGTCCTGCTGCGTGGTTATGTCAGACACATTTCTTGTAAAGAGAAAGAAACGATATTCACTCACAGGCAGTTATACATTGTGTTGTCACAATGTAATTTCAAACATGGAATTAAAATTCAATGCGATATTGATGAAAAGGTAAAAGCGAAAAGAGGTTGAATATATGGACATAGGTAATATGACAGAAGTATGCTGTGAGAAATGCAGATCACACGGCATAGCAGCAGCAGCAAGCCAGCAGCTGACTGAGCAAAGAGGAGGTAAAAAAAAAAACTGTATGTGTTTCCCATTATATCATCATTTAAGAGGGGGGTTCGGAGGAGCGACGGCGTCTCCTGGGGTGCGTTCAGCCCCCCTCTTCACAACGCGAGCGGCAGAGACGTGAAGTGGTTGGCACGTAGCGCAAAAGGGGGAGGCGGTGGGTGGTCAAGCGAAGCGAGCAGGGGGCGAAGCCTCCTAGTACTATTATATATTTACATATGTGCATGTGTTGCTGAAGTATTTTTCAGAAAGAAAAAGTTCTTTTTCAATATTTTTACACATGCATTACACTGAGAGTCAAGGGCAGCACTAGACTAAAATATGATGGGAACAGAAGAAAACTTGCAATTATAATAACAAGCCAAGGTTGTAACTGCAAGGCAGGAATTAAATAAACAAAGGCCAGGACATGAGGCAAAATCATAGATCAAGAATCATAGTAAGAGAGTCAATAACCATAACATATCATGTAGTCTAGCCAAAAATGTAAATCAAAGTTGAAGAAGAGAAAGGGTTAGGAAGGTTACACTGCAGAATGAAAGGCATTTCAGACTTACAACAGGTAAGCAAACCTGATAATGTGCCATCCCCAGATTTTAGACCCAAAAGTCTGGAGCTGCCAATTAATCTTCAGGGCTGTAAGGTTACCATTGCTTTCAGAATTCTCACACCAATTCCTGGGAAAGGAAGACAGACAACCAGGCTGTGATCTCTAAGCTTTTTACCTGGACAAATACTAGTAACTCTTCAATAGCAGAAATTGTCAGGATTTAATTCTTTTTCACTTTCCCTATATATACCACAGGCACATCACCATTACCTGATTTCTTCTGTTTTTCACATTTGTGACAGTGAATTCTTTTAGGTCTTCAAACAAAATCTAATACTACATACAGGAAATCTAAGTGAATAAATATGAAATATTTTTACTTCTATCTTTTACTGAATGAATACAGATATCCCAAACCACCAGGAACTCTTCTGCTGCTACACATTAAACAAAAGAAAATACCTTAAACACTGACACAACTCATTTTGAAATAACTAAATTCTTATAATAATACTTTTCATTTGTACATACTTTCAGATTTAAAGCCAATTTCAGTTTTACTGGACAGCAATTCTTATTAGAATTACAGAAAATGAATCATGTATCTTAAAATAGTTTTTTATTCCTAAATTCACATAAAATAAGACATTCTAAACCTAATAAATAGAATGGGGCACTTGATAAGAATGACTTTGTGTCTCAAAATATCACAGCAATTAAAAAATCTTAAAGTGTCAATTAAAATCAAGAAAGAGAAGCTTTATCTCATGTCCTAGTTACTATTATCCCTACATTAATCACATACAACCTTTAGACTGACTTGTCACTGTTAATATTCAATTATTCTGTAAATTCACATTTTGAACTATGCTCTTGTTAAAATATTTTCATAGGTTTCAGACAAATTACATGTAGCATATTATTGCAGATAAGGGATTCAAAAAAATTGGATTTACAATAGAACTAAAACAAATGACTTTCTGTTCTAAAGAAATTGAAATGGTCATCAGTCACATATCCCAAAACACTTATCTTTTTAATTAGTACTTAGGTTTTCAAGCTCACTGTGACCCTTTATTGGATACAGCAGGTTAATGAAATGGTTGGGTGTATGCTAGTTTTATTTTTCATATGACATTTCCAATCTAAGGAATAACATAAGAAAGTCCAGCTAATATGTCCATCCATTGTCTAATTTTGTGCTGGACCATATTCTAACAACACTGAGACCAAGTCAGGACAAGGTTCTGACTAATGCAGTACTTATGTCTGGGCCAAATGCCCATTGAGGTTTTATGAAACAAAATGGTGTTGGTGAAAACTTATAATATTTTTCATACAACAGTTTCATATAGCATTACCATGTACTGTATCATCATTTTAATTTTTTAATTACTAAGTGTACCTATTGCAAAAATTTCCCAATTTGTGCCCTGCTCTGCTAGATTAGGTTGCAACTACCTAACTGAATCAAGCACGCATTAAAGTAGCAGTTTGTGGACAGTACATCAGGGAAAGTGTTCATTGCAGTGGTTAGCCCTGGCTTAATCTTGGTCTAATCATGGTATCATGGTTAAATCATGGTAATTTAACAGGTGAGTATAAACTGCTCAAGTATGACTGAACTTTAGTATTTACATTAAAGTGTTCTGTGATGAACTGGCACACTGTTTAAAGTTTTTAACCTTAATCTTTGTGCTGGCAAAATGGGATTATACTCCTGTTGTAGTGGTTGTTTAATGCTGATTCTCATTGTCTTTAAACAGTGATTTATTTTGTTTAGAGATGTGAGGAATGCACCCAGCTTTAACCTGGCTCACATACTCACAAACAGAGACACTTCAAGGCACAAATCACTTGGTAAATGAAAATATGAAACAAATAATGAGGGTAAACACAATCAACAGACAACTAACTTGCACACAAAAGCCCTCCCCAACCTGACGGCAATTATTACTTAACTAACATAGACCAACACTCGACTAAACATTAAGCACAAAATGGTTAACAATAAACACTAACAATACTGTCCACAAACAGTCCAGTTTCACAGATACATTGACGGTGAAAATGAATTGATTTTGCATGACACAGTTTCCTAAATGTTATGAGAGTTTTGTCCTACCATGTTCCAGTTGTTTCATGAAGATCTGCAGAAGCTGGCAGTGCTCCCTGGACAAAGGTGTTTACCAATCCAGATGAAATCATACTAACAAGCAGGCACAGGACAAGCACATAAATCCAGATGGAGAATGTAATCCAATGGATGATTTGTAATTCAGATGTGGGGAGAAGTGTAGAAAAGATGGACAACTGATCTGTTTTCTGCCTTTTTCTGGCATACGGTTAAAGTTTATGGCATACCAGCAATGCCTGCGGCAACACTTGACACTGCCCAATGGTGCAAGTATTACTTGGGCTGCTGGAAATTATAGCTTGTTTAAGCAATGCTGCTACAACATGGTCCTGTGGTCTTGATTAGACAAATTGACATTGGATGAATTGATGGATTATACTAGTTTCTGTTGATAAGGTGGTTCACAGTTCAACAACAACTGTTTTTTAACAATTCTCATTTTAAAATTTAATTCATTATACATTATAAAATGTATGTGTTTATAATCATAATATATTTGGCAGAAACCTTTGATCATGGTGTGTTACATGATAGATAAGGATAGCTGAAAAACATGTTTAACAACCAAAGTAAGGGAAAATTAAGCACTATACCAGTGAGCTGGAGATTTGGACTGAAGGTTCCCTGTGTTTCTATAGCAGGAAGTGGTAATGATTAAACCATAACTTTGTAAATATACTGTTTTTATACTTCTATTAATTAGCATTGTTGGCGTATTCTACTCACAGCTGTACCTTTGTCCTGTTGATTATGCCCAATTTAGATGCTATCTCTTCCAAATCCAGAACTAACAACACACGGTAAAATAATGTGGGTGTGTTAAAACTTTGATTCCATAGCTAAATCAGAGTATACACTCTACTATTGTTGCTTATTTGCAATTGTGTTTCTCAACAGACTGATATTCTTGCCAGAGATTGCGGCTGTACAGTACACTAGTATATGAAGGCATTTGTGTATACAGCGGTACCTCGGTATACGTCCTTAATCTGTTCCAGACCCTTTGACTTATACCAAACAGGATGTATACTAAATGAATTTTTACCATAAGAAATAAAGGGAAAATGATTAATCCGTTCCCATGAAAAAAAATCCTATTGTTATTGGCATATTATACATTGATGGGGTTGTATAAAATAATTTAAACACTGCTTAATACTAAAATACATAAATACAAAAGCAATTAGATGAAATAAATGAAAATTTAACCTCACTGTTCTTTTTAATAACGTCTTTGTTTTTCACAATCATAGATACTGTCGTTCTTGGCATATGGTATGCAGCAGCCATGTCCCGCATACGCATGCCACTTTCATACTTTTCAACAATCAATTCAAATTTACAGGAAAAAACACAAAATCACGTGAAAACTCACAGTGAGTTATAGCGCGGGTTGTTCACTGAATGCTAGCAACTGCCGTACTGACGCTCATGGGCAGTTGTGACTTTGTCTCGAGAGAGGTAAACAAGGGTAGTGTAGTGTTCTCCAGGCTGAAGTAGCGACACACTCAGAATAACGTTTTGAATGCTGTTTATTTTCAACCATGTTTAACCAACTCTCCATACAGCGTGCCTTCTAAACCACACCCCTCCCTCCGGTAGTGATACGTCTCAAAAGACACAGACCATAGCAATCAACACCCGTACATAAAGCAATGGACAAAAGCATCATTGAACAATCATATACAACAGGTAGCACACAGGTTGTTCACTGAATGCTAGCAACTGCTGTACTGACGCTCGTGGGCAGTCGTGGCTTTGTCTGGAGAGAGGTAAACAAGGGTAGCACACGCGTTGTATTCCAAACAAAGGTTTTATACCAGGCAAAATTTTTCATGTCCAAACAGGACATATACCTGTTGGACTTATTCCAAAGCGGACGTATACCAAGGTATCACTGTATTTGTCTAGTGATGGACAAGTGTCCTGACTAGGGTTAGGTTCTACCCTTGCCTAATGCTTTCTAGATCCCTGTAATGGATTAAGTGAGTTAAGAAAATTCATGTACAGATATAACAGCATACATATATGAATTATTTATGTCATGTTTCAGGTTGACATTATGTACAAAAGGATGTCTAAGAAAGTATTCTGCCTCATTTCATAAGTGAGTCATTGTTTTAATCAGTTTCTTAAAAACAACAAAGGATCTCAATTTTGTAAACTGGAGTATTCAGTGAGGTTACTACAGAACATGCATTTGTTTTTTGTGGTGCAATTTTTATGTTGGCTTCTCTGAACCTGCCTTAATTTTGTAACTAGTAAAATAAAGTGGAATAGGTAAAAGTGCTTAATCTTTGCTGAAAGAGCACATAATCAGCAAGAATAGTAAATGTCAACATTCTTTTTTATTTGCTTTTTTGTGCTTCTTGTAATTTTTAAATAAAACCAAGACCTTTATGCTCTTTATAGCTCAATTTACATGACACACTCGAAAAAGTGATGTCAAGATAATTGTGCCTTTTCCTTAAATGGTAGTGTCTAATTATTCATCATGACAGCATACGCTTGTATTCATATTTGCTTTAAATATATTTAGCATGTATTCATTTAGAGAGGGCAGGCGTTAATATTATCTGTATTTCAGTCAATCATGTCATTTTTGCATATAATAAATATAAGAGGTAACCTTTTTAACTCATATAGAGAGTTAAATGGTGATGCTGTACCTTAAGTGTATACTGCATAATACAAAAAACATACATGTATTATATTTGTGGCTGCACTTAAAAAAATAACTGCTCACTACAGATATCACAATGATATCAATTTAGGTAATCTTAAGCAATATCTGAACTGACTGTTTGATATGATACCCTGTGTCCAGCAGATAGCGCTAGGTCCCTGGAAATTAGTTCTTTTGTAATTGTGGCATGTTATATAACCCAAACCTATATAGATTTAATATAAAAAGATGATACCCCTTACTTAGTGATACGGCGGTAAGAAATCACATAGGAGAAATAACTTAGCTTTGTTTAATGTCGTCTTACACTGCATAACAGACAAAGGAAGCCAATGACAAAAGCCCAGTTCGGGAGTCAGGGCCCAAGCTGTTGAGTCTGTTGATGTTCGTTGGTGCAGTGGAAGGCATTTTCGGGATCAGATGACGATATTTTCCATCCGTCCCTTGGCTTCAAAAGTGTGCTGGCCAATGTTCCAAGGCTTTACACTCTTTCTTCACATGCAGAGCCTCCTTTAGGTGGACATGCACTTCCGAACAAAGCAATGGTGCTTAAACAAGGATACAGTTCCATGCTGACATAAACAGCTAAAATTGTACACAGCATCTGCATGCTTTCCATTTGTTCCAGTCTGTCTTATGTGATACTGCTTGCCTAGCAGATCTATATGGTGAACCCCTGTGCTTAATCTGGCTCTGTGTCAGCTGTGCATGTGAGTAGAAAAAAGCAGATTTATAAGATATATTTTCACAGAGCACAGTGACATATTAAACTTATGCTTGTTACATACCCCAATTCTTGTTCCTCATTATAGGTTGCCATTAGGAGATGTAAATCAGGAATATTACTTTTCATTCTTATGCTTATGGTATTCATCTGCATTTCTCAATAAGAAACTGCTGGGCAGTACTTATTTATTTACAGCATCAGGTAAAGGATTTAGTGAGGTGAAAGAGTGGAGTAGATAAATTAATGGTAGGTATCTTTATGGTTGAAAAAATAAATTATTTTCATACATTTTCATAAATTATTTTCACGTCTACAAATAACAAGGCGGTACTGATACTCCTTAATGTAAAGGGTTTGAACTTTACTTTGCCTGAATCCATCTTTGACTGCGATCAGAATGATAGTTGTTACACTTAACACATTATTTAACATGCTTCCTTAAGCGAAAAACCATTGCAAAATTAATTTGGGTCCTTAATATGCAGGATCTTGAAAGGCTAGTTAATTCATTTGTATCAAGCAGAAATTTAGTACTATAATGCGTTATTATCCCGCTGCAAGGCTCTTAAATAGAAATAAAAATGATGACCTTACAACTCCAGATTTTAAATCATTACATTTGCTTCCCGTTTAGAGCCTATTTTAATATCCTCTTTCTGACATATAAAATCATAAATGGCCTAGCTCCCAGTTACCTTACAAACCTTATAAATGCTGGCTTTAAATTCTGAGAATGAATTAAACCTCTGAAATATGCAAAGCCTTTAGCTCTAGGGCCCCTAGACTCTGGAATGACCAGCCTACCAATATTACAGAAATCCCATCAATATCAGCATTTAAACCAAGGTTGGAGAAACACAATGAACAATTTGCAGCAATCATTTTAATTTGCTCTTACTAGTGCTCTTTCATTCTTTTTCTCTTCTAAGTCTTCTGTGGTAGCACTTAGTGTTTTATCAGTTAATCCCTACTCATGTTGTAATTGTTTATTGAAGACAATATGCAATCCCATGATGCCCCCAGTGTCAGACCTTTGCCAAATTATTTAGTAAATGTTAATATTTGCCTGTCTTTTAATTCATTGGAGAGTTCCCATTGTGGGGCTGTGCAACTGACTGACCGAAGGTAATCTGGTTCCTGACCCTGGGAGTGGTTTTGTAATGTGTTTTGATGTATTTGTCCTTCTTATTTCTTAATCAACTTATCTCATTCTGAAACCTCCAAGTTTCAGTTCAGGGTCACAGGGAACAGACGTCTGTCCTAGTAGCATTAGGCACAAGGCAGAAACAGCTCTTGACAGAGCAACAGTCAATTGCAGACTCTCTCATTTCTCCTGTTTCCATAAATTGAATTGCTATTTTGGAGACTTCATTTTTTTCCCCTTTTACCTTTCCTGGAAAATCAGAACAGACCGAAGCAACATTTGTGTTAAACAAAGGGAGATTCATAGGAGACATGATATAAGTAGAGTGGCAGAGTGGTGCAGCAGTTTCTATTGCTGGCTTATGATCCAATGTCCTGGCCTCAAATCCCATGAACAGATCAATTCTCATGGAATTTGTAAGTTATCCTTATACCTGCTTGGGCTTTTCTGGGTAATCCAGTTTTCCTGCCAAATCTACGGACATGTATGCTCAACTGTTTGACCCTGTGTTAATGTCATTGTGTGCATAAATCCGTATTTTGATGGACTGTTAGATTGCCTCTTCAGCCTTGGTTATTGCTGCCAGGAAGTGCTCTGGCTTGTTGCGATTCTGAATTTCATTAAGTACGTTTGAAAATACTATGATGTGTAGGTTGTTAAACATTGACAGAGATAGAAACATGCTAAAGGCAAACAAAATTATTTTAGTTAGCTCACACATGAGATTTCACAAATTGAAATATTCTCAAATGATGGAATGCAAATAACTAGGCAACATCCAGAAATTAATGCCGTGTGCAAAATGAGGAGGTTGATGTAGTGAATATGTAAATAGTAACAAATGCACACTAGAAAGTCCAGTTTGAACAACCTGAATGCAGAATACAGATTTTAAGGCTGATGCACATGTGTTTATTTATAATCGTATTGCTGCATTCATTTTCACGCTAGATTTCAGAATGCCATTTCCTCCATCTCCATTGCATGGCAAATTTCAGATATTTTTTGATATTTATTCATCTTTGTCAGTTTTTTCACAAGGCCAAACATATTTCACTTGTGCTATAGCAACTTTGACAGCAAAAGTTGAACTAAAACTAATTGATACATGGAAGCAAATAAAACTAATTGTTAATGAAGACAGAGTGTTTACTCAAAATATTGTGCATAAGAAAGTATTTTCTGCTGTTGGATCCCCCTCATGACACCAAAACAGGTCTGACTTGTCAAGGCATGGTCTCCACAAGACCTCTGAAGGTGTCCAGTGGTATCTGCGACCAAGAACCTTTAAGTTCTGTAAGTTCCAAGGTGAGGCCTCTATGGATTAGACTTGTTTTTCCTGCACATTCCACAGATAATCGATCAGATTGAGAGCTGAGTAATTTGTAAGCCAAGACAACACCTTGAAACTTTTGTCATGTTCTTCAACCCATTCCTAAACATTTTTTGCGGTGTGGAAGGGGCATTATCTTGCTGAAAGAGGCCACTGCCATTATGGAATACCATTGCCATGAAATGTTGAATGTGGTCCGCAAAAATCTTTAGGTAGGTGTTATTTGTCAAAGTAATATCCACATGAATGCCAGGACCCAATGTTTCCCAGAAGAATATTGCCCAGAGCATCATACTGCTTCCAACAGTTTGCCTTCTTCCAATTGCACATCCTGTTGCAATGGGTAGACCTGCCATTTTGGAGAGGCTCTGACCCATTGGTCTAGCCATCTCAATTTGCTCCTTGTCACTTGCTCATTTTTCCTGCTTCCAACATACCACCTGCAAGAACTGTCTCCTCACAAACTGCCTAATATTTTCCTTCCCTGCTCTTGACAGGGGCCAATATAATGAGATAATTAATATTATTTACTTCACCCCTCGGTGGTTTTAATGTTGTGGCTGATCAGTATATAGAACAAACATTTAAGCGCAAAAGTTACATGCGTACATAGAAGCATGTAAGCATGCTTGTTACTTGTCCATTTTCTCATCTTCTTTTTGAACTTACAGTTCTAAGCACTTTGCACTTGTCCAAAATTACAGCCTTCATTCCACAGATGGCAGGAAGTGCTGTTATAGCCAAGTATTTTTATACACAGCCATTTAGATACTGTACATGGAACGTGTTACCAGGGAATGTAGTTAAAAGCAGGACCTTGGAAAACATTTAAAGTTCAAGCTTTGTAGGTCTGAATACCCGGCACTCATTCAACACTTTTGTATTGCCTTTTCAAGGTTCAATTTATAAATATTATCAACATCTAAAAAAAGTTTAAATTGCTTCCTGCCAAAGTTGCATTACTATATAGCAGTGGATTCAGAAAGTATTCTGACCCCTTGAATTTTTTGCATTTTGCTATGTGACAACCTTGTGCTAAAATCCTTTACATTTATTTTTTTCCACATCATGCAACACTCAATATCCCAGAATGATGAAGCAAAAACAAGATTATAAAAACATCTGCAAATATATGAAAAATAAAAAAACTGAAATATCATGCTGACAGAAGTATTCATATCCTTTTGCTATGATCCATGGAATGTGACTGAGATGGATCCCATTTTATTAATCATCATTGAGATGTTTCTACACCTTGTTTGTAGTTCACCTGTGGTCAATTAAATTGATTGATCATGATTAGGAAAGCCACACAGCTGTCTAAATAAGGTCCCACACTTGATAATGTGTATTAGACCAAAAATCAAGTCACGAGGTCGAAGGAATTGTCTGCGGAGCTTAGAGACAGGATTGTGTTAGGGCACAGATCTGGAGAAGGTAACAAAAATATCTGGAGCATTGAAGGTTCCCAAGAGCATAATTGTTTTCATAAATGAAAGAGGTTTGGAACAACCACAACTATTTCTAGAGCTGGTGCTTGCCCAAACTGAACAAAGGTGGCAGAAGAGACATGGAAAGAGAGGTGACCAACAAACCAATTGACATTCTGACTGAGCTCCAGAGAACATGCATGGATATAGGAGAAACCTCCAGAAAGACAACAACCACTGTAACATTATACCAATCTGGGCTTTATTGAAGAATGGCCACTTTCAGTAAAAGACACATGGAGGCTCACTTAGAGTTTACAAAAAGGCACCTAAAGTACTCTGTTGCTGCAAGAAATAAGATTCTCTAGTCTGATAAACCAACTTTAGCATAATATCTGTTGGAAACCAGGCACCACTCTTTACCAGTACAATACCATTAAAACAGTGAAGCATGATGGTGGCAATATCACGCTGTGGGGTTGTTTTCAGTGGCTGGGACTGGGAGACAGTTTTAACGGAAAGATGAACATAAGAAACTACAGAAGAGATTCTTAGTGGAAACCTGCTCCAGATTGCTCTGGACCTCATGTTGGACCAAAGGTTTATCTTTCCAAAAAACATGACTCTAATTACAAACCCAATCTAACACAAGATTTGCTCTGGAGAGGCCTGAAAACAGCTGCCCACTAAAGGTCTCCTTCAAACCATGAGTAGATCTGCAGAAAGAGTAGCAGAAAATCCCCAAATCCAGGTGTGCAAAGCTTGTCACATCATATCAAAGAAGACACCAGGCTGTCTCTGGTAAAAGGGCCTTAAACTGAGTACTGAGTACACATGGTCTGAATACTTGTGTAAATGAGATGCTTATTTATTTTTTATTATTTTTAATAAATTTGCCAAAATTTGAAAAATCCTATTTTCACCTTTCTGGGTTATTCATTGTTGCCTGAGGGTGGGATAAATTAATTGAAATTATCTTATCACAAGTCTGCAACAGTAAAAAGTGAAAAAAGTGAAGGGGTCTGAATACTTTCTGAATCTACTGTATACTGATGCTCTACACATGGACCATCAATTTTACTTTTGCAGGCTTTTCCTAGCATTTATGGCCTTCTGCTTTATAATCTATCTGAATTAATGTATCTTCAAGTGCAATTTTGTGTTTCCAATTATATATTTGTGGACTTTTTAAAGCTACTTTGAAGGTGTTCTCTGTAAAACAATGTTATAAAATAAAGATTAATGATTGATTGAAGCCAGTTGGAAATTTGTAATGCCCCTAAGTAATCATGCTGATCCATAAACAATGTTACTTCTTTAAATTAACCAAAACACACTGTGATGTTTAGGAAGACATTAGTTGTGTTGCCAGGAACCAAATTCATTTTCATAAATATGAAAAGATATGATATCCTTTTGTTTAAATTACTCAATTTTGGACCATATGGTATTTTAAGATGCTACTTCATCACTGAACTATGAAAAATACCCAATCATGAATTTATATTTCTTTAGACTATGAATATTTGACATATTTCTGCTTACTCACATTGTTAAAGTATGCCATTATTGCTGGTCTGGTACTTCAGTTAAGCTGAAGACAATTACCTACAAAGCAGAGTTTTTCCAAACAAATATTTTATTATAGGATTTTCAGTTAAGTCTTGATTTTTGGAAGTTTCTTTTCTTTTACTTGGTCATGAAAACATAAAGTAAAAAATCAGTATATGTTCAGCTTTCAGATATGTATTATATATTTACAAGCAGCATTCAAAAATGGAGAAATTCAGTAAAGTGATGCTAATCAATATATGCATTAGTTAATTAACTGTTTTTGTATCTTTAAACATGCATAAAGCAGATAATAAGAGAAGGAATATTTATAGGGATATGAATATGTAAGTGGATGCTTCATTTAAATTGCATATTCATTTTAAATATTTTTCAGAAAGCTGATTCTGCATATATTAATTGTACCAGAATGAATCAAATCCATAGCATATACGTATTACTATTTTTACACAGTCTGGCATTAATTACTTTTTGTGAAGGTGGTAATCCTGGAAATTATGATATTAAAAGTGAAAGACAATTTTATGTTATGAAAATACTTTTTCTTTATCTGTGCTTCTGTAGATAGTGTTTGCTTGGAAGGGGAAAAAAAGTAAAAAAAAATATTTTTTGCTTTTAAAGGTCCTTGGGTTGTAAGTTATTTTATCTGTCAGCTGTTAAATCACATTTACATCTGGGATTTTATGTAATTTATGAAAATTACACTTGCTTTAAGTACCTGCAAAGAATTACTCATATTTAGAACTTTTTAAAAAATAATTTAGAGAAAATATGTGTTCTATTATATTTTATGCTTTAAATCTGCAACTTCTTTAATGCGAGTGAATTGTTGGCAGTAACTCCTGGGCACAGTTTGAGCGACATAAATGAGTAATATCAAAGGCTGTGTATTCTTTTTCTTTTTGTAAAATTGAACAAAATGCTTGTACTATTTCCCCATGGCCTTAAAGTTAAACCTTCCTTCTCTTGCCTCTTGCCAGTGTTTAGTCTTTCATACACATTTGTTTGTATTGTGCTATTGCTTCTTCAAGGAGGTAAAAACTGGGACCAAGACCAAGCCAAGTAATGCATTTGGAGCAGCACACAGCACAGGAGTTACATAGCTAATAAACAGTAAGTCATATGTTGGCAAGTGCACAGGGAGTTTAGTGCATAGTTCACAAAAACAAAAAAATACTGAAGGAGAGGTGCAGTATGCCAGTTATTGGAGAAAAAAAGAAAGTAATCTATACTAATAAAAGGCAAAGCCCTCACTGACTGACTGACTGACTGTCTGACTCACTCACTCACTCACTCACTCACTCACTCACTCACTCACTCATCACTAATTCTCCAAGTTCCCGTGTAGGTAGAAGGCTGAAATTTTGGCAGGCTCATTCCTTACAGCTTATTTACAAAAGTTGGGCTGGTTTCATTTCGAAATTCTACGCGTAATGGTCATAACTGGAATGTATTTTCGTCCATATACTGTACTGTAATAGACTGCAGCTCGATAGCCGTGGTAGGCAGAGTTTCGTATTAAAGCATTTAACCAATCACATTTCAGCCATCATTTGTTGCCAGGCAGAGAGAATAGACTGCTGCTCGATAGCCATGGGAGGCGGAGTTTCGTATTAAAGCATTTAACCAATCACATTTCAGCCATCATTTGTTGCCAGGCAGAGAGGCTTTTACAATCCATTGTGTAGGCACTCTAACACAGAATAAATGTCGATTAACCTGTTGCTTCAACCAATCAGACTTTGAGTTGGTGTCAGTAGCGCCCTCTAGCAGGCGTGTGGCACGTCACCGTATTCAGACCCATTGATTGGATAGAAGCCGATATGAGGAACTCTACGAGGCCATTGAACGCACCGCAAACACTCCGAGCGAAAGATCGTCGCGCGCACTACGGCCAACTCCATGGCAGGATTCTGAACAATATTATTTGCCAGGCACAGACCAGATTTCAAGACCACAAAAACCTGATGTTTGTCACGCTCCTCGAGCCCCAGAAGTTTCGGGAATACAAGAAAAATTTCACTTGTGCAGCCTTCTCCAGTTTAACACAAGAGCCACAGAGCGCTTTTTGATCTGTCTCGGCTAAAAACAGAACTGACTGTAATGTATGCCATGGATGATTTTTTAGGAAAATCTCCCACTGATCTCCTTGACTTCCTTCATCAGAAAAATCTGAATGAGAGCATGGGGCAGCTGTTCACATTGGTATATTTGGCGGTGAGCATTCCCGTGTACACTGCTTCTGTCGAGCGGACATTTTCAGCCCAAAAGCGAATTCAAACTTATGCCAGAAATACCATAGGGCAGGTTCGCCTTTCAGCATTAGCTTCGAAGCTTTGAAGCGCACGGATAATCCATACGATAATCCATGTGTTGAAACTATATACGCAAATACGGTACATCGGCGGGTGGATTTCTGGAGACTTGTTATAAATTTGATTAACTTAAATACGCAATACAGTGGACCCTTGACTTACGAACTTAATTCGTTCGCAAAGGCTAACCCATAATGCGTTCCAAACCTCCCACTACAACACTTACTTAACCTTTTCATAATAAAAAACACCAATATTTTTTCTAATGTACTAACCAAAAAGTTATAAAAAGTGCCTAGCCTACTTCGATTAGGCTAGGAGCAT
This sequence comes from Polypterus bichir lapradei, assembly GCA_026402145.1. Classification (NCBI taxonomy): domain Eukaryota; kingdom Metazoa; phylum Chordata; class Cladistia; order Polypteriformes; family Polypteridae; genus Polypterus; species Polypterus bichir. Next base: position 25,179,053 of record JANRMT010062833.1, on the reverse strand, counting down.
GGCGGCGTGCAGCGGCTCAGGGCTCTCCTTTTCAGTGCACTTTTTTGTTGTTTTTGTACTTTTTTTTTGTCCTTGTTTGTGCACGATCGGTTCGGCGAACATCCGCTACACCATTCAGAACCTTATAGACATCGGTGTCCAGAGCCAGACATCTGTTTTGAGTGTTTTTCATCACACGCACAACATCCCAGACAACATAGCGAGACCAGCGGGCTCTCCGTGGTTTGTTGTCGGGTCTAGGAGACGACACAGACGGAGGAGGGAAAGAAAGCAGAAGCAGGGCTGCAGATACGGCATTATGCTAAGGCTAAAAAACAACCATACAAGCCCTATACAGAACTTTTTTCTGCACTGAAGGAGCTGCTTTTAATCTCATTGTAGATGCGTATAGTGACAGTAAAAGGCATTCTATTCTAGAAACAATTTCATACTGTACTCACCATTTAATTTGACATCTTTGGGCTGCAGGAAGGGAGGAGGAGATATTTCCACACAATGTCCATCTTCGTTTCAAAATTACATCCACAAACACATGTATCTGAGCTCCGACTGACGCTACTAACGCTCTCAGTTGTTTGTTTACAATCGCGCAAGCGGATACACGTGACCACATGTGCATCGTAAATCAAAATAAATTTTATTTTAAACTTCCCGATAATTTATTATAAATTTTATTAATAAAATCAACAACTAAAACACTTTTTTGAATAAATTCTTTATTTAATTTAAAGTACCGGCATGGAAAGTTACTTCTTCATCTGAAAGATGGCTCTGTGGTTTTGTCATTATTTACTTCCGTATTCATCGGCAAAACCGGCATTGCGCTGGAAATCTGGAATCTGAAACGATGCTCGTTGTATAAACTGAACCCCAAACTCCAAGCCAAAAATCTAGGACGAAATTCTCGGCTTGTATTCCGGGATCTACGGTATATATATATATATATATATTGTAAACGCTGGCCCGGACACACACAGACGGACAACATAGTTCACCCAACACACTGTTTATTTACACTATTTACAGTTTTTATCATGCACTCACAAACCCCAGTGCCTCTTGCACCGATTCCCCCAAAGTCCAGGGCTCACAGTCTCTGTGCCTTCTCTTCCTGGCCACCTCCAGTCCTCTCCCCAGCTCTGTCTCACTACCTCCCGACATTCACCAATGACTGGAGGGAGGCGGCCCCTCTTATGGGAACCCGGATGGGCTCCAGCTGCTTCCCGGCAATTAGAATTGGCCACACCCCTGTGTGGCAGAAGTGCCGGCTGCGCACCCGGAAGCCGTCCAGGTGTCCCCTGTCGTCTTCCCCCCAGCACTTCCTGGTGTGGCGGAAGTGCCGGGCTCCCGGGATAAATAGGCACTGGGGCGCCGCCTGGCGGTGGCCACGGGTCCCTACAGGGCTGGGCTTCCAAGCCCCCTACCCGAGGCCTCCTGCATAACCAGGACGGACGCCCCCTCTCGGTCTGGAGGAGGCACAAGCCCTCCTCTCGTCCCCCTGGGCGTCCCGGCCGGGCTCCAGCCCCGGCCGGGGACCACACGGGATAAACCGGCATCGGGGCGCCGCCTGGCGGTGGCCACGGGTCCCTACAGGGCTGGGCTTCCAAGCCCTCTACCCGAGGCCCCCAACATAACCAGGACGGACGCCCCCTCGCGGTCTGGAGGAGGCACAAGCCCTCCTC
>JANRMT010062833.1:25092676-25176971 GCA_026402145.1 Polypterus bichir lapradei | reverse complement strand
TACTGTCAAATAAATGAACCACACAGTGAGTGTGTATGCCTGATGAGCCTAGAATTAGGGTGAAACACGTGCCGCGTAATGTTTGCATTATTTGACAGTAAAACATATTCAATATATATAAATCAGCGCTTCCCGATTCATTTTACCCTCGCACCACCTTGGCTTGAGAAGAAGTATAAAAAAATATGAGGTTAACGCAGAAAAACAGATCACCAATTGAAGCTTTATGAATAATGGATACTTTATTCACCATCAATAATTGTTTTGGTAAAGCCTTACTCAGTGTAATCCTCCTTCCATTTTCTAATTTTTTCGCGACTACCCATGATTAAATGAACGGTAAAAAAGTAAGAGCGAAGTGAGGGTCACTTATTGAGGCAGGCAGGCGACAGCTCAATAGCTCGCAGGCTCGATGTGGTGGCCGTCAAGTCACTCTGCAATGCGTGATCAGATTCGAAAAAATATATCTTTTCAAGTTCTATTTGGATATAAGTTCTATTTAGTCGACAGAAATATCTTTGGTAGGAATGTAAGTTGAATTTAGTCTTTAAATTTCTATGGTGAAGAAAAATTTATGCAATGATGACTAAATTTAACTTACATTCCTACCAAACATATTTCTGTCGATTAAATAAAAATTACTTATATTTAAAATTTAAATAGAACTTGAACAGCTACGATAGTTCATAATACCCACGCAGCACTAAGTGCACTCAAGAGCGGGAGTTATCCATTTTAACAAGCAGCGTGTTGCACTGATACAAAATAGCCTGCCCATTTAATTTTTTTGGAATAGATAGATAAATTAAGATTTTGTACAAATGTTTTTCATTTTTCTTCCTCGATTGATTCTGGCACCCCCAGCAACAGCTGCTCGCACCCCAAAGGGTATATATGTATGTGTGTGTATATATACAGTGCTGTGAAAAACTATTTGCCCCCTTCCTGATTTCTTATTCTTTTGCATAGTTTGTCACACAAAATGTTTCTGATCATCAAACACATGTAACCATTAGTCAAATATAACACAACTAAACACAAAATGCAGTTTTTAAATGATGGTTTTTATTATTTAGGGAGAAAAAAAATCCAAACCTACATGGCCCTGTGTGAAAAAGTAATTGCCCCCTTGTTAAAAAATAACCTAACTGTGGTGTATCACACCTGAGTTCAATTTCCGTAGCCACCCCCAGGCCTGATTACTGCCACACCTGTTTCAATCAAGAAATCACTTAAATAGGAGCCGCCTGACACAGAGAAGTAGACCAAAAGCACCTCAAAAGCTAGACATCATGCCAAGATCCAAAGAAATTCAGGAATAAATGAGAACAGAAGTAATTGAGATCTATCAGTCTGGTAAAGGTTATAAAGCCATTTCTAAAGCTTTGGGACTCCAGCGAACCACAGTGAGAGCCATTATCCACAAATAGCAAAAACATGGAACAGTGGTGAACCTTCTCAGGAGTGGCCGGCCGACCAAAATTACCCCAAGAGCGCAGAGACGACTCATCCGAGAGGTCACAAAAGACCCCAGGACAGCGTCTAAAGAACTGCAGGCCTCACTTGCCTCAATTAAGGTCAGTGTTCATGACTCCACCATAAGAAAGAGACTGGGCAAAAACGGCCTGCATGGCAGATTTCCAAGACGCAAACCACTGTTAAGCAAAAAGAACATTAGGGCTCGTCTCAATTTTACTAAGAAACATCTCAATGATTGCCAAGACTTTTGGGAAAATACCTTGTGGACTGATGAGACAAAAGTTGAACTTTTTGGAAGGCAAATGTCCCGTTACATCTGGCGTAAAAGGAACACAGCATTTCAGAAAAAGAACATCATACCAACAGTAAAATATGGTGGTGGTAGTGTGATGGTCTGGGGTTGTTTTGCTGCTTCAGGACCTGGAAGGCTTGCTGTGATAGATGGAACCATGAATTCTACTGTCTACCAAAAAATCCTGATGGAGAATGTCCGGCCATCTGTTTGTCAACTCAAGCTGAAGCGATCTTGGGTGCTGCAACAGGACAATGACCCAAAACACACCAGCAAATCCACCTCTGAATGGCTGAAGAAAACCAAAATGAAGACTTTGGAGTGGCCTAGTCAAAGTCCTGACCTGAATCCAATTGAGATGCTATGGCATGACCTTAAAAAGGCGGTTCATGCTAGAAAACCCTCAAATAAAGCTGAATTACAACAATTCTGCAAAGATGAGTTTGCCAAAATTCCTCCAGAGCGCTGTTAAAGACTCATTGTAAGTTATCGCAAACGCTTGATTGCAGTTATTGCTGCTAAGGGTGGCCCAACCAGTTATTAAGTTCAGGGGGCAATTACTTTTTCACACAGGGCCATGTAGGTTTGGATTTTTTTTCTCCCTAAATAATAAAAACCATCATTTAAAAACTGCATTTTGTGTTTACTTGTGTTATATTTGACTAATGGTTAAATGTGTTTGATGATCAGAAACATTTTGTGTGACAAACATGCAAAAGAATAAGAAATCAGGAAGGGGGCAAGTAGTTTTTCACACCACTGTATATAAAAAAGTGCTCCATTCTACATGTACAAACAAAACATATTGTGATCCAGTCCAACAATGTCGATTCTACCCTTTAACACTAATATTCCTCTTTGTTGTGAAAGGTGGGAACAGTGATCTGAGATTTCCACACTTTAGGGGATGGTTCCTTTTTTAAAAAAAAGTGGTAGTTGCAAGAGATTATGCATTTTGCAGGTACCAAATGACCACATTAATCAATTTTAGTGTGAAGGTTCAAGTCTGGAACTGGAACATAAACTCATTTCAAAAGTTGAACCTTGGATTAAAGAGGACCATTGTGGATTCCATTTGGGCCTGTACAAAAGCAGGTGGCTTTTATCTTCCACAGATATTTGAATGGTCAGAGTAGTTTGCCAATCCTGTTTACATGTGTTTTGTGAACTTGAGAATCTCTTATCATTGTGTACCCTCAAGTATCTTATGATTTAGGGGCCACTGCCACATGACAGTCAAGTCCAGTATTGGGTTGAAGTAGCTCTAGGTCTTGTTCATGAGTGAAATTAGAGGTTATTGTAAAATTGGCCAAATGACCAATGATTTGATGCTAAGGCAGCTTTTTTCCAATGTTGTGCCAGGCTGTGCGTATGGAGGTGGATCTAAGTCCTTGGATGAAACTTTTGATTTACTGGCTAGCCAGTATCCTAAATCATCACTTCACTTCACCTCAGCCTATATTACTAGCTGGTTGACTTTGGCTACTGGGACACATATTCTTGAATTATCTGCAAAGGATGCCTAATATGACTCAAGGCTGAAGCTCCATTACTTTAGCTTGTCTTTGTGAATTATACTGGAGTGGTTTTTCATCTTACATTAATGCTTGTCCACCCAGAAGTGAATATTGCCTTGGCATTTAGGGGGTTCACCCCAGACTGTTTTGGGGGCCAACGTAAAGATTGTTAAGGAATTTGGTAGGCTTTCAGGGTTTAGGATCAATTTAAAAGGAATGTCAGTTTCTTGAAGGAAATTAATTTCAAGTTAATTAAAAAAATCTAATTTTGCATGTTTCTGTAAGTCATTTTATGTGGCATACATTTGCTTTTCTTCTACATATTCCACAATCTATCCCTCAGATAAATGCACCCCTTCTACAGGCTTTTTGATGAAAAACTTTGGGTTCATCACCCACTTCACCAACCACACTCATTTCAGTGCTGGGTTATAATATGAGGTAATAGATTAGTACCAGCAATTCTTACAACAGCTTCAGTCTGTTCTTCTACAACTCTAACACAGCTGAAGGTACTGTATATATTAACATTTTCCTACCTTGTTGGTTATTCTGGACTACCCAGGTAAAGGCTCAGCAGCTAGCTACAACAGGCTCATAATAATATGACTATTTCGAACAACTACTGTATATAACCCAGATCATTAAATCTCTCCAAAATTCACATATTGAATTTTTATTTTCTTCTTGTCCATGGCAAGTTAAACTGTTTACATTTAAAATCATACACTTTGTTAATGTCAAATACAGTACATGCATTTGAAACTTGGGATATATGGTTTTACAGTGCTTTAGTTATAAAAATCACAATGTCAAGTAGACAGACACAACAATTTCTTGTGAGTTGTGATAGTTTCAGGAGTTTTACCACTGTGCAGTCAGTTCTATGGATAGTTCAAAATTAGTTACCATGACACGACTCTTAACGGTAGAAAATCAGAAACACTGCTTCACTCACTACACCAGTTAATCTGAGGTTTTGAATTGGATATAATTATTGATTATAATAATTATTATTTTATCACACTTTGCTGTTTGCTGCCAAGTTATTTGATTCACATAGTTTACGCTGTTAGAAAAACACAAGTAGAAATGTATTAATTTGAATTTAAAAATACTTTTCAAAGGTAGTGATTAAATGCCAAAAACATCAACAAGAGGAAGCCTGAAACATTCTGCCATATTTGCATTTGCTAATCATCTGTACATATGCACTACACTATTATTGCTTACTATGTAATCTTTTTCTTTGCTTTTGCAAAAGAACATAACTAATAAAACTAATAATTTACAGAATATGAGCATTCCAATTTATTTTTTCTTCTTGTACTTAAGAAGCGTATTTTTCTAAAGTACCTGTTGTGCCAAGACATTTATAAAAACTGGCTTTGTAATTGCTGAACTCAGCTAAGATAGCGAGGGAATTTGTTTAATTGATTCTGTTCAGTGCAATTAAATGAAAACTTTACAAGGTGAAACGTGTGCATCTCTGCCTTTACCACTACAAATGTCTACAGATGAGTTTGATTGTAAATCAGAATAATATGAAGTCCCAAATTAGACAACAGATTTTAAAATCAGATCTACATTATGTTTTTTGTGCCTAGTGCCTCCCTATCAGGTTTTAAGAAACTGGAAGCTGCCATCTGGAGCACATTTTTCTAGCAGTGTAGGCTAGGAGGTGCTCAAACATGCATCTTTAAATGCTGTTATTGATTGTGATGTTCAAAGTAACATTAGAACATTAGAACACTCTAGACGAGAACAGGCCATTCAGCCCAACAAAGCTCGCCAGTCCTATCCACTTATTTCTTCCAAAAAAACATCAAGTCGAGTTTTGAAAGTCCCTGACGTCTTACTGTCTACCACACTACTTGGTAGCTTATTCCAAGTGTCTATCATTCTTTGTGTAAAGAAAAACTTCCTAATATTTGTGCGAAATTTACCCTTAACAAGTTTCCAACTGTGTACCCGTGTTCTTGATGAACTCATTTTAAAATAACTCGATCCACTGTACTGATTCCCTTCATAATTTTAAACACTTCAATCATGACACCTCTTAATCTTCTTTTGCTTAAACTGTAAAGGCTCATCTCTTTTAATCTTTCCTCATAATTCAACCCCTGTAGTCCCGGAATCAGCCTAGTTGTTCATCTCTGGACCTTTTCTAGAGATGCTATGTCCTTTTTGTAGCCTGGAGACCAAAACTGCACACAATACTCAAGATGAGGCCTCACCAGTGCATTATAAAGGTTGAGCATAACCTCCTTGGACTTGTACTCCACAGATCGTGCTATATAACCTAACATTCTGTTAGCTTTCTTAATGGCTTCTGAACACTGTCGGGAAGTTTTTAGCTTAGAGTCCACTATGACTCCTAAATCCTTCTCATAAGGTGCACTCTTGATTTTCAGATCGCCCATTGTGTATTCAAACCTAACATTTTTACTTCCTATGTGTAATACTTTAAATTTACTAACATGAATTTTCATCTGCCACAAATCTGCCTAAACCTGTATGCTATCCAAGTCCTTCTGTAATGATATATTGGATTCCAAATTATCTGCTAATCCACCTATCTTGGTATCATCTGCAAACTTAACCAGCTTGTTACTTATATTCCTATTTAAATCATTTATATACAGGTGCCGGTCATAAAATTAGAATATCATGACAAAGTTGATTTATTTCAGTAATTCCATTCAAAAAGTGAAACTTGCATATTAGATTCATTCATTACACACAGACTGATGTATTTCAAATGTTTATTTCTTTTAATTTTGATGATTATAACTGACAACTAATGAAAATCCTAAATTCACTATCTCGGAAAATTAAAATATTGTGAAAAGGTTCAATATTGAAGACACCTGGTGCCACACTCTAATCAGCTAATTAACTCAAAACACCTGCAAAAGCCTTTAAATGGTCTCTCAGGCTAGTTCTGTAGGTAACACAATCATGGGGAAGACTGCTAACTTGACAGTTGTCCAAAAGACGACCATTGACACCTTGCACAAGGAGGGCAAGACACAATAGGTCATTGCTAAAGAGGCTGGCTGTTCACAGAGCTCTGTGTCCAAGCACATAAATAGAGAGGCGAAGAGAAGGACAAGATGTGGTAGAAAAAAGTGTACAACCAATAGGGATAACCGCACCCTGGAGAGTATTGTGAAACAAAACCCATTCAAAACTGTGGGGGAGATTCACAAAGAGTGGACTGCAGCTGGAGGCAGTGCTTCAAGAACCACCACGCACAGACGTATGCAAGACATGGGTTTCAGCTGTTGCATTCCTTGTGTCAAGCCACTCTTGAACAAGAGACAGCGTCAGAAGCGTCTCGATTGGACTGCTGCTGTGTGGTCCAAAGTTATGTTCTCTGATGAAAGTAAATTTTGCATTTCCTTTGGAAATCAAGGTCCCAGAGTCTGGAGGAAGAGAGGAGAGACACAGAATCCATGTTGCTTGAGGCCCAGTGTAAAGTTTCCACAGTCAGTGATGGTTTGGGGTGCCATGTCATCTGCTGGTGTTGATCCATTGTGTTTTCTGAGGTCCAAGGTCAATGCAGCCGTCTACCAGGAAGTTTTAGATCACTTCATGCTTCCTGCTGCTGACGAACTTTATGGAGATGCAGATTTCATTTTCCAACAGGACCTGGCACCTGCACAAAGTGCCAAAACTACCAGTACTTGGTTTAAGGACCATGGTATCCCTGTTCTTGATTGGTCAGCAAACTCGCCTGACCTTAACCCCATAGAAAATCTATGGGGTATTGTGAAGAGGAAGATGCAATACACCAGAGCCAACAATTCAGAAGAGCTGAAGGCCACTATCAGAGCAACATGGGCTCTCATAACACCTGAGCAGTGCCACAGACTGATCGACTCCATGCCACGGCGCATTGCTGCAGTAATCCAGGCCAAAGGAGCCCCAACTAAATATTGAGTGCTGTACACGCTCATACTTTTCATGTTCATACCTTTCAGTTGGCCAACATTTCTAAAAATCCTTTTTTTGCATTGGTCTTAATTTATATTCTAATTTTCCGAGATACTGAATTTGGGACTTTCATTAGTTGTCAGTTATAATCATCAAAATTAAAAGAAATAAACATATGAAATACATCAGTCTGTGTGTAATGAATGAATCTAGTATACAAGTTTCACTTTTTTCACTTTTTTTTCACTAGCCTCCTTAAGAACACAAGGAAAAATATTATCTGGTCCTGGTTATTTGTTTGATTTCAGTTTATTTAATCTGAGCAGCACTTCTCCCTCTACAATTTCCAAATCCCTCAGTACCTCCTTAGTAGTTGCGTTTACCTCTGGGAGGTTATTCACTTGCTCACTTGTAAACACCTCAGAAAAATGTAAGTTTAGGGCATCTGCTATTTCACTGTCTGTATCTTTTTATTCCCCTTTACTATTTCTGATGCACTTGACCTCCTCCTTGACTGTTTTTTTACTACTAAAATACTGAAAGAATCTCTTAGGGTCTTCTTTCACCTTATCTTCTATATTCCTCTCAAGCTGTCTTTTAGCCTCCCTGGTATCCTTCTTAATGTTTGCCCTCATGTTCTCATACGCTCTAAGATTCAGTTTGCAGTCATTAGTCTTATATGCCTTATAAAGCAGTTTTTTCCTTTGCAACTTCTTTTTTAAATGTTTATTATTCCACCGTGGAGTTTTTTTAGTTTTCTATTAATTCCAAATTTAGGTACAGTGGAACCACGGGTCACAACCGTAATTAGTTCCAAAACTCTGGTCGCAACCCGATTTGGTCGTGACCCGAAGTAATTTCCCCCATAGGATTGTATGTAAATACAATTAATCCGTTCCGGACCGTATGAACTGTATGTAAATATATTTTTTTAAAGATTTTTAAGCACAAAAATAGTTAACTCTAATAGTTACTCTGCAACTTCCATCTTTCTTTTCTTTTTCCTCCCTTTAGCCGCCTTGTGCTTCTATTTATGAAGAGTATGTGGCAGCTGTAGTGCAGCGATTATTTATTTAAAACTGGCCTCTTGATGTAAGCTGTGCACCCGCTATAGCACAAAGTCCCTCTGAATGATGCATGTCTGACTGAGAACAATGTACTGTACAGGGAAAGACTGAACACGAGTGTAAATCACCGGCGCATATGAACCGGAAGGGAAACGAAATAGAGCACAAAGAGTTCACAGCGAATGCACAGGGAGAGACTGAACATGTGCGGAAATCATTGGCATGTATGAACCAGAAGGGAAACTGGCTTTGCTTGTCATCCGAGTATATGGTAGTAAACAGATGCAAAAGTTTTGCGAACTTTTTGGTCGTAACCCGATTTGTACGTGGTCCGAGAGACGTTCGTGACCCGAGGTTCCACTGTATGTATCTGTCCTGCATTACATGTACAGATGGAGCCACGTCAAATAGCCGCGGCCGTGTGAATGGCATGCGAATGGCGTACGGCTGCCCTATGCACGCCGTGATCCCCCCCTCCCTCTGCTGACAGAAGGCGTGTCAAGATTTCACAGTAAACACGCCCATTCATGCCCTATTTATTCATTTACCTGGTTCATTTACCTTGTTCTCAAGAACACGTTAACACACGACAGCAATTTAGCTGCGCTGAGTTGCAATCACGTGATTTTAACAACCCACCCCCTTCCCCGCCGAACTGACACTACCAAACTGCACTACAGAGATTAAGATGGCGGTTTAACACTAGAATTACCAGAGCCTACGAAAAAACTCTTAGATCCGTCCCACCTTAAATCGCTTCTTAAAACCGTTCTCACCTCTCCACCAGCGTCTTTTTTTAATCTAAATGTGTTGATAAAGAAAAGTTCCAAGTAGCCGGCTATTCCATCCCCCCATCGACTTAGAAAGTGCACAAACTTCTCCCAGCTCATGCCTTGATTGACTGTAATCTCGACATTTTGATTTTTTTTCTTCACTGTGTCCGTATTTTTTTTTTCACCGTGGCCCTAATACGCTTCCGTATCATCATGGGTTGTGTATTGAGTGATTTAACAAATCTGTTTTATTAATCGGTTTGTTGTTGTTTTTTTTACCACGTCATCTATTTATGAAACTACAGTATGTTGACAATACAAGAACTGCCTGTACAGTATATTAAAGATACGGTATAGGGTTTCCTGGACACTGCAGTTAACTGAAGCAGTCAATGCTCCATCTGGCGGGATTATACAGCATTGCAACCATCTTTTTAGAAGGCGCATGGGGGCGTTTATGGGGCGGGGCATCATTAACTGCGTCATCGCGGGGGATCACATTCGGATCGTGCATGGTCCTGTCATGGTCCTGTCATGGACCTGTCATGCTCCAGGCGGCTGTTTGACGTGGCTCCCACTGTAAAACATTTTTAAACCTGTTCCACTGCTCCTTGACTGTCTGCACACTTAAAAGCTTATCCCAGTGCATCCTACTTAGACATTGTCGCATTTGCTCAGAATTAGCCCTTCCAAAATTCAACTTAACAATTTTAGTCTTTGCATCTGCACTCTTACAAAATACTGAGAATTGTATTACATTATGGTCACTTGACCCTAGTGGTTCAATCACCTCTACACCCTCAATTCTATTCTGATTATTACAAAATACTAAATCCAGACAGGCTTCACCCCATGTTGGTGCTTTTAACATGCTGTGTTAAAAAACAGTCACTGATTACTTCTAAAAACTCCTGCTCTTTTGCTCCTCCATCTGCAAGGTTATCCCAGTTAATATTTGGATAATTAAAGTCCCCAATGACTATAATATCTCCTTGTAAACTTGCCTTTTTGATATTACTAAAAAGATGTGTGTTGAAATTACTGTATGAATTGGGTGGTCTATAACACACTCCTAAAATAAGACCTCTTTCCCTAATATTTTCCAGGTGAAGCCACATGTCCTCACTAAGATGGGGCTCATCATCCAACTGAAGAGGACTTACATTTAAATCCTGTTTGGCATAAACAGCAACCCCACCTCCTTTTCTGTTCTGACTATCCTTCCTAAAAAATGTGTATCCCTCTATGTTACACTCATCCCCATCTTTGTTATTTAGCCAGGTTTCCGTTATTGCTATAATATCATAATTATGCTCTGCTACATACAACTCCAACTCACTTACCTTATTTTTGATACTTCTAGCATTAAAGCAAGCTATTTTAATGTGTTATTCCTTCTACATTTAAATGTTTGCTTGCTTACATTACTGTGCATTTTTATTTCTACACCATTGTTTGTTCTTCCATGTATAGATCTAAACCTGGCCTGTCCGAAACTCCCTGCTCCCCCTTCCCTAGTTTAAACAATTCTTGACTAGCCTACACATACACCTCCACAATACATTGGTGCCCCTCCAGTTCAGATGTAACCCGTCACGGCAGAACAGGTCCCATCTGTTCCAAAAGGAGTCCCAATGCCCCATAAACCTATACCCTTCTACCTTGCACCAAGATTGGAGCCACTCGTTAAGTCTTCTAATCTCCTCAGTCTTACCTGGACTGGCACGTGGCACAGGCAGAACTTTGGAGAAGACTACCTTATAATAATAATAATAATAATACATTTCTTTTTTTAAAGCGCCTTTCCCATGCTCAAGGCACTTACAGAAAATAAGAGAAAACAGCAGGGTATACAGCGTATAGCATTGTACAAACCAAATAAATAAATAAAGAATATTAAGACAGTAAGTTCAAAGAAAGCCTAACAGACAACAGAATTGATGGTCTAGCACACACACACACAGGTTACATAAGCATTTTGACAGAGAGGTAAACTGAGAGAAGGGGAATGAAGTCAAATAGAGCTAAAAGCCTTCCTGAACAGATGGGTTTTGAGTTGTTTTTTAAAAGAATTCATGGAGTCAGCTGACCTGATTAATTTCGGTAGGTCATTCCAGAGTCTGGGCGCTATACAGCTGAAGGCCCTGTCACCCATGGAGTGTAGGTTAGTGTGGGGCACAACAAGATTGCCAGAATCAGAGGACCTTAGTGGGCGGGCAGGCATATAGTGATGAAGAAGGTCACTGATGTAGTTTGGTGCGAGGTTATTTAAGGCTTTGTAGGTTATTAGTAGGATTTTATATTCGATTCTGTAAGACACAGGGAGCCAGTGAAGACGGAGCAGGATGGGTGTGATGTGCTCGCTGCTGCTGGTTTGAGTCAGGAGTCTTGCAGCCAAGTTTTGAATAAGCTGGAGCTGTTATATAAGAATAGAAGGGGCACACGCCAGCAGCGAGTTACAATAATCTATGCGGGATGTGATAAAAGCATGGACAAGTTTCTCAGCATTAGAAAAGGAGAGGAAGGAGCGAACACAGGATATGTTACGGAGGTGAAAGTAAGAAAGTTTCTTAATGTGATTTATGTGGGCGGAAAAAGAGAGGGAGGAATCAAAAATGACACCAAGATTCTTTGCAGTAGAGGCAGGTCTGATGAGATCACCGCCAAGATGGACTGGGAAGGAGCTCATTTTATTAAGTTGCATTTTAGTCCCAATTTGCAGGAGTTCAGTTTTGTTGCAGTTCAATTTTAAAGAGTTCTGCTCCATCCAGGTTTTAATTTCACTAAGGCAGGTTGTGAGCTGAGAAAGCTCTGATGAAGTTCCACTTTTAACATTGAAGTAGAGTTGAGTATCATCTGCATAAAAATGATAGCCCAGTCCATAGCTACGAATAATATGGCCAAGGGGAAGCATATAAATACAGAAGAGAAGAGGGCCGAGGACAGAGCCCTGAGGAACTCCTTGTGTGACTGGCGCTGTGCTGGACCTGCTGTTGCCCAGACTAACAAACTCTTGTCTATCAGTCAGATAGGACTTGAACCACTGGAGGGCAGTGCCAGAGATACCCAGCATGTTCTCCATTCTGGACAGTAGAATGTCATGTTTGACAGTGTCAAATGCTGCACTGAGGTCTAACAGAATTAATATGCTGGTTTGTCCAGAGTCTGCTGCCATAAGCAAATCATTGGTTACTCGTAGCAGAGCAGTTTCACAGCTGTGCTGCACCCTGAAACCAGACTGAAAGGGTTCCATCAAGTTATTAGAGGTTAAGTAATTGGTGAGCTGGGAGGCTACAACACGCTCAAGAGCTTTAGACAGGAAAGGTAAGTGGGAAATAGGCCGGAAATCGCTAAGATTGTCAGCATCAAGACCAGACTTTTTTAGCATTGGGGTTACAGAAGCGATTTTAAAAGTGAGCGGCACAGAGCCAGTGTCAAGGGATGAGTTTATTATTGTTGTAACAGTCGGGATTATGGCATGAAGGCAGGATTTAAGTATTGTGCTGGGGATGGGGTCCAGTACACAAGTAGTCGGCCTCATCTTACAAAGCAGGTCATTAACAAAAGCAGATGTGACTGGTGAGAACGAGAACTTAGAGAAGGAGCTGGATGGAGTGGGAAAACAGGGAGAGATATAAGCAAATGATGCATTTATGTTAGTTGAATTATTTAGATCTTTAATTTTGTTACGGAAAAAGTGGAGGAAATCCTCACAGACTTCAGTAGAAGAGGTAGTTGGGCTAGATGCAGGTTCGAGTAGTTTATTAACTACAGAAAACAAAACCCTTGGGTTATCGTGGCCACTTTCTATTATTCTGCCATAATGGGTGTTCTTAGCAGCAGTTAGTGCTTCTCTGTAAGCTCTTTGGTGGTCAGAGAAAGCCTGGATGTGCACGGTGAGGCCAGTCTTACGTGACATTCTCTCAAGGCGTCGGCCAGCTGCTTTCATAGATCGCAATTCTGAGTTATACCAAGGAGCTGAACGTTTAAAGGAAACCTCCTTATGTTTTAAAGGAGCTGTTTTATCTAATGCTGAATGAAGGGCTGAGTTATAGTGGTCAACAAGACTATCTAGTGTTGACAGAATAGGTGCAGACAGTAAAAGATCAGAAATGGATCCAGAAAGGATAGAGGGACAGATATTTTTAAGGTTTCTGTAAGAGATTTGTCGTTTACAGGTAAGAGGAGGTAAAGGCAGTGAGACAGTGAAAAATACTGCTTTATGGTCAGAGAGTCCCAAATCAGTGCTGTAAATATTGGCAACAGATAGTCCAGAAGTGCAGATCAGATCCAATATATGACCACCAGAGTGGGTGGGAAAATCAACATGTTGTGTTAAGTCAAAACAGTCCAGTAAGGAAAGGAATTCATTTCTCAGTTTAGATGTAGTACTGTCAATATGGATGTTGAAATCACCAAGAAGGATAATTCTCTGAGAGTAAGAGCTTAGGTGGGTTAAAAGTTCAATCAGATCAGATAAGAAGGATGCATTGTATTTTGTACCTTGTCAGTTCTGCTCCTCAGCTTGGCACCTAACTCTTTGAATTTGGTTCGCAGAACTGACAGACTATCCTTATGTATGTCATTTGTTCCAACATGGACAATGACAACTGGATCCACCCCTGCTCTGGCCAAGAGCCTATCCACCCTTCCAGGGGGGTCTCCCACCTGTGCTCCCGTAAGGCAACAGACCGTGCGAGACTCTCTCTCTCTGGTTTTGAGTTGGCCTGTTGGGGCTCCTCATCCATGCCTACCACCTCAGAATTATCAGAGACACTGTCCACCACCATTAGGACATGATAACAGTTTGACACTTCGAATTCTGGGGTTGATGCCCCTGGACAGTGTGCACCCTTTACCTTACGCCTTGTAACCATGACCCACCTATTTCTACCTGTCTGGTCTGGAATCTCCTCCCGCGCCACCTTGGGGGTGCAAACTATCTCTCTAAAGGACACCTGGGCCAAGTCTGCCAATGCAGGTCAGCCAACTCTTCCTCTAGTTCAGCGACCCTGAGCTTGAGGTGCTGGATCAGCAGACATCTCTTGCAGATGTAGCCCTCATAGACAACTGGCTCTTCCAAACCATAGCGGCTTTGCAAAGTGTGTTACACCAGTGAAAGGAACTCTAATATCATATAGAAATTACAGCATGTATGCATTCTCAAAAGCCCATGAAAATGTATATCTTGACAGTTCAATGGGTAAAGAAAAGTATAGAAGAAAAAAACAAAGCAACATTTATTTAATACATTAAGTAGTAACAAAGTGACATTAAAAAGATACAGTAAGTAAAAAGTTGACGAGTGTATGACTTATGGCATGTACTTCAGCGGACCCCGTGAAAGACTTCTGTCTTTCATAGCTGATGCCATTTTTGTGTTATCTCTTGCTCTTGTGATTGATAAAGCAGAGTGCCACTCATTTCAAAATGAACCAATTCATTTTGAAAACTGTCTGTCTGGAAAGGGAACAAGCAGTCTTCCAAAAGAACATTTGATGAGTTGTGTGTCTTTCCAGGAACAAAATATTACTCTATTATTAATTTCTGTTTAACAGTATGTGATAATTAATATTTACATAAGTATGATGGAAATTCATATTAAGGGAAAGCAGAATCACAGTTACTAATTTTCTATTAAGAAACTCTGCTAGTTTTATGTCACATATTCCTTTCCAGTGCTTTTTATTACCTTATTCCTAGGCTAGGTCACTTGAGAGTGCAACTTTGTAACAGAATTATGAAAAGATTTGCCAAATAGATCGGCTGAAGTAAGGAAAAATGTAATCAAATATAACAACAACAACATTTATTTATATAGCACATTTTCATACAAAAAGTAGCTCAAAGTGCTTTAAATAATGAAGAATAGAAAAATAAAAGACACAGTAAGAAAATAAAATAAGAGTAAGGTCCAATGGCCAGGGTGGACAGAAAAAACAAAAAAAAAAAACCTCCAGACGGCTGGAGAAAAAAAATAAAATCTGTAGGGATTCCAGACCATTAGACTGCCCAGTCCCCTCTGGGCATTCTACCTAACATAAATGAAACAGTCCTCTTTGGATTTAGGGTTCTCACGGAAGGACTTGATGATGATGGTCACGTAGACTTCTGGCTTTTAATCCATCCGTCATTGTTGGAGCATCATGATGCTTTGAGTAGGTGGTGGTGGCTAAAAAAAGAAACCGGATAAAGAAACAGAAGAGAGAATAGGGTCAGTATGTAGAAGAGAGAGTAGAGGTCATAACTGTTTTGTTGAGTAATGTTTTCTTTCAGTTTAAGACTGCTACCACCAGCATGTTCAATGTTAAAAAGATCTAAAAAAAAACACAAAAAAACAAACCAGAAGATGAACTTTGCTAATTTCTAAAGTGACCTCATACCTGCAGAGATTATTTCTCCTGTAAGACCCTACTTTTAATCAGGTTACTATTTCAGTAAAGTTATAGTACTTGAGTTTTGTTCTCAAGCTTCTTTCTTCAAAGCTGCCCAGTATTGCAGCATACTGGTCATTCACCTCCTTCACAAGTAGTATAGAATCTCAACCAGTTTTTGGATGGTGAGATTTCTATAAATACGCATTATCAGAGTGTGTTCACAGTTAGTCCTCTAAACAGAAGTCAATACACTTGAATAACAAGGGCTATTGATTGTGTGCTTCTCTCCCTTAGACAGTATGAATATGGGTTTAGATTCAAGCTATATTAGATCAAGTCTAAATAACCACACACCAACACATATCTCTAATTCTGTCAGTGGATTTAAGCATACTGTATTCCTAAAAGAATTTTCATGAGTGTCTTCTTTAGAACTAATAGAGTAACAGCTTTCTTTCCATATTGCCGGGCAAAATACGGTGATTTAATCTACCACTCGTCATAGAGTTTTCACTGTTTGTCTGCAATCAGCAAGATTTCCTTTGTAACATTTTTCTGTAACAAATGTATTTTTACTAAAAGCAGCATACCAACAGTCACCAGAAGAGGAACAGACAAGAAATCTATTGGGTTTTACACAGAGAGAGAGAGAGAGAAATTTTGCATATTGAGAGTGAGGTTGCAAGATAAACAGCACAGCAGAGAATACAGAATTGGAACCTGCTTAGTGGAGGGTGTTAAGGATATAAAAATATTTGAAGTGGGTGAATAGGTGGTGATTCTGTAATGATTCTATAAAAGAAATGCCACATGAGTTTAGAAAAGATCAAAGTTCAAAGAAAAATTAAAAAGGAGAAGATAGAACACCATATCTTACAAAGAGTGCCTGGTAAAGTCTTGTGTCTGTGCTTGCTGCCCACAGAGCTAATCCCACGTAGAGAACACTGAGGAACGAACAAGGATAATATCCCCTCAGTAATGCACTGATATTAAAATAAAAAAAGAGTTTCAATCTGCCACTTGAACACTTTGCAGGAGTCTTTCTAATCAAGACACCAGATAGACAGCACAAAGCATATTACTGGACAAAAATAAAGTTGGGCTTATATTAACATAATTTTAGGAAAACAAACTCTGCGCAAGTATGATGAGATATCAGGAATCTCCCTAATTCCAGCCATGACAAAAATCTTAAGGACTGAGCCACAAAAGCCCACTTATAAAATTGCAGATTTAACAGGAAAATCACTCTTTTATACAGTATCTGAGATGAAAGTGTACAGTGTTTTTGTTTTACATTTTGCTTACAGTATGCGCAATAAATAAAGGACATCTTCTGAAATTTGACAAAGCCTATTTGGATTGGGTGGAACAATCTTGAGAAAACCAATTGTGGCCTATAAATAAAAGTCATTATGTTCATGAAAATTCTTAAAGAGGCATGATGCCATCCTGAGAAGACATACAGATGATGTGTGTGAACATGCGTGAGTGAGAGAGACACAGAGAGATGATCAAGTACTTAAATAGCAGAATTTACAAGACTCATTCCTCTGCATAAATCAATTGGCCACGGGGTTTAATATTGTACAGGAAAGAGGAGAATGCAACATTTGGAAATAGTAAGATGATAGTGGACCCTTAAAAGCAGATTAAAATTCAACAGGGATTTAATTTCTCCGAGGAGCCTTGTTAGTATTCATACATGAAACAGTCCTCTTAATTTCTTATAATTTGATTGGGGCACTTAACATTGCCAGATTATAATAATAAAGTTTAGTAGGCTTCAGTTTCCCTAGAAACTCTTCAGTAGCAGAGAGAACAAGGTTATCAGAAAATAACTTTGAAAAATAGTTTTGAAACTTTATTGATATCTTTACCATTATTAGAAACACTAACTGAATTTAATTTTAAAGATGTCTAATTTCTTTGCACAAGCAAGGCTAAATGTTTGCTAGGTGCTGCTTTAAAAACTTAACAATAAGCACAAACTTGGTGAAAATTCTGCTTGTAGCATCAAATTGGTATTAAGTTCAATTTTTACCACAGTGATCGTCATGGTTCTCATTATAACCCATACATCCATCCATCCATTATCCAACCTGCTATATCCTAACTACAGGGTCACAGGGGTCTGCTGCCAACACAGGGCACAAGGCAGGAAACAAACCCTAGGCAGGGCACCAGCTCACCACAGGGCACACACACACACACCCACACACCAAGCACACACTAGGGACAATTTAGAATTGCCAATGCACCTAACTTGCATGTCTTTGGACTGTGGGAGGAAACCGGAGCACCTGGAGGAAACAACCGCAGACATGGGGAGAACATGCAAACTCCACGCAGGGATAACCCATGCATCCAGCTTCAAATCCTGTATTTTAATTTCAAGTTCAGATATTTATTCAACCTGGAACTGGCAATATAGGAAGTATATGCAATTAAATTATTCCTTGCACAACCCTTCATAGCAAATCGGAAGAATAGCAGGATCAGTAACAATACCAGAAATGAAAAACAAAAATGCCTTCAAGTTAATACAAAAGTGGCCACAGGGTTCTTTACTGTTCAATACAAAGATATTAAAATGCCTCCTAGTGGTGTAGCAGTCTTTTAACATTTTCTTGTGATCAGACATTGACAGTTTTCAAATTAGTGTTGGGCTTGAGAAAAGTTCTCATGCATAGCAACTCATAAGTCAAAAGCTAGTTAACAGACTTACATCTAAAAAAAAACTTATAGAGAATGAAGGAGAATAATAGAACTAAAACCAAATTTGTTTCCATCTTTTTCCAATAATATTTTCCAATAATAATATTGATGTCACATATCACCTCATATCACTTCAGAATCAAAACATTTCATTTGTATTTTACAATTAATCATTATCATCGCACTGCATTTTTTAAATGAAGCCAAGGATGCCAACTCAACCCCAAAGTTGCACCAGCCACCTTGTTCACTTTAAGATGTGTTTCTTAAAGCAGCACCACATCCACTTTATTGCAGTGAATAAGATGAAAACATGCACACCTATAAAGAGTAAATTTGAAGTCATTACCATTTTATGGGACAACAGTCAAATCATCCCTACTCTATTAAAAAGAAAGATGGAAAGGAAACACAGTAAAAGATGCAAACATGAAAAAATGACCTTGCTCACAGTTTGGAAACAATTAAAATTAACCTTGTAGGACCTGATGAGCCATAAACCCATTAAGCACAGCACACAAAAAACAATGCTAATAAACCTCAAATCTCCCTCCTCCTTCACCATAAATCCCCAAGAGCAACTAAGTGCAACCTCTCCCCATACCTCCCTCTCCAAAATGTTCAAACAGCAAACAGCAGTCAACTGGAGACACAACTGAATGCCCCATGTAATATAAAGCATAGAAATGGAAAGCACAAAGGGTTGACAATCCAAGAACCTAGCCATAATTCTGCCCTGACCAACTTTAAAACAATAATAGCATAAACAGCATAAGAAACAGGATTCTTATACAGTTCAACAAAGAGTCCATGTTCAAGAAGCTGGATTGACAACCTAAAACGAGACAAATCAAAGTCATCCACTGCCTCCATCCCTTTCTTGGGTGATTCATAGTTGAAATGCAGCACCATGCAACAAGTTCAGCTATGCAGGGAATAGCAGGAAGGTCAAAAGACCCACTGCTTTAGCTAAAACCTTCTACAAGTCTGAGTTAAAGGTTTTTTTCTTTGCACAGTATATTTGAACATTAGAACAATCTAGACGAGAACAGGCCATTCAGCCCAACAAAGCTCACCAGTCCTATCCGCTTAATTCTTCTAAAAAAACATCAAGTCGAGTTTTAAAAGTACCTAAAGTCCTACTGTACCACACTACTTGATAGCTTATTCCAAGTGTCTATGGTTCTCTGTGTAAAGAAAAACTTCCTAATGTTTGTGCAGAATTTTCCCTTAACAAGTTTCCAACTGTGTCTCGGTGTTCTTGAAGAACTCATTTTAAAATAACAGTCTCGATCCACTGTACTAATTAATTTCATCATTTTAAACACTTCATTCATGTCACCTCTTAATCTTCTTTTACTTTTAATCTTTCTTCATAATTCATCCCCTCTAGCCCTTAAATGATTCTAATTGCTCTTCTCTGGACCTTTTCTAGTGCTGCTATGTCCTTTTTGTAGCCTGGAGACCAAAACTGTACACAGTACTCCAGATGAGGCCTCACCAGTGTGTTATAAAGCTTGAGCATAACCTCGTTGGACTTGTACTGCACACATCATTCTATATAACCTAACATTCTGTTAGCCTTCTTAAAACTTCTGAAAACTGACTGGAAGTTGATAGTGTAGAGTCCACTAAACTCCTAAATCCTTCTCATAAGGTGTACTCTTGATTTTCAGACCGTCCATTGTGTATTCAAACCTAACATTTTTACTTCCTATGTGTAATACATTTACTGACATTTACAATGCATTTAATGACATTAAAATTTATCTGCCACAAATCTGCCCAAGCCTGTATGCTGTCCAAGTCCCTCTGCAATGATTTAACAGATTCCAGAGCGTCTGCCAATCCACCTACCTTGGTATCATCTGCAAACTTAACCAGCTTGGTACTTATACTCCTATCCAAATCATTTATATGTATTAAAAATACCAGCAGCCCTAGCACTGACCCCTGTGGAACACCACTCTTAACATTAACCAATTCTGATAAGGTTCCTCGCTCCATCACCCTCAGCTTCCTGTGTCTGAGCCAATTCTGCACCCATCTAAAAACATCACCCTGAATTCTCACTTCATTTAGTTTGATGTCCAACCTCTCGTGTGGCACCTTATCAAATGCTTTCTGAAAGTCTATGCCCTTTGACCATACCCTTTTTTTGCTTCCTTATAGAATTCCATAATGTTAGTAAAACATGACCTCCCTCTTTCTGAATCCATGTTGACTGTTCAGAAAAACTCCTGTACTTGCCATGTGCTGCTCCATCATATTCTTAAAAAATTTTTCCATTAATTTTTTTGTGATGCACATTAAGTTTACTGGTGTATAGTTGCTTGGTTCTGCCCTGTCACCCTCTTTACATAATGGGATAATATTTGCCATTTTCCAGACCTTTGGAATTTCCCCAGTGTGCAGTGATTTCCTAAAAATATGTGTCAACAGTTTATATATTTCCCCGCTAACCTCCTTAAGAACTTGACGGTAAAAATTAACTGGTCCTTCAGATTTTTTAGATTTCATCCTATTTTAATCTGAGCAGTACTTCTCCCTGTACAATTTCTGAATCAGTCAGTGTGGTATAGCGGGTCCACAGCGCTCTCAGTAAGGGCCAGCTTTTAAATAGATAATCACCGCGCTCACGGTTTCGTGAGGGGGCGTAGTGGTTGAAGCAAGCCGCGGGGCGATCTGCGGTGTGGGTGTTTCTCACCAAGTGCATAGGTGAGGGACTGCCCACATCCGTGATTGTTCCCGTGGCTAATGTGCTGCAGCTGTTATGGCCCCTCGCTGTATAAAAGAAGCGTGAGTCGGTTGGAAAGGAAAAGAAAAAGACGAAAAAAAAACCAAAACGGAAGGAGTGAGAGAAAGAGTCGGAGGTTGCTAAGGAAAGCATGAAGTAAGAGAGAGAGCGCCGGTACGGAAGAGCGAGCGAGGGAGAAAGCAGGCAGCTGGGAGGTGAGCCCACGAAGGGAGTGTTTGGCCGACACTCAGTGGGGCTGGGAAAGCGGTCCCTCCAGCTGAGCAACTAAGTAGCTGGAGTGACCAGTGGAGGAATCGACTTGACCGTAGAAGGAGCGGGAATTGAGAAGGCTTTGGGCTGGTTTAGTCCCAGCGTGAGCGCCTTGGCCACTGGGAAATAACCCAAGTCTTGGTCTGGTTGGGAGCCTGACAAAGCCAAGAGTCGAAGGGCTACCGGACCTGATTGAAGGGCAGCTGATCCTGCAGGTAGGCGACTCTCCTGTAGAGCAGACCAGATGGGCATAGCAGGGGAGCCGCCATGGAAGCAGAAGACACCGGGCTTTTGGTTTTAACATATTACTTCCTGTACTATTTTACCTCGTTGTTTTTAGAGGATTTTTCTATTTATTGGTTTTAACCTCCACAATTTCTTTTATGGATTATTTATTTAATGAAGATTTTGGGACTCACTGCACTTTATTTATTTGAACACTGTTTTTGTTTGACTGTTTTAATAAAAGCACTTTTTCACTTTTTACCATCCCCTTGCTCAAATGTTGTCTCACTGACTAGCTCATCGGTGACATTACTGACGGTGTTGGGTTCAAGGGCTCCCAAACAGTAGATGGGAGTGTGGAGCCGAACCCGCATCGTCACAGTCAGTACCTTCTTAGTAGTCCCATTTACCACTGGGAGGTTATCTAATTCCTCACTTGTGAGGACCTCAGAAATTGCTTATTTAGACCACCCACTATTGTGCTGTATGTATTTGTTAATTCTCATTTACTATTTTAGATGCACTTCACCTCCTCCTTGACTGTTCTTTTACTATTAAAATACTGAAAGACTCTCTTAGGGTCATCTTCCATTTCCATGAATCACTTGTCTTTTTCTGTGTCATTGAGTTAAATGTATCTGATTCAGTATCATGCTATACTACGGTCCCAATGTAAATATAAAATATGGTTTCCATTTTTTCTTAATGGCATATTTTTTTTTCATGTCCATATTATTACACACCATACTAGTCTATCAAACCCACTCATGAGGTGATCTAAGTTTACACAATCTAAGTTTTTACACAACTTTGTTCCCTTTTCCTGACTTGAAGAAGCACATTTCAATTGCGCTTAGTCTTAGCTTTGGTCCGCAGCTCTGGGGTACACTGCAACTTTGCTGAATCTGAAAGTTAGTCTTGTTACTGTAAATATGTACTAAGACCAGCCCCACACTGGATCATCACAAACTGATAACACACTGCAACTGACCCTATTAAGTTTGGCTTATTTCTAAGGTCAGTAGTCAGTGTTTTCATGGAGTTATTAGGTGCTGGTGCCTTTTGCATTATGAATTTCTTCAAATTATCCATATCATTCTCATTAATAGAGAAACTTCTTTGATGACTTCAGAATGTCTATGGCAAGACATATTGTTTTCTTTAATACAAATCCCATGTGTAGTTCTTTTTACGTGTTTGTGATATATACATCATGTTATTGTTGAATACCATTGACTGAACTAGACTTGAAAATAAAAAAGAAATGATATTTTTCCTTATTTCTTTCCATAGGCTTTTGATACCATCAGTCCTTTATTAACTGTGAATAATTCTAGTTATTCTTTTTCCATTTAAACTTTTTCCATTTATTCATGTGTAGAAGTTAATTTTCTATGGTTTAAACAAATTACAAATATTTAAATGTATAAATATGTTATCTCCTATGCCTCCATCAAATCATAGTATATCACATGAAAAAGAATCATTATAGCTTTTGTACAATGGGATATTACATTTATTGTTCTAATTACCTCTGAAATATTATGTACCAAGCCTCCTGCTTTCTTTTCCAGCTTCAAGTTTAATTTACTGCAGTTGTTAAAAGTAAGTTTAGTTAGAAGTTTGCAATTTTAACCTAACCTGTTCAATTTTAATTTTTATCTTGCTGCTTTGAAATGTCTGATTACAAATTAAAAAATACAGAGGCTTTAGAAAGTATTAATTTATCTTCTTGTTAAAACAAGATTCAAGGGTAAACCCATCAGTATAAACTCAACCAAAATTAAGAAACACTCTTATATTCAAAAGAAATGCACATAGGGCTGCTGAATAAAACAACTGTTAGGAGTATGACAGATGGTTTTGCACAGTTCTAACTTTAAAGAAATGCTAAATAAAGTTATGCTTAATTGATGACAATTTTGAAATCATCTTTAATGCATAAATACAAATTCTGTTCTCATTCCAGACATTCATTGTTAAAATAAAACCTGATTTATGCAGTATTGAAGCAGATTATCCATAATTACATCATTATTTTGCTAGAAGTTGGCCCAGGATTGAAAAATTTAAATATAAATACATACAAAAATATTTGGAGGTGGTCTGCCAGGCTAATGCTTGAAATCTACAATTGCAAGTCTGATTTGATTTCCTTCTGTTTCTACACAGAAGTCAAATGAGCCAGTATGGTTCTTAATTGCAAATAATCAGTGGCACTCCAAAATGCCACAGTACATAGCTGAGGAGTCTGTTTATTATAATATATTTATTTTGCTTTATTTGTTGTACCACAATTTGCATTCTCTGTAATTGAAATCAATATTAAATAACAATCTGCTGAAATGGATGGATGGATGGATGAATGGAAAATAAATTATGAAAAATGTCAGTGAACAACTTGATTTTCCTTTTTATAATTTTCCAAATATGTAGCTGTTTTCATCAAAATACAACAAACAGTCTTAGTTTGCTTTGAAAAAAATGTGATTTGCTACCAAGTGAATATATTAATGCTTGAATGCTTGTATTATTAAATTGTTAATTTTCCATTTTATTATATACTTTTATTAGTCCGTCTTTACATACACTGTAAAGTGAACATGTTCTTTGTGAAAAGTTGATTTCAACAAAAAGTTCAAAACTAAAATAAATCAAATAGTACATTAAATATAAATTAATAAATAAAATTCTGGAAAAGACAAAGGTGAAACAATAAGCTTCTAATAAGGAACATTTTTTTCCAGAAAAACACCACATATAACAGTAACTGAGAAAATCAGTGCACTCACATCATGCAGTGTTAGAATTGTTGTTACTTGTCCTATTTGAAGACCTCAGTAATTACAGCTTAAAAAACTGGAGTTGATGTTCCTATGAGACAAAATGCTGAGTTAGCTAAGATTTTTGACTCCAACTGAGTATCAATGTATTTTATTAATAAACCTTCCATGCAGTTTTTAAGTGGCAGAATTATACATTTTCAGGAGAACTGTGTTGAGTTTTGTGTCTGTACCGATGATGTTGAAGAATTCAAAATGCAAAACAACCATCATCCAATATAAAAGCAAATTACAATGCTAATTAGATGCTGTATGTTTAAGGACCAATTACTGATTAATTTATATGGTATCCTAAATAACTTTTGCCACTAAAAGAATTTCATCAATACAGGGGGTCCTCAGGTTATGACACAGTTCCATTCCTACAACAGTGATGTAACCCGAATTTTGGTGTAAGTCGAAAAACACACTCTAGCCTAAGTCACTTACCTATCTTAACACATTTGCAAAATCATAATCTAGAACATAAAAACACAAAATCTAAGCCTCAGAAAAAGGAAAAGGACATAAATATACTGTACTGTACACTATACTGTAGTAACAGAAAAAATGAGTGTAAAAAAATCCTCACCTTTATTCCTTCTCCTGTCTCAATTTTTTTTAAGTTTTTATGAGAGTGAGCATTGTAAACTCGAAACGTTGTATGTCGAGACGTAACCCGAGGACACCCTGTATTGTGAAATTAGCAAAAGTCTTAAATGCAATAAAATGCAGTGCATTCCATTAAATTATATTTTAACAAAAATATCCCTACGACAGAAAAATATGTGATATTTGAAAATGTTAAAAAATGATATTGTAGTAAAAGTCCACACAACTGTGACAATTAAAATGTAACATAAGATTGTCAAACCTGTTTAATTCAATTCAGTGTCACAGGGGGCCTATTATGGATGCACTGGTCAGAAGGCGGGAAGCAGCTACAGACAGGTAATCAGTTCATCACAAGGGTTATTTAAAATCACCAGTTAACATACATGAAAAACTTCTGCAGACATTGGCAAAACATGAAACTGCTCACAATAATGCAGAGGAGAAGGATTTCAAGGATGGATTATGAATCCATGAGGCCACAGTGCTAATCGCTGCACCACACTGAAGCACCAAACAAAATTCAGTCAGCTTTAAATACTGTTTTAATTATGTGTCTGCCACACCAAGGCATTAGGTCAAGTTTAATCTTTTGTACATTCTTTAAAAATACATTTGAAATTAGTTTTTCTTTATATTATATAATATTTGCATATATTTACTTAATGCAGTGAATAAAATATTATAAAAATAATACAAGTTTGTCTGTGATGTCTGTGGTTGAAGAAACAGACCGCTTGCTCACTTGCTGAATACATTTGGAATAAAAAACTTCAAAAATCAAAGAAAGCCTTGCAGTGAAACAATAATTCAAAACACACAGGAATGCTTAGATGTTGCACTTTGTATAGCTGCTTCCATAATGAAGTACCAGAGGCACACCAAACTGACAAATGCTGACATCTGAGTGAATGTTACATCAAAATTAATGGGACTTGAATCGGTTTGTGCATTTTAACTGCACCATTTTAAAGACTATCTCTTGTACAGCTGCCAGGTAATAAAAAGTACATCTGCATCACTATAAAAAAACATTGTAAGTAATGTGCTTCTCTGACCCATACCGTGTGCTGTGTTGCCAGGTTCTAAATTTACCTCTTTGGGCAGTAGGGGGTCATCTGTTTTGCTACATCGTTTTCTTCTGTTTTGTAAATTAGAGGTAAAGAAATGCTATCTAAACTCCAATGCAAAGTAATTATCACCTTGTATTTCACTCAATACATTTTCTGAGCTGAAGTTGAACTTTTCATAACAGTCCTTACTCCTCTAATAAAAAAATCTGCTTTTAATCAAATATCAGTTTCATACCACACTGGACCTTCTTTATACTATGCTTTTCCTTTAAGTTCAAATTGAATGGCTCACTTTTAAATAAATCCATCACTTACTCCAAGATAAACCTAAGACTAAAAAGATCTACATAAAGAACTGGACAATTTACTTTCTGTTGTCTTTCTCAACAAAATCACAATATCAATCCTATATTTTTTAGAAAAACAATAGTTAATCATATAATATATATGAAGCACTGTACTAAAGTCTTAGGTACATATAAAAATGTGGCAATATTGTAAAAAATAATGGCATAAATTGTTTTTATTGATAAAAAAAAACTACCATATATATTCATGTATAAATCAGGTGTTGAAACCTGAAAAATCGATCATAAAAATCAGAGCCCGACTTATACGCCCGCTCAAAAATGTAACACTTACATTTTTCCAATCTCAGTTTCTCAAACACATCGAATTTTGGTGCAGCAGCGCTGTTACCAATTTCTTTTGCCACTTTAATGACTTTTAATTTAAAACCAGCTTCATATTTTCTTCTGATCGAACGCTCCATCATAGATAACGGATTCTCTTACGATAAAGGTGTGAGGATGCGAGATACAAAAAACACAAAACAGTGCAAATGTTGCTTCAGAATAGTTCGGGTATTACCATGTGGTCACATAGACACAATACTGTACATAGAAGGATCTGTGTGCTCCATGGTTACTCTCTCAGGTTGGCGTTAGCATATCATAATCTCTTGGACCAATAACATGAGTTTTCCACATTCAACTTATACGACCGACATTATAAAATACCAGAAATTACACAGTCAAATTAAGCCCAGACCTATCTGTGGGAGAACTTAAACGTGAGTATATACGGTTAATGGAATTAATATTGAGTGTGCGCACCCTTTGTCCTAAAAACAGCAGCAGTTATTTTAGGTTCACTTACATGCAGTATCTGAAAGTACTTGTGTGGTCGGTTGTTGCCACATTTCCACTGCAGACTTTGGCTGTCTTGCTTACTTCTATCTCTGCATGTAATCCCTAAACAGCTCAATGGAGATCAGCTTTCTGTGGGGGCCATACCATCTATTTCAGGATTCCCTGTCCCAATCTTTGTAGCAGATTGTTTTTTTCTTCCCTTGATCCCCCATGTATTTATGGTCATTGTCTTGCTGCATAATGAAGTTGCAACTGATTAGTCATCTCCCTGATGGTACTGCATTATGGGGTAAGAATTTGTCTGTATCTCTAAGCAGTAGGGCTGTCAGTTTTGAAAATCCAACTTTCTTTGCAGGAATACAGCCCAAGATGTCCAGGGAACCTCCACTGTGTTCAATGTTGCCTACAGATATTCATCTATGTTCCATTCTACAGCCTTCTGTTACAGACAAAATTTTCAGATTTGATACATTCTGTAATTATTCTGCCCCCCGGTATTTGTTTTATTTTAGTTGTAGCTCTTCCATGAAAACTACATCTGATAAAACTTCTCCAAACTATAGATGGGTGTACTAGAGTGCCAGCGCTGTCTGCCAATTCTGCACTGATAGTGGTGTTTACACTTGGATGACGCACTTTTTGGACACAAAGGAAACTAAACATAAGACAAGCACTTTTTCGTTTTGTTTCTCCTGTTGACTTGCCAGTTAATACAGGCATTTTTGTTAATGTTTCTAATAATTTATGATGCTTAATGTAAAGGAGGGAGTGGATGGACTGTTGACTCTTCTAAGGTGGGTGGTGGTTATTTTTCCAGCAGAAAAGTTAGTGTAACTGCACACTAGGTTATGATGTTTTGCCGGAACGCTGGGTGGTAGCATAATTCTGGCATTGCTCCTTGTTGGATTCTACCATGACTGCATGGTAAATGTAGTCGGATTTGGCAGCAATATCTGGGACCTCCTGAGCCTTTAGAGGAGAGTCTTTTGATGGCTTCCTTGCCCCATCTGCCTCACCCAAAACTGCTTTTGAAGTGCACCTGTGACATAACTACTATTTTAAAAGAACCTTCTTCTCTACCAGGTGAGTCAGACTCAGAAGAGGAGCAGAGAGAAACATATTTGGAATGGTGAAGGAGAAAAACAAGAAATAACTGTGATTGTGAAAAAAATATCTGGTGTTTTTTTAACATAAGACTTGTTCTTAAGAGTCATGTTGTGGGTTTAGGGTGCAAGCTGCTTCCTATTGTCCGCAATGTATCAAACAGTATTTTTCATGTAATGTTTAATAAATGAACTAACTAAATTATTTAGTGATAACATGGTATTTGATATTTGAGGCATTTGGTTGAAATGTGTTCAAATCAGAGTAAATGATATTGTTAAAAGGACCACTTTATTTACAATTAGTAGTGAAACAATTTCTCAAATATTCTTAGGAATAAAATGGGATTAAACAAAGGCAATGTACTTTTACCCTCTGCCTTTAAATACAAGTGCAAAAAAATTAGATCAAGATGTGCAAATTTGAATAGACTGATTAGCATGAAGGCATTCAGTTGGTAAAAATATTCCCTTTGGAATTCAGAACCAAGATTAGACTTGCCGGCATTAAAAATGTATACAGCGTCAGCTGAAAGGAGAGAGCCTGGCATACATATCTTGCAAAACTTGAGGTTTCCTCATCTAATTTTAAAATTAAATAAAGGACTTTTTCCAATGTAACTTTGAAGATTATGAGTTTGAGACTACAGAGCCAGAACAGAACTAAATGTATTTAATCCAGCAGATGGCAAATTCTCTTGCATGTTCCTGAATCTTAATCTTCACCTTTTAAATATAACAATGTCTCTGAAAATGTTAAAGTTATTAAGATACCAAAATGCTATATGGTACAACTAAATGTTCGTTTCCACATGCTTGTTTATAGAACAGTTTATTCACAATTGCTGTATAAAAAATATATTTTTTTACAATTGCAGCTCTTAGGATATAAGATGGATTCACAAGGAAGAAGCATGCTTTTAAGTAGAATGACTATAAGGCTTGATTCTTGTTTGATGATTTAACACTGAATAAGACTGTTTCCCCCTTAAAGCATTATTTAGACTCATCTGTAATTTCTGTTTCTCAAAGAAAGGCAAAAATACTGTTCTCATCAACCTAGTGGTCTAGTGTGAATTTTTAAATTTGTTTTAAACCAAGTGTTTAAGCAGACAAACATCTTATCCAAGATGAGCCAAAACAAAAATAGAATGACACACAAAAAGGAGAAAATAAAAAATGTAACACAGATCAAATTAAGACTATTTTTTTAATGTGTTTAAATCTTTAAATTTGATTTAATGGTGATTAACTGCATTTGGAATTTGTCATTTTTTTCTCATACTCAGTAAAGAAAACTATGCCATGCGGTTGGGTTACTACTCCTAAATCTAAAAAAAAAACATATTGCTTCCTTATTTAAGCAGTTTATCATTATTGATAAGTTTAGAAAACCTTCAGTAAGGTGAATGGTAATCTAATTGCTGAAGTATCACCAGTATCTAACTTAATATGTGGAAGGAATACAACTTCTTATGAATTATCACCAGTCATGATTTTCCTGGCAGTTGAAAGTTTACGCAGTTTTAGAATTTGCAAGCATGTGCCATTATATTAGACCATCTTTGATACTTAAATTATGAGTTAGTATAACAACTGATACAACTTTTAATTGTAATTTATGTACATGAAGTCTGGGAAGGTTTAATGAATTCAAGTATTCAACTTGATATTCTATACATCTATCGACAAAATGTAATATTTTGTTATTCAGTACATGACAGTCTAAAATAATTATGTTGGATAAATCATCATTCAATAAAATGGAATTGTTTTAAATGTCTGTAATAATATCTGTTTATTACAGCTATTTCTAAAGTATCTACAGTGCTGTTACCAACATCCAGTAACCAGTCTGAACACTGAACATCAGGGACCTCATGTATAAACGATTTTTGCAGACTGGCGGCACCCAGCGTCAAAGCAGTGCTACTGTTCCTGTGTGGTTATCCTTTTTTTCCTGACGCGACTTTATAAATACACTGAAATTAACCGCATATTGTTTATTAGTTTAATGCATCTGATTGTAATTAACCTGTAACAATATAATGGTCCACAGAATGGTCAAACTATTCCAAATACCATAACTGCTTTAACCTTGTTACGCTCACTGCACCTTCTTCTTCTTCTTTCAGCTGCTCCCGTTAGGGGTTGCCACAGCAGATCATCTTTTTCCATATTACTCTCACTGCACCACTCGGAGCAGCTGATCGGAAACAGAATTATCGGTATACAGCATCAAGCACACGCTGCCTCAGCCATGCTTCCTATTTGAACTGCTTCTCACATGGCAAACGCTTCAAAACTTTCCTGTATGGACTTCGCGGTTCAGAAAGAGTTTCATCCCAAGAGCTCTAAACGCACTCAATCAGTCCATCAAGTGCTCCTTGTAGAACTGTCTGTACTTATAAGTACAATCACCTCACTGTAAACTTGCACTACAGTTATAATATTGCACAACCTGAGCAACTTTATGAAGCGTGTATTTACATATGATGACGATATCATTTTTAAGATGAAATGCAGCAAAATATGTTTATTATATTATACAGATAAAACTTTAACTTCATTTAAATAATCTATATTGTTAATAATTAAAGGACATGGTGTTGCTACGCTAGCAAGGATCTGACGTTCCGTTCACAGATTGTTCCTGCATGCCTCGCACTGCATGCTTCACTGGGACTGGCGTGAAGGATAGAATAATTAAACATATACTACGAAGTAATTTCAATGACTTAACGTCTATTACAGAGCTGAT
The DNA here is from genome assembly GCA_026402145.1 of Polypterus bichir lapradei. NCBI lineage: Eukaryota > Metazoa > Chordata > Cladistia > Polypteriformes > Polypteridae > Polypterus > Polypterus bichir. The sequence continues at coordinate 25,146,055 of JANRMT010062833.1, read as the reverse complement.
TGTGTTGCGATCGGTTACTTGGAGAAAGAAAAGGAAGAACAGGAATTGGAGGTTAGTATGTTTGAAAGAGACAGTACTGCAGGGGCAGCCTTAGGCATGTGCAAACTGTGCACCCTGTGCACAGGGCTGCCAAGCCAATATACAGTATATTGAATATAAAACAGAAAGAGAAAATAACAACACAGCTAAAAAAGCAGCAGCAAATTTCAACAAAAGTTAAACACTTGTGTCAAGAGCACGAGGCAGCTATGCAGTGTCCACAACGGACGTGGCTATCCGCCGCGCATAAGATACCATATTGACATTGGCAGGTGAAGGCGATTCTTTCTCTGCCCAGGGCCGCCATGAGCCTAGAGCCGCCCCTGAGTACTGCGGCAATAAATTATTTCATCGGATGTCGTGCACAATCACTGCGCCACCGTGAAACCCATGTTTAATAATGTACTTTAACTCCTATCATCATGAAAATGATATCACGTATACATCTCAGTATTTCAGTTATTCAGAGAGCTGTAATATCACAAATGTAATGGATTCTGTGTCCTGTCGGAGAGAAAGCCGGTTTAAGAAGCACATAGTGATTCACACACATAGAGCACATTGAAGATCAAGGACAAAACAAAGCATTTAACATGCTACTTTAATTACGATGTGATTTGAGAAACTGGTTAATTAAACGATTTTAAGATGAAGTTTATGATGTTCTACTTTAATGACAAAATGAACTACGTGATTAAAGTGGAAATTTCGAGATTGAAGTTGACATTTTGTGCTTTTTCCCCACTATGTGCCTTTTTTTTCTCTGTACCCTAATGAGCTTTCATATGACATTCAGATGATGGGTTACAACTCGCCCTTTCACGACGACTTTGATATCTGACAACTTCTTTTTTTATTTCGTGCTCTGTGCGACTTTGTAATCTTGAACTTTCAAGTTTCTCCGACATGTTATGTCAGTCAATCAACTTCCTTTTGTTGTTTATACCACTGTTTAAACCAACAAATAGTATGTTTTCCTTGCCTCCACTTGGTGTTCGCTGAAATTCTATTTTCCCTCGTGCTTTTGCCATTGTCTTTTCACAGAACACTGAACTTAAGGGCTATTTATATTGATTTGCATATTCAAAGAGGCGTAATTCTGGGAGGAGTTGGGGCGGGAAAGTAGGCGCGTGCACGAGCATTACTTTTTATGCTGACCAGGATTTATGTAGCGGAAGAACTCGGAAGTTGGCGGACGCACAGATTTATGCATCTGGATTTTTCTGTGCGTAAGCACATTTCGGCTTTTGTGCTTACATCATGTTTTAGTGTGAGTTCTACGCACGGCGTTATGCATGAGGCCCCAGATGATCTCATAGTTCTTGTTATTTGAAATTTTGTACATATTGGGCCAAATTGATATAGAATGCAATGTAGAATTACTTGTTGCAGAAGAATTACATTTGCATATTTGATCTCTCTTACACTTTTGTGGCATCTCAGCTCTTTGTTTCAATTCATTTTTTATTCTTTCCTTTCGGTCCTGGTCTGTTTCAACAAACTTTATCTGTAAACATGGCTTGGTTAGTTTAAAATATTTTAAAGTAAAATTTTCAGCTTCTAAAATCAATGATATATAAACTAAAGCTTGACATTCATGATTATCATTGAATCTTTCACAGAAATGATTTTTGTATCTGTTCAAAATATGCAAAGCAGTAGCTGGTTGTTCCCCTTTTAAGTAAGTGCTATAAAATAATCTCAATTAACCGGGCATCATTATTTCAACATCTTCATCAAATGTCTCAAAAACAACTTCTTATGTATGTAATCACTGTCTTTCAATTGCAGCTTGATTAAAATTTTCAAAATTGTTTTCCTTTGTAGAATTTCAAGTCACTATAAGGTGTAGCACCTGGAACAAAATTCAATAACAATTTCACAGAAAATCATTCAGAATTTTTGGACTAATTGAATTAACTCTTCTAATAACTTTTCCGTATCTTTTCCGTTTAATCCATGTTTTGTTTTCAACTAAGCGATAGTGTTCAGGTATATTCCTATAGAAGGTATTTCTGGTGGTAGGATCAGTTGCATTCAGCTTAAAATAAGAAGTCAAAGCTGTTGCATTTTTTTCTAATGGTTTTAATCATTTAATCATCTTCATATAGGACGTATAGATGATGCTCTAAATCAGGGGTCCTCAATCACAGTCCTGGAGGGCTGCAGAGGCTGCATGTTTTTTGTTCTAACCCAGTTGCTTAATTAGAAAGCAATTCTTGCCAATAATTTAATTTCATGACTTGTTAGTGCTTTAATTCTGCCATGTCAGGCCATTCTCATATTCTACACTTTCTTCCCCTTTCTAGGGATATCATCCAAATTATTTGAAGGCTAAAATGGATGAGTAATTCTCAGTTCTTCACTTTTTTTCTTTTCACTTTCCTTCCAAGTATTTAATTAAACCCAATAGTGCAGGATAAATACACACAGGTGTAAATGGCAACAAGCTAAATGGAGAAATTCTGGTCTCTTTTGTCATTTGCATGTTATTGCTAATTAGGAGCAATTAAAAACCAACACTACAGCTGATTAAGACTAAAATAAGCAATAAGGGTTCAAAATCTTAACGAGCGAGACAACTAAAGTGAAGCAAAAGTGTTACTTGAGCAATAAGTGCTTCTTATTAAGCAATTGGGTTGGAGCAAAAACCTGCAGCCACTGCAGCCCTCCAGGACCGTGACTGAAGACCCCTGCTCTAAATGAACTGGTAACCTGTAAATTGTATGTGGATGATCACTCAACAGTATTTCCAGGATTCTTCATCCAGCCTCTGTAGGTCTCAAGTATCTGCTATAAACAAATGATTTAAGTTCATCATGAATATCTTCCTCATTTTCATTTGTCCCAGAAAACGTTTTGAAGCCAACTTTAGCCCTATCATGTCTTTTATTAATGTATGATGTAAAATATTCAACTTTTATATGACAATTGTAATTTCATTAAGAGATAAGCATAATAAGGAACTACCATTGAGTCATCTAATGGTACCAACTGTCCATTAACGTTTAAATTATAATTATTTGCAGCAGCTCTGTTATCTCTGTGTCTGTAATGGGGACACCCTTTTTCATTATTGTATAAGCTTTTTCAAAAAATTTTAAGAGCATTGTCCATTTTCAAGCACTGGGAATTAGTAGTATGTGCATCATGTAACGTGTTTAGCAACTTTTGCTTCCAATAGATCATTGGCTGGTATTTTTGTGGATATACATTTATAAGTTTGTTGTGGAGTTTTTAATTTTTCATTTTGCTTTATAGTGAAAGGTCTATGTGCATGAGGCAATCTGTGTTTTAGTAATACTATTGTATAAATTGTTTCCAATTCATAATTTCAGTAAATTTTTCATTTTAATTGAAATATTCTTACATTGAGTAACGGAGCATCACATGATTCTAATTTAAGGTATTTAAATTTTTTTAACTCATTATTTCTGGCCAGTTTGGATTACATGTCATTGTGACAGGTGGCCTATACCCCGGAACTATGAGTGCTGTGCAGATTGGAGGGAGAACCTCTGTATTTTTCCAAATTGATTGTGGGGTGTATTCTTGCTCCTAGTCTATTCATTGCTTGCATGGACTGGGTGTTGGTCAGGGTCATGGGGTCCAGCAGCTGTGTGGCATCTGTCTGTCTGTGAAGAAAGATTTACTGATCATGACTTTGGCGATGATGCTGTGATCTTTGCAGAGTCAATGGAGGCTCTGATCAGTGCTCTCAGGAGACAGAACAAGGAGTCTAAGTGTCTCAACTTGACAGTGTCCTTTATAAAAACCAAGATCTAGGCCTTTAATGACCTCTTGGGCACAGACATCAGCAGTGTGTCTGACTCCTTTTGTACTGTGTCTTTTCGGAAAATCCTTGGGTACTGCTGGTTTGACTTTAATTCAAACAAGTGGTTGCTCGCAGAGTCCCAAATGAGGCACATTACCTACGAGCATCAGTTATGGCACTGTGGCCATGTGGCGTGATTCCCCGAGGGGAATCCGTCTCACAGGATCTTCATTGTTGAGGATCCTAGCGGCTGGACCAGGCCAAGGGGGTGTCCACAAAACACCTGGCTGTGGCAGATAGATGATTATTTCTGGGGGATGGGACTCAACCACATATCTGCCTTGGGGGTTGGCAACCAGGATCCACAAAAAATATCCACTAAACCTTGATAACATTCTATTCTAAATTTATTCTGCGTATGAAGAAAGTAATTCAGATGTAGATTTTTTACCTGAATGTACAGTATACACGAATAATGTATTGTTGATGTAATTTAGCTCCATAATAAATAGGATTAAACTGATCTATGTTCCTGTACACCCAAATATATGTATAATATTACAATACTGATATTTATCTTGTTGCACCCTCTGTCAATTGCATTAAGAATGTTGTCCAACCCAAATTGCCATTTAGAAATAATAATGGAAAAATCACTAGATCTATATGCGTAGAAAATTTTGGCAAGAACGTTAATTTTTCACTGGCAGTAGAATAGACATATAAATCTAAATCTGGAACAATTCCATCCCTTGAAACAAACATCAATGAACACGATGTTATTGGTTTATTATACACTCATTTAGTATGCCCTCGCGTGAAATATACCATGAATTCTTCCTGTTTTTTCTTCAACTACATTTTTCAACATCTTATACTGTTTAATGTATGACTAATTTCTGTAAGATTTCAGTTATTTTGCCAATATAGTGTTGTCTTTTTACAGATGATCACAATTCACTCTATATCTTTAAGTAACATTAGGTTCACACTTAAAAATGTAACCACAATACGATTTCCCCAAACTATGGTGTCAATATAGCGATGTTACTTTTAAAACTGGAATTTGTTTATCTGTTTTTGTATCTGCTGGACAAGCGGCAATAGCCAACATCGAGGTAAATATGCGAACATAATTTTGGAAAGGCCTATTATAAAATATTTTCTGTAATTCAATGGGAAATAGTATAAATTCTGCCATTTTTTTCCCATAATGGCAGGAACTGTTCCTACGGAATTTATTTTTCTCTCTCCCAGGCAATAGTATCACAGTATTGATATTTTTCAGTTTTTTCACCCAGATAATGAGATTCTACATGTTCTGGATTTATGATTATATCTTTGATTTCCTGTTGTCTTTCCCTGCATTCTCTAATTACACTGTCTAGGCATTTTAAATTCCTAAAAAAAGAAATAATTTGCTTACTTATAATCAAATAGATTATAAGACGCTTATAATATAAAATGTTTACAAAAAACATTAAAATGGACTGTATGTGAGTTGAAATGCTTATATTTGTTGACTGCTAATACACAACTGAACTTCTACTGTTCTAAGCGTGGTGGATGTGTATAAGGTATTTTGTTTGACACTTTCGGATTAAAGTGGTAGTATTGACATGAGAGTATCATTTTTGTATTCAAGACGCAAAAAATTATATATAGATGTACACTATATGACGTTTTGAAGAAAAAAGAGTGCTGTCTAAAAATGTCACTTGACAAAATAACATAAAAACGTTGCATGATTTAGCTGAAGCTATTAAATATAAAGAGTAGGTCATTAAATTATTTAAATAATTTAGACTGTTAATTTCAAATTTATAATACTTTGGATCTTCTTTGAAAGTTCTAAAGATTCAGTTTTCTAAGGTTGCAGCTAGCTTTACTTTCACGAAAAAATTGAATAAGTTACAATTGGTTACGTAGAGAAGTGAGAAGAAAGAAAAGGGAAGGTCAAGAACTGCAACACTTACACATTAAAGCCAATGGGACTGTAACTGATACCCATTCATAGACATCTCAAATGTTCCGAGAGCTGTCATAATTTGAATTTAATATATTCTGTGATGTGATCGCTGTCTGTAGATGCAGTTGGCGCAAGAGGCTGCCTGTTTAAGAAGCACTTAACAATTAACATCTGGGTCAGAGAGCACATACTGTAAATTGTGAAGTATTTAACAAGCTACTTTAGCTATGATGGGATTTGATAAACAGTCACACATTAAGGATCAATCTTAAGATGGAGTTTATGACATTCTTAGCATTATCATACGATGTGCAGCTCTGATTAGTGCTAAATCTGATTTTGGTTTATGCTCTTGGGAAATGTTTCCCTTTTACTGTCTTAAAACCTCTAGGCCGGGTGGTCAATGAAATACAATTCTTGACAAAAACTCAGTGCTAATATAAAACCATTCAAAACCTAAAACTTCATATTTTTGTAGTACTGTATGTTTGTATTGAATTTGGAGTCGTTAATATCAAAAATCAAATGCCAAACCAAATCAAATTTTAATAGTCACATACACTTATTCCCAGCACAATATGTAGTAAAATGCTTAGTTGATAAATTGCACTGTGTATCAGAAAAAAATATATAAAAAAGACAACAATAAATTAAAAACTCTGTAAATGTTAGCAAATATCAATATAAAGAATGGCAGCAGTAGTGTGAATTTTATTAATATATTGTAAAAATGTGTACAAATACATAAAAATAAGAAATATATGCATGCATACATATGTTTATAAATAACATGACGTGGGAAACTGAGAAAAAGCAAAGGTGTGAAAGGTAAAATAAATGTTATGACAAACGTCTGTCATTGTAAACCTTCATTGTGTTAAGGAGTTATCCTTCACAAATTAGGGCATCATGTAGCTCTAGTCAGCATCTTTGCTTAATATACGGATGGGCTGTGGAAAGAAGTTCAGCTCAGTCTCCATGAACTGATCTTCAGGCAGCGTACCCTTTCCCTGACAGCATTATAAAGAAAACACCGTTGCTCAGATGGTTGCTATCATTAATGATTTTCCTTCCCCTAGTCAGATGTCACCGGGTATCAATGTCCGGGAGGATGGAAAGTTCACACCAAGTGATGTGTTCAACTTACCTATCCTCTCTCTACAGAGTCTTACAGTTCTGCTGTTTCTAAGCCAATTGAAGATGCTTCCTGGTAGGATGCTTTCAATGGTGGATATGAAGAAGTTCTTTAGGACAGCCTAAAATCTGTGAGGCAACCCAAGCTGGTAAAGATGCTGTCATGCGTCTTTCACCAAGTTGTCAAAGTGCTCCTCTGTGATGTGGATCCCGAGGTATCTGAAACTGTCCACATTCACCCTCTGAGGGCTGTTAATTTTGAGTGGGAGGAAGTGTTACTCCAAGACAATCAGATTAACCCCAATAAAGAATAAATAGCTGACCAAAAATGAAGGCCTAATGTGTACAATTGAGACTCTGAAAGAATCATTTGTGCATAACTGACTCATCTGAGTAGATGCAAACATTTAGTAAAAAAAGAAAAAAAGGTTCACGTTCTTGTAATGGGATTCTTTATAATTTGAATATATTATAGGCCTCTAACACATTCTGTTTCAGTTGGCTTTGTAATTAAAGGCCATGATTACTTCTGTTGTAAATACACTAAGAATGGCATAATTCATGAGAACTATAATGATCTGCTTTTCTTTTCAGATTTCAGCTTTAGCCCATTTCAGAAAAAGAGGCCATCAATTTCAAAAAAGAGACCATCAATTCAATTAACCAAAATATCAAAATCTCTTAGCCATTTTAAGCACACCTGGAAGTTCTCTGTTGGTCATACATCTAGGTTTTGAGACCCTAGAATGAAATCAGAATCAAGAATAGTACACAAATTCTCCTTTCAGATATAACCAAAATGACTAGACAGTCATCTGTGTCTTTTTCTATGTTTCACAGGTACACTTGTCATGGTCAATTGGAATGCTAAACATAAAACACAAATATTAATAAACGTGGCATTGAGTCACCTGGGTTTGGTCAGGAACAGGGAGTCAAAAAATATAGAAGAAGAGCACTTTACTGTGACAAATTTTATTCATATAGCTGTAACAGGCTCTAGCACCACCCTGAAAAGCTACTGGAGAGTTTCTATTTAGTTAACAATTACAATTACACCTATTACACTTTCTCTATTGCCTTTCCCAAGATTTCTTTCATTTTTTTTCCTCCAAGGTTTTTTTTTTTGCTTGTCTTCTTCAGAAGTCAAGGCTGGTTTGGCAGTGAAAAACATGACCTATTAAAGCCCTGGAGGTATTCCTTGTGTGATTTTGAGCTATACATAAAATACATTGCTGTGGTTGTAGTTTGCAAAAGCTTGATTCTTCCCCGACTCTTAATGTATTCAGCCCTGACCACCTACCCACTTAATGTAGCTAATAATGAGCATTACAATGCATTTAAACCACATAGTGAAACTCCAAGAAATTAAAAGGTTTAAGTGTAAGTACAAGTTTAATGTCATGTTTCCTCAGAACAGATGGCAATATTACAATACCAACAAGAAGACACACACAAACAGACATAAGTATAAATAGCAAGCAACACACACATTATTTATTTACTAGCAACCTGGTGCGCGCTACGCTGCGCGTTGGATGACCACAGTTGAAGGACACAATCGTAAAGATCCTCTCGTCGGGAGTCTCATTGACACGCTTTTGCCTCTTTCTTTCGCGATCACTGCATAATCTGTCTTGTCTCTCTGTAGGGGTTTCAGTTGCCTTTCGTTGTGCGGCAGAGACGCGTCGTTGAGCTAATCTGTGTGAATGCTGAGTGTCCGTTTCTTGCGAGCGACTGTCACGCCTTTGCCACTTTGCTTCGTGATCATGCTGTATTGTGTCCTCTCTCGCAGCAGCAGGTTTAGTTGCGTTTCGTTTCGGCATTGTTCCGTAAGGTCTCCCCCGTACAAGTGCACATGGGTAGCTGAAGACGGAAAGGCATAGTGGGCATAGTGAAACACATGAATTGGTGACCAGGGGAACCATCCGACTCAGACGCGGGGCTTGAAATACTCAAGTGCACATGTTATTTATAATTTAACTTTTTTTTTGTTATGAACTTCCCCAAAAGAGTTGATCCCTGTAAATAGTTAATAGTATATGAACAATATAATATGTTGTAGTACGGGCACACCTCATAACCTGCATACACCAAGTGTTCGGCTGTAACGCCAGACGTGCGGTGGACGCTGTAAGGGTAGGTTGTGGTTTCTGTTTCTTTCGTGATTTTTTTTATTTCATTTTATTGATTATTTATTAGGCAGAGGGGAGAAGACGTTAATGTGACGCTCTGTCTATTTCTTTACTTTTGTTTTGAGAAGATTTTCGGGAACAGGAAAAATAAAAGGAAAGGGGAAAGACCGGAGGGGGGGTAAGCAGGAATTCTGAGAGGGGACGGACTGGGGCTTTTCTACGGGGTGGCTATACAGCCAAAAGGAACGCGGTCCTGGACACGGACACCGCGCTGGGCTTTTATTATATAGATTTCTAGGTTGCTATGTATTTTCTCTGTATCTCAGATTTTATTAAAACTTAAGCCTTACATGACATTTTTTGAGTCTGACCATGATATTTTTTAGACTAAAATACCTTGTTGCACCATACTATAAGTTGTTCTTCCCAGGAATGCTCCCCTTCTCTAAAAACTGACTTTATTTAGACATATATTGCAATGCACTCTTTTATTCACATTTTGCTTTCAGGTTTGTACCAGTCGCTGAACATCTTGTGTTGTTAACCTTTGTGCTATTTTCATAGCCTTGCCCTAAATTGTAAATTTCTTTCGAACTACCATAACACCCAGTTATTGATAGAGTACATGTATCATTTTTTTGATCCATCACCGTGCTAAGGTTTTCATCTCTTCTTGACCTTAAATGTGTTCTACCAAATTTTTGCCTTCACAGATTCTCCATTCACGTAAAAAACAGATAAAAGTACACCCCTTTAAAAAAAAACCATTTTGTAGCCAACATTTGAAGGTTAGTACAGGCTTTACAGCTAAGCTTTCAGTACTGTGGGAGGATATCAAAGTCTTTATAAGACAAAATTACTTTTTGTTTTCATTATATCTTTTTCCTTGTGAGAATTTTTTTTTTCACTGTAATACTAATTTGTAGGCTGCAAAATCTATTTATGTCTTAATCTTTTTAATTCTGTTAAAGGTTGACAAGGAAGGAGAGACTAGACTATAAAATATAATTTCTAATTTAATTCACTCTTATTAATTGAGAGTGGCACATTGTCATCTAGCTTCAGACACTGTGCACAGGCTCCTGCTTATTACTGATACTGATGTGATTTTTGCTTTCCCCTTCACATGTGTGTCAATAGAAGACTGACTGAATTGAGACCACTTGGGGAATGCACTCCAGTAATTTGACTGAGATGCTTTACTCTGCAAATTCAAACATTATTCCAACCAATACAAAGAAGTACTTCTAAAGCCTACCCACTTAATTTTTGTTTCATTCATCTAAACATGTTTTAAACAAGCAGTACAATGCAAAATAACAGAAAGCCTGAAGCTAACTTAATAGCACTGGGAACAATATAGGATCCCGACTTGAGTGGAACATTACTAAATTTAAAGATACAGTATGTGTGCACACACCGAAACTGATTCAATAAAATGTGTATATAAACAACCCCCATAAACACAGGGAGAATAGGCAAGATACATTTACAATTGAGTATACTGTATTAATCAAAGCTAATGATGGAGTTGTCTAGATAGTGGTAGCGCAGCTGCTTCACAGTAAGGAGACCTGGGTTTGCTTCCTGTGTCCTCCCTGTGTGGAGTTTGCATGTTCTCCCTGTGTCTGCGTGGGTTTCCTCCGGGTGCTCCGACTTACTTCCACAGTCCAAAGACATGCAGGTTAGGTGTATGCAGGTTAGGTGATTCTAAATTGTGCTTGGTGTATGTGTGTGTGGGCGCCCTGCGGTGGGCTGGTGCCCTTCCCGGGGTTTGTTTCTTGCCTTGTGCCCTGTGTTGCCTGGGATTGGCTCCAGCAGACTCCCATAACCCTGTAGTTAGAATATAGTGGGATGGATGGATATTGCAATGAAAAGATTAAGATTATTTTTTGAGATTAAGATTACAGCATTACGCACATCTGAATATTTTCCGCAGTTGGAACAGATGATGGAATGGTCCTTATGGATGATGTTGCAACTGTGACCCGCTGGGCTGTCTGCTTTGAGCAGCTGTTTAAAGCTGATCCTCTGGCTAGGTCATTTGACATCTCTGGGTCCATTGTCCTTGAAGCTGACCCTCCAATTAGATGGGAACCACACAATCTCAGTGAGATTATACAGGTGGTGAACCAGCTGAGGGTAGGGAAGGCTGCAGGGATCTGTGGAATCTGGGGTGAACTTCTCCAGGCAAGTGGTAAGGGTGACCTCCTCCTATTGCAAGCAATCTTTGTTTCCATTTGGGAGATGGGAGTGATCCCAACTGACTGGAAAACAGGACTTGTTCTCCCTGTCTGGGAAGGGTGATTGCAACAGCTATGGGGGATACCACTGCTCTTGGTGCCGGGTAAGGTTCTTGCTAGGGCCGTTCTCAATAGGATCTGTGATCAGTTGCTCACCTACCAGCGACCAGAGCAGTCTGGTTTTACGACTAAGAAGTCTATCATTGACCGCATCTTGTCACTGAGGGTTCTCATGGGGCACAAATGTGAATATCGGTAAAGTTTCTTTGTAGCCTTTGTTGATTTTCATAAAGCATTTGACTCAACTGATGTGCTGCCCTGTAGGACATTCATGAGATTTTCCGAAGTTGCTGGACATCATGGCCTTCCTGTATACTATACTTTGAGTGCTCTGCAGAGTGGAGGCAGAACATCTGCATTTTTACCAGTTGATTCTGGTGTTTGTCAGAGGTGTGTTCTTGTTCCTACTCTGTTCAATGCTTGCAAGGACTGGGTGTTGAGCAGGGTTGTGGGCCCAGCGGCTGTGGTGCATGTGTTGATGAAGAAAGATTCACTGATCTTGACTTTACTGAGAATGCTGTGATCTTTTCGGAGTCAATGGAAGCTCTCTCAAGACAATGAACAAGAGTCTGACTGTCTGGGCTTGTGGGTGCCCTAGATAAAAAACAAAATCCAGGCTTTTAATGACCTCTTGGGCACAGCCATCAGCTGTGTGTCTGTCCTAGGAGGGAATGTCAAACTCATTGTGAGGTTTAATTACCTCAGCAGCGACATTCACTTCTCTGGTGATTTTTTCTATGAAGTCAGTAGACAGATTTGGAAATAAGGGGGGTGTCCTGAGGTTGCTGGAAAGGGGTGTGTACTGTTCCCGAAATCCTCACAAAAGGACGAAGGTTCAGGTCTTTAGAGTCCTGGTGCTTCCTTTTTTGCTATATGGTTGCAAGACATAGACTCTATCCAGTGAACTGAGATGAAGATTGGACTCCTTCAGAACAGTGTCTCTTCAGAAAATCCTTGGGTAACACTGGTTTGACTTTGTGTTGAACGAGCCATTGCTCACAGAATCCCAAATAAGGCACATTGCCTGCATTGTGAGGGAGAGTCAATTATGGCACTACGACCATGTGGCGTGATTCCCCGAGAGTGATCTGGCTCACAGGATCCTCATTGTTGAAGACCGGAGCGGCTGCACCAGGCCAATGGGACACCCACATAATACATGGGTGTGGCCAATAGATGGTCATTTCAGGGAAGTGGAACCGGACTGCTTGTCTGCCTTGGGGGTTGCCAACCATGATCTAAACTGTTTTGTCGTGTGATGGGTGCAGTAACGCACTGAACCAGTGCATGCTCTCCAACCTGACCTGACCTGAAAAAGTGGAAAATGAGATATTTCTACACAGTTTTTTTGAGCTTTTCTTAAAATATGGCTTTATAAATAATTTTCTGCAAAACTGAACAACGAGGACTCATAATGAGTCTGTCATAGAGGGACAGTAGTAAAAAAAAACAATCTTTGGAAAATACTGTCACACACACATACTTTTCTGTAATTTTCAATCATAATATTATTAATGTATGACTCTGGATCAGGATTTACTAATGCATGCACAGGACAAGAGCAAACATGAAAAAATATAAAAGATGTTATGGGGATTTTTTTAACTTTATGTTAAATGGATTTGAAAAGAATGCTTAATAACTTTTGTAGGTTGTGTGTAACACAATTGGTATTTGTTTATAGATCCGTAAAATAATTAGTGCTTCAGGTAAAATATTAAATTAGTGGTCAATGAAAATGAATAGCGACACAGCTAAATGCCTAAGGATTTTTTTACACTAATACATTATTTTGATTTAAAATATGCATAGTTCTTAATTATGTAGAAAATTACCCTATTGTAAAATAAAAATATAAATAAAAGTAATATGAAATATTTCTTCTTCTGGAAATGCAAACATCTAACAGAGTGATTATCTTCTATCTGTAGTATGCATCCCACTTAAAAATAAATTTCTTCATGTAGATTTAACAATACCTACATAAGTAATAATCTTAGAAACCATGTTGGCATGTTTGCATTACACCAGTGTTTTCTTTCCAAGGCTAATGTTATTTCTAATCATAATTACCCTTGGCTAATAAATTCCAAAAAAAACATGTCAAGCAATCTGATTTTAGGATTATAAAAGAATGATCTTAAAGATACGAGGTTCAAATCAGTAAAGTTCAAGTCAACACGTAGTTAGTTCTTTGCAAGAATATTAATAAATAATGGTAGTCGTTTGCTCTTTAATCCTGAATGGTATTAAGGGTATTATTAATTCAATCAAAAGGTGCAAGTGCTATACTAAGATGGGACCTAGTGGTAGAGTATTTGGAGTGTCATCGTCCATGTGGGCTTTGTCTCCAACCTTTAAACATATGACAGTAACTGTGTTGATGATACTAAGTGCTTCAGGAACTGATTATTCACTTCACTATTATGTACCAACAGTTTCCATTTCTTCAAAATAAATACAGGTAAAATTCCGTTACAATGAACTGCCAGGGACCTAAAAAATATTTAGTTGTAATGAGATTCTGTGTTTGTCACTATAATGCTTTCTTTAACTTGCGTCCAGGCGTTTGCAATCATTTCAATAGTTTTTTTCTCAATAGTTTAATCTTCTACTGTCTACAAGTTATGCTAATAAAAATTTTTCTCAGCATTTCCTTGCGATAATACACTTTCAGCTGTGCAACTGGGTGGGAGGAATTCAATGCGAACATTATCCAAATGCGGAAGCATGTTATGGGCAGCACAGTGATCAGTCAGAGGCCGAATCATCCTTTTTTTCTTCTTCATATTGCGAGGTTTCTGAACTGTTTTGGAAGCCCCCCACTCAACTGGAACGACACACTAAATTGCTTCCCAAAACGCGATTGCCGCATCTGTGGAAGATTGTTTGTCCATTGCCAGGGCATGGCAGGGCAACAGCAGGCTCACAGTGCTGCAGTGAAGTGCCACAGAAGCAAATCCTAAAAGATCGTAAAAGTCCCTGTCTTACACCCCAAAACACAAGGCTAAGTCTCAGTACTTTAGCAAAACCAGCTTTATTCAGCTTGAAACAGGAACAGCATGGTTATTTATTGTAGCGTGAGCTGCCACTCTCCTATACACAGACACAGCAGTCAGTCAGGGTCGTGGCCAGGTTAGTATCCAAGTAATCCTGTTCTCTGCATTTACAATGTGCCTTGCATCACCCATCGAGATCTTTTCTGTTTGCTTCAGTGCCAAGCCACATCAGAGCTAGAAGCCTGCTGTTGGCCCAGCAACAGATAAACAGTCTTCCACAGATGTGGTGATCGGGCTTCAGGACGCTCTTCCACGTGTTGTCCAGTTGTGGGAGGTCCCAAGAGAGTTTAGAAACCTCACATTTTCTTTAATGAGTGCCGCATTAATAGGAATGTTTCTTGAATAAGCATCACTGAACCACATAAAAACTGCTTTCTTCAAATGTAGCAGTTCGCATACATTTGCAGCCCGAGATTTTTCTTCTTTTTTTGCTCTGTCTTTCAAGAAAGTTGACAGTGTCGATGGCAAAATTCCAAATACACTGGCAACGTCTTTTTTCTTTTTGCCGCAATCAAAAGCTGGAAAAATGTTAAGTTTTTTTTCTAATATGAACTGTTATCATTTTTTCGTGTCTGTCGTTCCTATAGGTAGAATGACAATGAGTTAAATTCCAATGGATGTTTTTCAAATGTGGACAAGCAATAAGCAAAAAGTGTCACTGAAAGCCACAGGAAACAAAAAAGGTAAAAAAAAAAAAAACAGTACAAGGAAAGTTCGAAGAAAGAAAAAAAAATTACAATGTTTCTGTTTGGGGATTGTTGAGCACAAATGAGCTGCGACCACAGAACTAACTGCTCCGTGAATGATTCAAGCATTTAAAGGTCACTTTGTTGTAATGAAAGTATCTACTGAATGTACTTTGTAATAATGAGATTTCTATAGACTCGTGTCATATGGGGAAACTGTCGGGACCATAAAAATACTTCATTGTAATGAAAATTTTGTTGTAAAGATATTCGTTGTAACAGAATTTTACCTGTATGTCCATTAATGTTTGAGGTCTTAATAGCTCTATTTACAACCTCAAGTATAAAAAATGCAAATACAAAGAGAAAGCAGTGATTAGCAAATAATAAAAAAATTAAATCAATACAGCTAATTAATTTTATATTTTTTTTTCAAAAACACACACTTATTTTGATTTTGATATTTGCAGCATATTCCAAAAATAGTTTGGACAGTAAAGAATTTACCACGTTGCCTTTCCTTCTCACAACATTTAATAAGTTTCGACACAAATTTAAAGAATGTTTCAGGAATAAATTTTGTTCCAACATTTTTGCAAACAAGTCTTAAGGTGTGCAATAGTATGAGGTCTTTGTTGTCATTTTTTGTTTCAAAATGTGCCACACATTCTCAATTGGGGACAGGTCTGGACTACAGGCAGGCCATTTGAGTACCCTCTTCCTGTGTATCTATGTCTTTGTAATGTGCACAGAATGTGGTTTTGCATTCTCTTACTGGTATATACATGGGTGTCCATGGAAGAAATATTGTCTTAAAGTCAGCATATGTTGCTCCAGAATCTTTATGAACTTTCGCTATTAATGGTGCCTTCACAGACATTCAAGTTACCCTTGCTAAGGGCATATAGTAGCTGTTCCTTTTTTTCCTTGGTATGGTAAACACGACATGTATTTCTTCCAAAAAATGCCTGAAATATTCATTCATCTGACAACAAAACATGTTTCCACTATGTGATTGCCCATCCCAGATGCTGCTGAGCCCAAAGTAGTTGAACAAACTTCTGAACGCTGTTAACATATGGCTTACTTTTTGCACAGTACAGTTGTAGCATGCATTTTTGGATGAAACTACATATTGTGTTATTTGATAAAGGTTTGCCACAGTATTCCTAAGCTCATGTGATTATATAATTTACTGATTAATGGCCATTCATGATTATTCATTCCTGACAGCACTTTCACAGTGTTTAGAAATCTGAAAGAAATTCAGCATTCTTATGCTAACCATGGATCACTGGTTCTCAACACACTATTTACAAGTCTTTTTAAGTGTCTTTATAAACTTATATTGAGATGAATTATTTACTTAGTAGATTTCCATTATGAGCCAAATTACCATTAAAAGATATCTCAAAATGAATTTCAGATATCCTAAAATGTAGTCCAGCTTTTTAGACATCTTGAAATAAGTTCCTTTCTACTGTATTTGAAGATACAGTGGAACCTCGGTTCACAAACGTCTCGGTTCACGTACAACTCGGTTCACAACCAAAAAGTTTGCAAAAACTTTTGCCTCGGTTCACGACCACACACTCGGTATACAAACAAGGCAGTTTCCCTTTCGGTTTGTGCGCTGCATTGTTCTCGGTCAGACATGCCTGCCTGCTGCTGAAAGAGAGAGAGAGAGAGAGAGAGAGAGAGAGAGCGAGCCATGTGCCTGCCTGCTGGGGAGGGGAGGGGGAGATTGCTGCATGTGTTTGCCTGCCTGCCTGCCTGCCTGCTGGGCGGGGGGGGGGGGGGGGGGGGGAATGGTTTGCGTGCATGTACGTGCCTGCCTTCTGCTGAGGGGGATTGGGGGTACAGCTGAGAGAGAGACAGAGCGAGCCGCTTGCCTGCCTGGCTGGTTCATATAAGCAGAACTGCTCCCTGTTCATTGTTCTCAGTCAGATGTGCGTGCTTTACCTGCGTTCTCTTTGTGCTCAACAGTATTTTGTGTGCTTTTGCAGTTAACTATGGTTTCTAAGCAAGTGAAGAGTGGTGAGAAGAAAGTTTTGAAGAAAATTAAAATCGAAGTAAAGAAAGAAATTACAGTATTGAAAAGTTGGAGCGTGGCGTTCGTGTTACAGTACTGATCTTGCCGCCGAGTACAAGAAATCAAAATCTATGATTTCGACTATTCTAAAGCAGAAAGAATCTATTAAAGCAGCTGATATTTCAAAAGGAGTTACAGCGTTAACCAGGCAGAGGCTTCAAGTGCTGGAAGAGGTGGAAAAACTGTTTACCAGTTTACTCATTTACCAATTTGAGAACCCTCGTGCTTTCAAGCAGCACAATGTAAACAAAGCCAGACTGCCAGTAATGTTAGGGTCAAACACGAAGGGTTGGGTCACAAGGACTTTGTTTTTAGAATGGCTACATGAGGCGTTTGCTCCCACCAGCTAAACAGCTAAAAACACCAGAAACCCAAGAAATCACAAGAGAGAAAACACCTGAAGGAAAACATCCCTCCATTGCGGATCCAGACTCTTCCTCCTCACTTCATGCCAGAACTCGACTCATGCAAGGTTAGTGTTCTTGGTGGTTTTTGTATTGCGGATTTTTCAAAAGTTAATTTTTCAGTTCGTAGCGTGAATTGTTGCAATGTTACTTTTCTCTTTTTTTAAATGTTCGCTTTTTTCCCTGTGCTTAAAACTCATTAAAGTGTTTACATGGAGTTGTTCATAGTGCGATTTGTTGCAATGTTACTTTTCGTATTTTTCAAATGTTCCTTTTTTTCCGCTGTGCTTAAAACTCATTTTAAAAAAAGTGTTTACAGCGATTGGGCTGTAAGGCTATTAGCATGAACTCCTGCAATGTGTTTTGGTTGCTTGTGGTTGGTTTTTAAATTAAAGTTCGGATTTGTTCAAATGTTCCCCTCTGTTCAGAGAGAGAGAGAGAAAGCACGTGCTGCTGACAGTGGGGTGGGGGTGGTGGTTTTGCTACAGAGAGAGAGAGAGAGAGGAGCGAGCGAGCGCAGAGAGAGAGCAAGCGCGTGCTGCTGACGAGGGGGGTTGGGTGTTGCGACAGAGGGAGAGAGAGAGAGAGCGCGAGCGAGCCTGCTCGTGTAGCTGAGCAGGGAGCCTGGGTGTTTTGTGTCAGTGTTATTCAGTGTTTTTACATTAGTTTACTATTACACTGTGCATTCTATGGTGTAATTAACTATATTTGTGCTTAATCTTTACATATATTTACATATTTACATACAGTTCGTACGGTCTGGAACGGATTAATTGTATTTACATACAATCCTATGGGGGAAATTGCTTCGGTTCACGACCAACTCGGTTTACCACCAGAGTTTTGGAACGAATTATGGTCGTGAACCGAGGTTCCACTGTACCTGCAATGCATTTCTAGGTATCACTAATGTTTTTCATGGAATCTCATACTAAGCTTCTATGTTAAGATGTCCATTCTCAAAATTACTTACTGTAAAATACCCTATTTTTTCAAGGTGACTTCCCATCTATTTTAAAAAAAGAAGAAATACTACAAAACAAAATATATTTTGTTTTTCGGGGGGGGGGGCAGCCCCATCTTTTGCATGGGGCTGCTATTTATTCAGTCACATTCATATTGTAAACTATTCACTAACTTCTGGTATTTTAAACTTGCAGCAGTTAAACCTCGGATTAAAAGACATAAACTTGTCCCCTCTGCTATAGATAATTCTAGACCCATTGCTAGTCTTCCTTTCCAAAGTAAAATGCTGGAAAAAGTGGTCTTTATGCAGCTAAATGACTACTTAAATAGACATTCTAGATATATTTCAGTTAGTAAATCTACAGTAAGTATAACACAGGTACTGTATTTATAATAATAGTCAATGAGTTACAGCTAGACAGTGATACAAATAATATACCAAGTCTCGTTTTCCTGCATCTGAGTGTAATATTGATATATTAGATTATAGGGCTGTTATTAATAAACTTAGAAAAATAATGGACCTTTCTAATGTAGCTGTAATTGGTTTGAGTCTTATCTAACAGGGAGAAGTTTATTTGTGAATCTTGTCGACTGAATATTGGAAATACACAACCTTGAATGTGGCATGCTGCAAGGATCAGTTCTAGGTCCATTGCTCTTCTCACTTTACGTGCTCACTTAAGGCCACATCATCGCAGGACACAATATAAATTACAACAGCTCTGCATATGACACACAACTTTATCTATAGCCTTAGGTAACCTAAAGATTCCAGAATATCTGACAGTTTTCCTAAACAGTATTATAAAGTGGCTTAATTGTAATCTTTCTTAATTAAAGATGAAACTGAACTACTTGTTGTCAGTCACAATAATAAATAAATAAATAAATAAACTGCATTTTTCAGTTTAAGAAATATAGCATGTGTGTGGTCCTTTGTGTCTTTAGAGTTTCCACAAATTTGATATATGCCTTTGTCTTTAGTCATTTACTATTGCAATACAAGTATGCCAAAAATTATTTAAACTTATTATAGTTTGTACAGAACACCAGCTGCAAGAATCGTAACTAAAAAGATTACACTGAACTGTCAACGGATAGAATACCACGTCACCCTTCAGATTTTATTTTTTTTCTCCGGCCGTCTGGAGTTTTTTTTTTTGTTTTTTCTGTCCCCCCTGGCCATTGGACCTTACACTTATTCTATGTTAATTAATGTTGACTTATTTTATTTTCTTACTGTGTCTCTTATTTTTCTATTCTTCATTATGTAAAGCACTTTGAGCTACATTTTTTTGTATGAAAATGTGCTATATAAATAAATGTTGTTGTTGTCTTGTAGCAGGCTTATCTTGTAACTTTACCTGGAACGTCAAACTGTCAGTTTCTGTGCACCATTGAACTACTAGGGCTGTCACAGTTGGTAATACATAATTACTCAAGTCTAAGTCCTTTTGCTCAATAGTTCTGTTTTCTTCAGGTATGAACAACAAGACTGTTCTGCTCTTACTCACCCATTTGGTCAGGTGAAATCCTCCTTTGAAACACAAGGCTTGAAGATCTCAAGTCAATTGTATGGCTTATTCTTCTGTAGCAAATGATTTTACACAGGCATTAACAAAGAAATTGTGACTCACAGTGTTAATTGCTTCTTCAGAAGCTGTGTTTCTTGCATCCTTAGCTGTTCTTCGTGAAGCATAAGAAGCTCAACTGGGCAAAGAAGTAGCACCAAAGAGATGTACTGTCATTTTTTATTCTTCTAGTTCATTATCTTCATCTGGAACCTTTACTTGGTAAAACATTGATTTAATATCTGCCACTAATGCTATTGGCTGCTCTTTGAATCTTGTCAAGAACTCCAATAAGAGTATTAGTTAGGTCAAGGCCATAAGAAGGGGTGAGTTCCAAAACCCGCTAAGTACATTTTTTGGCAAACTAGCTGAAGCATGGTTTTGACTCATCAAAGGGTCAGCTATGTGCTTGGTATTGAAGTGGGCTTAAAAACCTTTTAAGTA
Organism: Polypterus bichir lapradei; assembly: GCA_026402145.1. Classification (NCBI taxonomy): domain Eukaryota; kingdom Metazoa; phylum Chordata; class Cladistia; order Polypteriformes; family Polypteridae; genus Polypterus; species Polypterus bichir. The sequence goes on along the minus strand of JANRMT010062833.1, from coordinate 25,125,475 downwards.
CCAAAATATAGACCTATACATTTTGATGTGAGTTCCAAAACCTGTTTAATACATAACCAGCTTAGTTCCAAAAGCTGCTAAGTACACCAGCCAATCATCTCAACGCATTCGCTGCATGACAAAAAATGGTGGACGTAAATATGGAGTTTGATGAGCCTATTTCTAAATCACAAAAATCCCAGGAAACGAAACACAAATCCTGAGAATTGGAAAAGAAATGTAGAAAAGAAGAAACGATACAGCGGCACTGAAAAGACGCCAAAGATTTCTTGCAATCATGCAGGTGTTGGTAGGCATCGTGGAACGAGATACGACGTTGGCCAGCTCACTCCGGCCGATATTGAAAAGTTTCACAACGACTTTTACAAAACCAAGGGAAACGGAGCCAAGATGCTTTTATTCTGGTCCAGATGTGCATTAAAAAACCGAAGGCTCCACGAAAGAAAAAGCCAGCAAAGCGAGCGACCACTGTTGAATACTATGTAAGATATTTCAAAACATATTCTTAATAATTTTGAATATTGCTAAACTATGAATATGCGGATGCTTGGAGAAGTGAGAGCTACATTTTATGGGTATAATGAGTCGGCTAAGCTGAGGTGATTTTATATAACTACCACTAGCTAGCCGTTGTCCGAACCTCTAGATATCGGATTTAGGGTTAGAGATTAGGATTAGGATTGGCTAGTGGTAGTTATGCATTATTTGATTTGCTCAGCTTCGCTGGGGAGCTGATCACCTGAGCTGATCATCTAGGCTGATTCATTGTAGTCACAATTTATTGGAGTTTGGATAAGGGTTCTGATTCTCCGCACCTCTCTACAGTTGCAAGTTAGCCAAACCCTAAAATGTTTGGACGATGATTCATATTATTTGCATCGGTGTTATTGGTTTAAATGTTTATTATCATTCATTTACCTAATTTTAATGTTTTTGTTTGACTGATTGCAGATTCGAAAATCAACAGGGGAGCAGGTCCGCGTTTGCCTGGTGACATTTTCTTCTGTTTTAGGAATTGGACGTTCAAGAATAGCCACTTTGTCTAACCACTGGATAAAAACAGGTCAACAAAAAACCGATCGCCGCGGCTGAGCACGACCAAATGCTTCAGTGACAGCAGCAAAGCACGAAGTTATGAAGCATATTGAGTGTTTCCGTTGCCACAGCAGCCACTACAACGGACAGAATCAAATTTACCGAAAATATCTGGCACCTGAACTTTCTGTTAGACGATTGTGGAAAATGTTTAGTACAGAAAATCCTGGGATTAAAGTAAAATATAATCTGTATTTAAAGATTTTTAACACAAAATATAATCTTTCATTCGGCAACCCGCGGAGCGACATATGCTCCTGTAAGAAAGAGGAAATAAGAATAGCATCAGATCCTGCAACAACCAAGCTCATTACGCTTTATCGGATCCATAAGATGCAGGCCAAGCGTTTCTACACTTTACTCAATCACAACGACATGCCGGAGGTGAAAACAATGATTGTTGCTTTTGATGTTCAGCAAAATCTGCCATTGCCAAAAACATCAATTTCAGAAGTGTTCTATGCCAGACAAGTATGGGCATATAATATGGCTTTTGTTATTCATTCTATGGATGGAAGGCGGCTTGCACAAGACAAGGAACATGCTTTTATTTACACGTGGTGTGAAAACCAGGCAGGGAAAAGCTCAAATGAATGCACCAGTACCATCTTGGACTTTTTATCAAAAGAAGTCCCAGAGGATGTGCAGCTGTTAAGGTTATTTTCAGATAACTGTGCTGCACAGAACAAAAATATCAACTTGCTGGCAGCACTGCAGCATTTTGTTTGTAGTCGCCCAAACATTATCATTCAGCAGTACTATCCCGTACGAGGACATTCGTACATGCCTCCGGACAGAGTTTTTGGGCGTATTGAACAAAGGCTTCACCAATACGAAACTATTCTTCTTCCTGACGAATACCACAACGTGATATCGGAATACGCCACACTCAGAGTTTTAGGAAGAGACTGGCAGGTGCTTAACTACAAGTCTGCAACTGCAAAAGTCTGCAAAAAAAAGCTCCCATTTCACTTGACAAAAGTTCGAGTGGCGGAAATAACAAGAAGCAACATAAAGACTACGTATTCGGGCAACTTTTGCAGTCACACTATTGTGAAACGTGGCAGCAAAATAAACAACTTGTCAGTTGACCCACTTCCACTGAATTGTTGTGTTAATCCAGCAAAAGCAAAGGATAACGAAATGTTGCTTAGTAAAATGGGAGTCAATATGGACAATCCGTGATCAGAAAAAGTTAGAGAGTTCTACCTCCAAATCATTGGAACAGCCAACAAAAACACTAAACCAATGGCAGACAGTGATACCGAAATATATGATGAAGAAGATGTAGAATATTGACATTCTAGAGATTGCTTATAACTTTTCTAATTTACTACTTAAACAATGCTTAACAAGAATTCATGACTTTTAGCATTAGTTTTTAGATAAATAGTTTAGAGACTAAAAGCTCTGTATTTCACTTGTTATATAATAAAAATATTTCAAGATCCAGAGCACTTTTGATGAAAGTTTCTACTTATAGGTTTATGGAATAGCATTGATTTAGCGTCAAAACCTGCTAAGTACGTTTTTTTCCTATTTTTTACAAAAATGTAAAATATTCAGATTTCTGAGAAGTCCATCAATTGACCTTCAGTAATGTAACAACCAGCATTCTGCAAAAAGAATTTTAAAAATATCATTTCAAATACTTAAAAATTATTTTTCTCCTTTTCACAAAAAGTTGTCTCCTGTACTTAGCTGATTTTGCAACTCAGCCATTGTTCATTCAGTGGTTGTACTGTCAAAAACCACTCTAATTTTGTTTTTCTTCGGATGACGTACCACATGTTGAGGAATGTCTCTTTGAGTGAGATCTATTCTGGGGATACTTTAATAGCATATTTCTTGCCTAAGATATCTTTCATTAACATTTTATAATCTACATTGAATGTTATACTTTTTTCATTTTTCTCTTGAGGTCAGTAGCATGCTGTTCTGCAATGCAATGATTGTTTGGTATTTTAAGTGTCTCATCTTTCAAAGGCACATTCATGTAATAGTGTCCATCCACCAGTTTTGCAGACTATTTGCATTAACTTATTGTCTTCCAGTGAAATTTCTTTTCTTTTCGCAGCTGTGCTCTGGAAAGTCTTATTGTATAGCTGGAGTAATAGTTGTTCTGTTTTAATCTTCACAGTCTTTCATTATCTGACCCCTTTAGCAGACCATTGAGAATCCATCCAAGATCCATCTTCACAGCATAAGGATCTTCACCTCTACTGGGTATGTATTGCTATGGCTCCATGGCTTTAGGGACATGTGGTAGATGCACATCTTTAAGATATGCAATATGCTCTTGCATTGGGATGTTCTTTTTCATTGGGATGAAGTTCAGTGTGTAAACCTTTGGCATTTCAATTAATATATTTTCTTTGTCTCCACAGACCTGCTATTCTGATAGGATTGACCATTTTCCTAGTTTCTGTTTATTGACAAGGACCACTTCTACTGTGCTGATGTGAAAGCTTTTGAAGGTTTTCTATGCAGAATATTGTTGTACTGCCAGAATCTATAAGGGTATATATGAGTATCTATTTTAGACTTAACCTTGACTGGGACCACTGCTAGGACACACTTTTTACCAGCCCTGGTAGAAGTGAATGTCTTAGATTGCAGAGAGATATACGAGCAGGAGATATGCTTCTTTTCAATAATGATGTCCACTTTTTTTTAGTGGATGAGTTTAATTTCTTTGCTTATATGCAAAATGTCTGGATGTAACTGAGAACATATTTGACATTTAATTATTTCTAACTAGTCTTTACTAAGATGTTTTTGTTTAAGGCACTTAAAGCATAAACCTTTAGATTTCAAAAAGTCAATCATACCTTCATTTGTAATTTCCTGATCTTAATTCGTTCAACAAGGGAGTGACTTTCATTGCAATAAAAACAGGGTTTACTTAATGCACAAACAGCCATCGTTGCCTTTTAGACTAAGGCATCTTAAGTGACCTTTTCAGCAACAACTTTAATGTTTGCTGCAAACTTCTTCTTTTTGAGACAATTTTCAAAGGAGACTTGCCTTTGTTGGTCTCTTCCTTTTCGTTTTTAGTTATATGGCTTTGATAGACTTTACTGTGCAAAGGATGCAAAAATCTTTTAGCCGGTCGATCTAGAAAATCTGCTAGGTCAGCAACCCAGCTTCAGTCTTCTTTTTTCCTTATATCACAGGCTGTATTTAGCCACTTGTCTTGCAACTGGTAGGGAAGCTTTGAGAGTATAGTATGAATGTTTGCACTGTTGTCAAATGTTTGTCCGTTTTTCATGTTGGACACGGCGTTCATACAGCTAGTAAGAAAACCTGCACAGTCTCTAAGATTTGCTCCATCATCTGACTTTATTTGCGGCCACTTCATCACTTTGTCTAGGTCTGCATCAGCTATCTGTAGCTGGTTTCCATAATAGCTCTCAAGCTGCTTCCTGGCCCTTTTGTAACCTTCCTCCGGTAGCAGGTATGTACAGTTTGTAACAATTGTATGTGGTGAACTTTTGATAAATTGCACTAAGCAATCTAATTTTTTCCAACACCTCTCCCAAAGCATGGCCAAACACCCTAATAAAGCTTGCATAGGCCATTGGGTTATTATGTGAGCTCTGATCTTGACAAAACTCATATTTATGTCGAAGTCCATATTTACTTTCATTAGTGCATGCACCATATGGATCTGATGGAACTCCAAATTCCAGAAGCATTATACATATTTGGATAATTCTGAAATATTGTTTTTTCAGGAACATTGTATTTGGATTACTCTGAATGTGACTATTTCCTTAAACAGTTCTCAGTTTTGCAGTGGATTCTGTGATTGCTGTTTCTAAAGCCAGCTGATATCTTTCAGCTTTTAGTTGTGTCTTTTAGCTGTGGTTCTAGCTGTGCTTCTTCAAGTTCTCTGGCCCTCAGCTGTACCTCTCTTTTGATCATCTGTGCCTTTAGCTGTGTTTCTTCAAAATCTAGAGCTCGCTGCCTCTTTAAATTTTCAGCATGAACAAGAATACTGTGTGTTCCGCCTCCTGCACCTTGAGCGCACTTCCATTAAAGTTACTGATCAATTTATTCACTTATTTGTTTTTACTGAGACTTGGGAGTCACTGTCAGCAGGAGTGATGTCATCCGGAAATCTGTACTCTTGAATTGATTTAAAGGTTTTTCATTTACCTTATTGGGAGACATCTTGGGAAGACTTTTATTTTATTCCATTTGCAATGCCGCAAACTCTGTTTCAATAGCTTTAATTATTGTTTCGTAATTAGATTCATCCTTCTTGAGGTTATCTATATACCTCTTCAAATTGGATATCTGTTCATATTTTCCACAATAACTCCTTGAAGCATTATTACTTTGCATATATTTTCATTAATATCCAATTTGTAATTAATACATTATTCCAAAAAGTTTACCATTGAAGGTTGACCAGAAAATAACCTGGGCTAGGCTGGAGTTATGTATGTCTTGCTGTCATCATAGAGATGTTCTCTCTCTGTTGTGTCACAGTTTTCATGATTATCATATCATTTGTTTAGAAACAGCATTTCAATCATGCACTAGGAAAGCTCCCTTTAAGGTATTTAAATTATTTTCTCTTAGCTTAGACAGTCACAAAAAGATCACTCTCAGTCTTTTCAAACAGTCCAACTCTATTCAGCTACTTTGCAAAAGTATGTGAATATTACCTGTTGAGTCTTTTAGGTTGTTGCTGAATTCTTTCGTTGTGAGCCAACGTCTAAATAAAACAGGCAGTATCATACTAAAACTGTAGCCACGTCTTTTCCACGTTCCCAAATTCAAACAGCTACTGAGTTGGCAAGGTATAATTCAGCATGAGTCAAACGCGTAACAAAAGAAATTTCTTAGTGCAATAAAGTTTATTTTTTTAAAAAAAGTTACTACACACACAAAAAAAAAAATCAAAAAGGAAATAAGTTTTCTTCTTCAATCTTTTTTTTAATTTTATTTCATTAAAATCAAAAAACATTCCATACATGCAAGTCAAGTTTAACAAAACTGATTTGAAACAAATCGACCCCCACCCATGAGAAAGAGGGTTAGGTCAGCAGAGTACCACTTTAATAATAGTAAAAATATGTAAATAAATAAATGAATAAATAAAAATAGAAAGAATAGAAAAGGAGGAGAGAGAACCCACTTCCTCAATTTAAATGCTTATTTTAAAATGTTATTTATCAGATCCTGCCAGGTTTTGAAAACATTTTGTACAGAACCTCTAAGTGGGAATTTAATTTTTTTCCAATTGTTGATAATATATAACATCAGTTATCCACTGACTTAAAGTAAAAGAGGTGAGTTAGGATTCTTCCAATTGAGCAATATAAGTCTACGTGCCAATAGTGTAGTAAAGGCAATTACAGTTTGTTTGTCCTTCTCCACTTTAAGCCTATCTGGAAGTACACCAAAAACAGCTGTTAGTGCATTAAGGATTAGGGATTGTGACACAAATGCTGTCTGAGAGACATATACATTTTTTGTCTAGAATGATGTTAATTTGGTGCATGCCCAAAAAAACATGTGGCCCAGTGAGGCTGGAACTTGATTGCAACGTTCACAGGTTGGATTTTGCCCAGGAAACATTTTGGACAATTTTAAACAAGAGAGATGTGCTCGATATATAATTTTAAGTTGAATAATTCTATGCTTAGCACAAATAGAGCTCGAGCGAATTCTGTGCATTGCTACCTTCCATTCCTTTTCTGAGATGTTAAGTGAGAGATCCTTTTCTTCTACAATCTTATCTTTCTCATGTTAAACTTCAGTTACTTTCTATATTTAAAGGTTGTGTTATTTCTCAATGGCAGACTTACATAGGCTTCACTTACTGCATTCCATATGTATGTATGGTTTGGAATGGTTAACCCTAAATGCCTTACCAGCTTCAAGACAGATCATAAACTGAACTAATCTGTAGTCAGAATGACAAGGAATAATTAGAATTTTCCATTTTCAAATTAGCTGTGATGGTTACAATAAAATCTCCCATAGACTATACATTAATATATAGTCAAACATTTCGGTGTAACTAAGAAAATACTTATATTAATTTAACATAACCTAACTAACTAACATTACATTGCTTATAGAGACACATCAAGCTGGAACAGTACAGTTGCTTAAATCACAACTTAAAACTTTGTTTTTTTTAATCTGGCGCTATGTTTTGAGACAAATCACATTTTTTATCTTTCAGTTCTCTTCTCTGTATCTATTGGATGACCCTGTGCAAAGACTCATTCTTTTTTTTTTTTCTTTTTTTAACTTAAATATATGATAGAATGCCCTGGGAGGACTGGGGGAACATTTTGGTAGCAGAACCCCAGAGTTGTTTTTTTTTCTCCAAAGGAGTATTTTTTCCTTTTCCTACTGACCATCTGAACCATCGTATAATTGTTTATTTGATTATTGTTTTTGTTTCCACTTGTTATTAAATTGTGACGCACCTGGAACTGGACTATCTTTTGCAAATCTCCATATAAATAAATGTAATCCTTGTTGATGTATGTTGCTGAAGCTTGTAGAATACAGCACACACAATTCCTGCATAATGGGTCAATCAAACACCTTCAAAGCAGTTTGCTGGCTGCTGCAGTACTCTGTGTAATTAAACATAGTAATTTTAAACTTCCAGGCCACTGAATGTCCTATCGATAAGAGTTTTTTTCATCTTCAAAAGGTTAGCTGGTGTGTGTTGAATGTCAGCTATCAGTTTGAGATTATGTGCAACAGACTTGAAAGGTGTCTTCTTAGATTCCTGTCTGACTGAAAAACTGAATGCTTTAATGTTCCTTCTAAATATTTTAAATAGTTTAAATATAATTGGTAAATGGACTGTGAAAATATTAATATATAAAGTAGTGTAATGGAAAGTACACTTAAAAGATCTTCAATCTTTACTTAGCTGTGTTTATTAAGTTAAACTGACAAGCTATAGTATGTATATTAGTCTGAATACCTATTTTAATTTTAGCATCTTATGTACAACACAACTGAACATCTATAACCAATTTAAATATATAATATTTAAAATGTTTGCATACTGTTTATATGGTTACATCAGAAAATTAGTCATTCTTGTAATTTTCCTTTGTCTGTAAACCAGTTCCTAAAAGACACTGAATGATTCACTAAAATTCAATTTATTTACTTTTAATATTTTTTTTATAAACATGACAGAATTCTAAAATTATTAATTTCTGTGCCTTTAGTTAATCATGAATGGCCTGTGGTGTTGCATCATTTGTTAATAATTATGTCATTCACTTTTCTCACTTTCCACTGCTGAAAAAAAATGAAAAGCCACCCTGCAGAGCTGATAGGTAGTCATGATCTTTTCTAATCTCATGCTGCTTTTTCTTGATTTTTTTCTCAATTAATAATCTTCCATTCTCCCTTATTAATTTTCTAAGGTCTAACATGTTGCAGTGTCTATTAATATTTAAGTTTAGATTTATTATAGTTAAAATGAGCACAACTATGGGATCTGTCCAGTAATATTATTTTACTATTGTAAAGCATGTATTATCAGCATATGTATCAGTTATTTAGTTAGGGTTAGAAGCTCTCAAGAGTAAGTTATCCGATCAGGATAAATAAATAGTTACAAAAGACTGCAGCATAACTGCATTGGTATGTGATTTTAATAAATTACCAAATCTTTGTGGTATCCATAACATAATAGTATCTTTATATGCAGTACAAGATTATAAATATTTTTTATCTCTTGTTGTAAGTTTATTATTTTTCATTAAGGGCTTGCTTTTGATTGCACACGATGTGCTAACAGTTTGTAGAATTTATCAGATAATGAACATCACATTCTCAATTGTTTAACTTAAGTCTATTTTTAAACTTCAGGTGCCTTAGACAATGCCTATTGTGCTAAAGTGCTACATGCTGGGGCATGTTGCTGTTAAATGACCTTCACAAAAATCTGCTGCTTTAATTTTCTGCAGTAATCAATCCAATCAGCCCAAACGTTTGTACTCTTGAATATCTTAGTGGAATTGGCATAAAAGTTAGTGTTGTTGGAAGGATTTTGTACTAATTTGTTGTTAATTGTTTAGTTTTAGATAGGTTCATGACATGGTGTTTGATTTGAATTTCTTGGTTAGTGTCCCTCTGTTTGACTGTGGTGGGATTTATTCTTTTAAATACTGTGGCCACTTTTGTGAATTTGTTTTTGTCTCCCATTATAACTATTGGATTTGTCACCATTATATATTCCAATCCTGATATCTTCTCTTTGAATTACCATGGTGTATTGGTAAATAGCCTTGTGTGGGTTGTTGTCAAACCCCAGAACACGCACCAGTACCATGCTAATGTACACAAAATCTCTTATGCAGAGCCTATTTCAAGATTTCAATTAAGAATAAACAACCATTTTATATGCTATGAAAACATAAATGTGATAATTCATTACTGAATATACTGGCAGTGGTGTCCACTGTATGATCTTCATAGCACGATCATACTATTTGTTTATTTAAAACAAAGTAAGTGATGAAATACAAGTGTTCTAATTATTTTCCAAATAAAGGACTAAACTAAATTATACACTGCACTTTTTGCGGTGCGGCAAATTAATAGTATTTAATACTCTGGTAAAATTACTTGTGAATATGGAGAATTTATAAGTCTTATACTGAAGTATGCAATATCAAGAGAACTATGTCTCACTTCAACTAACTCTATTACAAAGTGAATTTATTTTAGTTGGTCACTTTGCAGAGATGAATTACCACTTTTTGATATTTTGTGTTATTAAGACCAAAATAAATCTTTCTTGTTGCATTAAGAGTAATAGATGTATTTTTGCAGTGCCTAAACTAAAGTGTTACTGTTTTAATAAAAACTGTCTTATATAAAAGTATCTCTCAGACTGTAGAGCTATTCATGTTACTGAAACTCCAGCAGTTTAGTTGTAGCTGTTTGGTGAAGTAGTATATGATGACCACATATAGAAATAATACTTTTAATATATAAAAGAAACGGTTACAGAATTCATATTTGCTGTGCAAAATGTAGAGTTGGTCTCTCTAGGGCTGCCATTACATTGCTTCAGTCACATATAGCTTGGAGGAATTTCTCTGCAAATTTAGGCAACTGTCAATGTGAAATATATGATACTGTGTATGGTATTGTACAAAGACCAGTCTTGGTCTTTTAGTATTTTCGTCATGCATGTTTCCCTTAGGTAAAGATCATCAACAAACATAATCTGAGTTTCCATAGATATTCAGATGGCAATTGCAGTTATGCATGTCAGTAGCCTCAGATGACTGATGCTGTCAACCTCCAGGCTAAATGTTTCTTTAGTATTATAGAGTGGATGAATCTTAATTGTTATAATTTAACAAAAAGTAACAGAAAATCTTCTTATTGACCACAGTGAAAAACAGGGATCAAATGAGAAAAAGATTACCATCCATCCTCTTAGATAAAGTCAGAAATAAAATATGTACATGCCATCATTGATTCAGGACAGAGCTTCAAATTCCACACTGTCTAGTATACAAAGACAGCAATTTTTTCATTTAAGATGCATGGTTTTGTCTGTATCTGGCTAGTGTATTGTAATGTACAGAACTGCCAATGATATAATCTGGCTACAGCTTGTTTAAAACTGAGTAGCAAGTTCTAAATAAACAAAGTTACAATTGTGTTCTTTTTTAATTTGTTAAAAATTTTAAGAATACGCACAATTTGTAATTTTTGACAGATAATTTATTATTGCAATATTGATTTTCATAGCTTGATGTAAGGAGACATAACCAATTAATTACATCAAATTTTATGACATTCCATAAAGTCCCCAAAATGAAACTTGAATAGGTGTTAAAATATTTAGCTAATTATAATTCCTATTTATGTGAACTGCAATGAGAGAGTTAAAGGAAACAGAACAAATTAAAGATGACACACAAGAGTAATTGGAGAAAGTAATATAATCTTTTTTTTTAATTAATTTTAAACCCAAACAATTTGTAGAACTACTTTTATACATTAAAAACATTTGGAAGTGATGTGTATGGGTTACTGCGGTGGGATGGCGCCCTGCCCAGGGTTTGTTTCCTGTCTTGCGCCCGGTGTTGGCTGGGATTGGCTCCAGCAGACCCCCCGTGACTTTGTAGTTAGGATATAGTGGGTAGGATAATGGATGGTGTATGGGTTAATAATTTAAAGCACCATGTCATACGCATGAAGAGCTACTTATTGTTTAATTCTATGCATTATAAATGACTGTGACCAACCCCAGAGGTTTACTTTCTCTAGGTATGTGTGTAACTTTTTTTTATTTTATTTTTATGTTATCATGTGGACATATCGTAATGTCAATGTTAATGAACATATATTATCAGGATCTATTTATGTTAATCAGTTTGGATTTGCTTCGTTTTTCTGTTTTTTACAGAAAAACTTACGTTTTTCTGGCATTTTATGTGTGTACACTCTATATTTAGTAAAGAGCACTTCACAAAAATCATTTGATGTGAATTGAAACCCAAATTTGTGTCAGCCAGCAATTAAGGAATCCCTTTCTGGCATGGGTGAAGTGATAGCAATACTGGAGTTGGTGAACTTGTGTCTGAAAAATGGATAAAGCTGGTGGAGTTTAAAGGGTTGAATGTGTGTTATTGGACTAAGCTATAAGTTTTCAAAAGAGGTAATGATACCAATTGGTAAAATAGGTGGTCCAACTGAAAAGGTTTTGGTAATTTTGAAGGCATCAGAAGATTCTGGACTTCAACAATCTATGTAACATAATTGTGTGCGAAGGAGAATTCCAAAAGTGTGCTTATTCTAGTATACATAAGAAAGAGTAATCCCCCAATTTGTAAGTCATATCAAGCATTCAGGTGTTTAGAGCAGGTAATAAGGGTGTTTGAGTGCTAGAGCAAAGAAACAGTGAATAGTTTAAAGTTAGTAAAATACAATTTAGCTTCATGCCTAGGATGAGAATAATATAGGGTTGCCAGATTAGAAAATTAGAAATACGGGACACTCTTAAAATCACTCTATATATTTCTATTTATATAAATTTATACATGCCCTCTACACACCCAGATCGATATATTATATAAAAGTAGAGACATAAGTTAAAAACATTTGAAAATTATTTAATACAAGCTAAAAAATATTCTGTAAAAGTTAAATCATTTGAAAATATGTAATACAGACAACAGAGAAATATTATTATTATTTAATACAGGCAGTTAGAAAAAAAGTGTGCCGTGGCAATTAGTAATAACACACTTTGTTGACACTGTATGTTGTAATGCTGATACAGAACTGCAGAGCAGCGCGGCTGGAGAGCAAAACAGTAACAGTGTCACTGTCCTCAGCCAACCATAGCAACTGAACAAGTTGCAAACAGGTGGCAAACACTAGTTTCCTCATTACATTTGGGTTATTTCCGTCAAGAGAATCTGAGAAAAGTATAATTATTTATAAAGTTACAACTAAGTACCATAAGAAGGTAGTAAAAATATATATTACGAAATTTGAAAAGGAACTAAATATGGGACATTTGGGTGTCCCTGAAAGGTCAGTACGGGACAGGGGACAAAATTATCAAATATGGGGCATGTCCCGTATATAAGAGATGTTTGGCAAACCTAGAATAATAGATGCAGTGTTGTTGTTGAGCAAATGATGAAAAAGCATCTGGTAGTATGGAAATAAGCTGTATTATGCATTTCTAGATATGGAGAAGGCACTTGATTGATTGACATTCTTTATTTTACACCTTGTATTCCTCATTGGTTACAGTAATCTAAATCTTAGCATTACACATAATATGTCAATTCCAATAAATTTCTGGATATCTGATCACAGCAAGTAAATCACATATACATTCATTAAGAATACCATAACAGCCTAAAAGTTATTTCTATATAAAAAGTAATCTTTAATCTACAAGCTGTTAAGACTGTTTTTCAAATCATTTAATATACAACAAGATTTGTATGAATGAAAGTACCAATAAAGAAAAATATTTTTAGGCTCCTCATAGTCCAAGATAAATAAGAGCTCTTTTATTTTTCAGTTGTTCAAATTCTTTACTGTGGATTATACTTAAAATTATTCAAATTTAAGTATAAAGTAAATCATAAAAAACTTATTTCATATGTGAGTTCAATTATTTTTGCTAGATAATATTTTAATGTGTTGAACTTGATAAATGTTACAACTGATATCTCTGAATGAGTTCTCCTAATCAGGGAAAATTAGATGCCAAGTCAGTATGTTTTAAAAAGATTTAAGTCAACAACTGCCAATGCATTCAAGAGATATTCATTAATTACACGTCTGCTTTGATCAGGCAATATTTAGGGCATGTATTCTGTGATATTGTAAGAAAATTAGAGTTGCAGCAATATTTACTCTTGTAACAGAAAGTTATTAGTGACCTGAGTTAACAGCTTTTGTAATATGATTCTTCAGAAATATTGAATGGATACCTTGTTTAATAGTTAGAAATAATAAAGTGACATATACTAGATTTCAAAGTTTATATTAAAAAGATATCCGTCTCTAAATGTTCAGTTATTTCATTAATTTCTCTATTAGTCAAATGCCAGTTCTACCAGCAAGTTAGCTTTTAGCTCACAAGCAATAATGAATGTTCCCCCTATATTATATACATATCATTCCTTTTACCCATTTTTGACTATTTTTTTTTTATCCATTTTTTTTGGTACGTAATAACATTTTTGACAGAGTAGGATTCAGACCTTATTATTGAATATGGCTTAACAGTTAAAAACAAAAATCACAAAAGCACATGTAAGAATCAATGGCTTATTCTCCTTCGACCAAGTACAATGTAGATATTTGAAACAATTAAAATTATAAGTTGTGGGTGAACAAGTTTGACTAGGGCTGTGCTGTATAATAAAAAAACAAATAACTTATTAATTTAAAGAAGTATTAGTAAGATTTTTATAAATGCAAAATTAAAAAAAGACAAAACAAAAATAAAACTTGTAGCTTTAAGACGTTTTGGTCACAATTTATCTTAGGTATCCATGATAGCTGCTACTGCTCATCCATACATCTGTTTTACTAACTCGCATATCCAAGGCAGGGTCACAGGACAGTTGGAGCCTATCCTAGCAATCATCAATTATCAGTAAACATTTCGTTAACTATGCTATTAAGAGTAATACTTTATCAATTACATTTAATAAGACTCAAAAATATTTATCCATTGTTTTATATTATGTTAAAAAGATTTTTTTTTAATTGTATATGGGGTGTGTAATACAAACAATGCAGAAATTTTCATTTGGCAATTGGAGTTTTTACATAAGAGGATGACTTTTTTAAGAGTAGTCTGTTGGGATAATGCAATAGAGGGATGGAGGTCTCATTACCAGACTGAATGTAGAGGAAGTACTTTATTGGATATTTTACACAGGTATCAAAAGAGTCTAGAAAAAGGAAAAAAGTAGGTGGAAGGGAAGAAAGGGAAGAAGACAGCAAAAAGGGATAGGGAACGTCAGTTCAGAGTTCTAATTCATCTGGGAGAAAAGTAGAAAATGTGATCTCTTATTCATATTGTCTCATTTAGACAAAATGGGGTGTTGGTGTGACACTTGGGTAAGAGTGTATGCATTTTAGTTCCCAGAGCTATTATTTAAGCTATAGGGAATAAATGTACCTAATTTAAAGGTTTTCTTTTTAATTAGCAAAGAGATGAAAGAAGAACAGAAAGAGGACTGAAATCGAATGAGGCTAAAGGTATTAAACCAAGGATATAACTATAGATCTAAAAAAAAAGACTACCCCAATCCAAACTGTCATGCACCAAGGCATAGAGCTAAGGCTTGGCCTTTGCCATTAGTGAAAGAAAAAGAGAGGAACGATCTGATATCTAACTAATATTTAATAGGAAAGAAAGAGGAAACATGGAATTAACAGAATTTATGCAGGGGAAATATTCATTGTAGTTTGGCTATAATTAGGAAACGAAAGAGAGAGGTGAAACTAGGCGGAGACAAGTTCCTTAACACTCTTAAGGCCAAGGAGGCAGTTAAAGACATACCATCAAGGTATTTAAATATATTGTTAGTGAAACATATGAATGTAAAACAGATTGCTGCCAACCACAATTTAATAACTAAACTTATTAGGCACATAAGGGAGTTAAGAGGAAGCGCTTTCCAGAAAATTAAAATATCTATGCAGACAACATGAATTACAATCTATTACTGCACTCTTATTAAGCATGGGTGAAAGTGCTATGTGATGGACTGTGAAAATAGCTCATTATTTTTCATTTTTGTTGTTTTTTATACATTTGCCATTTTGTTACTCTGTCCTTCCTTCAAATTCATATATTAATAATGTGGTTGCAACATCATGCTGTGGGGTAGGTTTTCAGTGGCAGGGACTGAGAGACTAACCAAGGTGAAAGTAAGCTGAACAGAGCAAAGTACAGAGACATCTTTACTGAGGGCCTGCTCCTGAGTGCTCTGGACCTCAAACTCGGTCAGAGCCTTACCTTCCAACTGGACAATGACCCTAAGCACAAAAACAACACAGGAGTAGCTGAGGAGCAACTCTGGTAATGTTCTTGAGCTGCCTAGCAAAAGTCCTGAATTAAAACCAATTGAACATCTCTGGAAATACCTGAAAACAGCTGTCCACTGATGGTTTCCATCCAACCTAACAGAGCCTGACAGAATCGCAGGATATCCCCAATTTCAGGTGTGTGAAACTCATCTCATACTCAATTAGACTTCAGACAGTAATCATTGCCAAAGGTGATTCAACTAGATACTGAGTAAAGGGTCTGAATACTTGTGCCAATGTGATATTTCAGTTTTTCATGTTTAATAAATTTGCAAAAAATTCTAAAAGCCTGTTTTCACATTGTTATTCTGGGATTTTTAAGTGTTGCGGGATGTGTCATAAAATTGGTTTAAATGATTTTAGCACAAGGCTGCACCATAATAAAATGTGAAGAAAGTAGAGGAGTCTGTATACTTTCTGAGTCCAGTGTACATTTTCTAAGTTGTTTCGCCTCCGTTTTGTTTTTGTTTGTCCTGTAGAAGCTAGTGGAATGTAAGCCAGGTAACTCTCGTCTGTCCACACAGTGATGGATAAGTGAAGTCCTTTATAATTAATCTACTTTTTCAAAATACTGATAGGTCCTATTCTGGTTTTTAGTACTTCTACAAATTTAGAGATTCAGTGGCAACTTTTTCCAAGTTTTTCGTTTACATACACTTTTACTGAATCCGCTCCAATACACAACATGGAAATTTAAGTGTAAAATTTGGGATTTAAAGTCCAGCATCATTGCCAGTACAAAGTAACACCCTCCCCATGGTAATGTCATTAAATATTAAATATTTTTTTGTATACAGACTTTTTCTTTTTTAATTTTATTAATTTTATTGTAATCATTCCATACAAATACATCAATTTTTACAAAAAATAGGATTGAAAACAAGTCACCCCCCACCCCTGAGAGAGAGAACATGGCCAACGGAGAAAAACTTAAGGCTTGTAAACATACCTAAATTGGTGAGTTTAATAGGGCAATAGAGATGAATGGAGAAGATGAAGTGTGGAGATAATTGCTTCCTCGGTGTATTAAGAGCTTATTCTAAAATATTATTGATTACATCCTTCCAGGTTTTGAAAAAATTCTGTACAGATCCTCTAACTGAATATTTTATTTTTCCAGTTTCAAATAGTATAAAACAGTTTCCCACTGACTTAAAAGAGGAGAGTTAGGATTCTTCCAGTTTAGCAAAATAAGTCTGTGTGCCAATAGTGTAGTGAATGCAATCACAGTTTGTTTGTCCTTCTCCACTTTAAACCCATCTTGCAGAACACCAAACACAGCTGTTAATGGGTTAGGAGGGATTGTGACACCAAAGCTGTCTGAAAGGCACTTAAAACTTTTGGTCCAAAATTATGTTAATTTGGTACAGGCCCAAAACATGTGACCCAGTGAGGCTGGGACTTGATTGCAGCATTCGCAGGTTGGATCTTGCCCTGAAAACATTTTGGACAGTTTTAGGTGAGACAGATGTGCTCGATATATAATTCTGAGTTGAATAATTGTATGCTTTGCGCATATGGAGCTTGAGTGAAGTCTCTGCATTGCTATTTTCCACTCCTTTTCTGATATATTGATTAAGAGATCTTTTTCCCATTGTCCGCTTGGATCTTTAAAAGGGAGGGACTGCAAAATAATTTTATATATTGCAGAGATGGTGTCTAAGTCCTTGAAATTGAGCAATATTTTTCCGGCATGGAGGATGGTGCAAGATGAGGAAAATCAAGCAGGTTCTGTTTTCACAAAGTTCCTAATTTGAAGATAGTGAAAAAAATGTGTGGCTGGAAAGTTAAATTTGGAATGTAATTGTTTATGGGATGCAAAGATGTTGTCTATATAAAGATCTCTAAGCAATTTAATCCCAAATCTTTTCCAGATATTAAAAACTGCATATGTTTGCGAGGGTTGAAAGAGGTGATTCTCTTGCAGAGGTGCCACAGATAAAAGATTCTCCATCTTAAAATGCTTTCTACATTGGTTCCATATTCTGAGTGAGTGAAGCAAAATTGGGTTATTAATATATTGCTGATAACTTTCATTTATTGGGGCATAAAACAGGGAATATAAAGAAGTACTGCAGGATTTAACTTCTATTACAGACCAAGCCTGTGTGTGTTCATCTATTTGTGTCCAGGCTTTTATAGCTTGTATGTTTGCTGCCCAGTAATAAAACTGAAAGTTGGGCAGAGCCATGCCACCTTCTGCCTTAGGTTTTTGTAGGGTCACTCTTTGGATGCGTGGATGTTTTGAGTTCCAAATAAATTAGGTTATTGTTGAGTCTAATTGCTTAAAAAACGATTTATTGATGTATATTGGAATGTTTTGAAATAAAACAAGAAGCTTAGGAAGAATATTCATCTTAACAACGTTAATTCTTCCAGCTAGAGTGAGATGAAGGGTTGACCACCTATGCAAGTCTTGCTTAATTTTTTCCATACAGACGGCGAAATTTTGTTGATAAAGAGCTTTGTGTTTGCTTGTGATGTTTACCCCTAGGTATTTAAACTGATCTGCAATGATAAAAAGTAGGGTGTCCAATCTATTATAATATGTTTGAGAATTCACTGGAAAGAGTACACTTTTATACAAATTAATTCGGAGACCAGAGATCTTTTGAAATTCTGTAAGTGCTGTTAAGACTGCAGGCACAGAATTTTGTGGGTCTGATATATACAGTACCATATCATCTGCATTCAGAGAAATTTCCTGTTCCAGTCCTTCTCTGAAAATCCCCTTTATCTGATAAGAATTTCGACAGTTAACCGCCAGTGGTTCAATGGCGATTGCAAATAGCAGTGGTGACAAGGGGTATCCTTGTCTGGTACCACGTTCTAGTTTAAAGTGGTCTGAACAAATGTTGTTAATACAAACCGAAGCTTCTGGATTGGTATACAGCAGTTTGATCCATGCACAAATGTTTGGGCCAAACCCAAATTTCCATTCAATCATGTCAAATACTTTTTCTGCATCCAATGATAATAATATTTCTGGGGTGTTTGACTTTGTTGGTGAATATATTACATTAAACAGGCCTCAAAGAGTGGAAGATAAGTGTTGACCCTTGATAAAACCAGTTTGATCTTGTGATATTACCGAAGGCTGCACTTTCTTCGTCCTTCTAGCTATGATTTTTGAGAGTATCTTAACATCATTATTCAGAAGTGAAATTTGTCTATATGATGCACACTGTAATAAGTCCTTATTTTGTTTAGGAAAGACAGTGATTAATGCTTGGCGAAAAGTTTGAGGTAGAATTTGATTGTCTGTAGCTTCTGTAAATGTTGCTAATAGGAGGGGAGCTAGCTGAGCGGAGAATTTCTTATAAAATTCTGCAGGGTAGCCATCAAGGCCTGCTGCTTTCCCGCCTTAAAGTGACTTTATAGCATCTAGTAATTCTGATAGCGCCAGAGGTTTATCCACTTCTTCTGCACAAAAAGCATCTATTTGTGGCATCTAAAAGCTTATTAGCTTTCTCTTCGTGTTCATAGTAATGATGCCTGGATTTATAAATTAGTTGTTCAGTTTCTTTAGTTGTCAAGAGGTTGAGTTCTGAATGCAGAGCCTGCCTTTTCCTATGTAGAGTCTCGCTCGGAAGTGTGGCATGTTCTTCATCTATTCTAGTAATTTCGTTTTTTAGCTCTGATACTTTCTTGGTTTCTAATTTATTCCTGTGGGAAAGATATGAAATAATCTGTCCTCTTAAGAAAGCCTTTAGAGTTTCCCAGAGTATTCCTGCAGAAACCTCTGAGGATGTATTTGTCTCTAGGAAGAAACTGATTTGTTTGGATATAAATTCAGTAAAGTTTTTGTCTGCTAATAGAAGCGGGTTAAGACGCCATCTGTGAGGTGAATGTGTGGGGCATAGTGACCTTAGCTCCAAGATCAGAGGTGCATGGTTGGAAATAACAATAGCATAATACTTGCAAGATTTAATCGTAGGCAAGAAATTATTATTTATAAAGAAATAATCAATTCTTGAGTAGCAATGATTTACTAGTTGTTATAATAAGTTTGTTATAATATTAAGAATTGTGTCACTATCTGTTATAAGATCTTTTTAATGTATTTTCATTCTTTTTCTGTGTAACATGCCATGAAGAGCTGAGCCAGATTTAGCACAGAGTGTCAGCATTCAGAATTGCTGGGCCAAGAAAAGCATAAAGACAGGCAAGGACAGCTGTTGTCAGCCCTAAAAGGACTAAGTGTTATTTGACCTGCCTGGTTGATGCTCAGCACAAGTTTGTCTGCCTTGTTTGGTAATTGTACTGGGGATTTGGTCGTGTGGACACAATATAAAAGAAGCTGGAACCTTGCCAAGCTTTGAAGACCTGAGGGAGTGGAAGCAATAGACTCCAAAGCCACCTCCGTTGTGACAGCAAAAAAGCAATTTCTACACAACCGAATCCCCTCGGTTTACAGATGAAATTCGCTGGTCTTCCCTGTCTCTATAGCAACGTAAGCCGCATTAAACAAGCTAAGTATATTCTGTCTTTTCTGTGACTTTGTCGCCGCCTATCGCCGAAAAGAGGGATAGCGCCGTTATAATTTATAATTATTTAAATAAAGGTTTATTAAAACGCCGCAATATAAAAGAACATATTTCCACGGAGCTAACACTCCCATCGGAAACACTGGTGAGTAGAAAGAATATGTTCTTGAGTTTGGGTTTAGAAACCTCCAGGAGTCTGATAAGTTGTGGTCAGTTACAAACTGTGTAATTGTCTTTGCAGTGTTAGATGTCATCCCCCCTGTGACAGGAGTCCTATCTAAGAGTATATTTAAAACACAATTAAAGTCCCCAGCCATTATAATTTTATGTGTGTTCACATTGGGAATGGATGCAAATACATTTTGTATGAATTCCTTATCATCGACATTAGGTGCATAAACATTTATCAGAATCATTTTACGGTTAAATAAGTTGCCCATGACCATCACATATCTCCCTTCAGGATCAGATACTACATCTGATGCTACAAATGAGACTGTTCTATGTATGAGGATTCCCACACCTCTAGTTTTCTTTGTAAAGCTAGAATGGAACATTTGGCCAGTCCAGTCCTTTTGCAGCAGGAACTGATCCTTGCTTAGTAAGTGAGTCTCCTGTAAAAATACTATTTTAGCGTTTAAATCTGTATACAGACTTTTTAAACTTTTCCTTCTCTACTGACCATAGAGCTGAGTCAACTGATATTTGTATTTTTTGTTATCCTTGGGAAGAATGCTAAACCTTTTAATTATTCAAATATTTGTGTATCTTTAACTCACAATAATATTTATTAGTTCTTGTTATATTTTACCTGAAGGATAATCAATTTATTAATTTTTCCAAAATTGCTTTGCCCATTACATGGTTACAGATTTCTAGATCTTATTCTGACAGCATTAAGTGTACAGCAGAAATAAATTCTTGGAAACCAATTCATTGCAGAACACACTATGCAAGTTTATATGTGGGAGATCCTCTCATACCTAGCAGAGGTACATACTGCTATTGTAAGAAGGTACAAAATCTGCACAGACAATTATGCTACAACAACATTTATTCATATAGCACATTGTCATACAAATGATGTAGCTCAAAGTGCTTTACAGGTTGAAGAAAGAGAAAAAAGGCAAAATATATATAAAAAATAAAATTATTCTAAAATTTGAATAAAAGTAAAGTCTGATGGCCAGGGAGAACAGAAAAAAAAAAACTCCAGACAGCTGAAGAAAAAAAATAAAATCTGCAGGGGTTCCAAGGCCACAAGACCACCCAGACCCCTCTTGGCATTCTATCGAACATAAATGATCTCAATCAGTCCTCATGGTTTTCAGGGTTTACATGGAAGAACTTGATGATGACGGTAATGTGGACTTCTGAGCTTTAATCCATCAATGTAGGGACATCACGGTGCTTTGATCAGGTGGTGATGGCACAGATTGCGACCACAGAAAACTGGAAGAAGAACAGCAGAGAAAGTATGGGTTAGTATGGATTTCGGAGCCACCATGAATGATAATGATAATTAAATGCATATACAGAGTATCAGGATTAAACTAAAATGAAGCTATTAGAAAGCCATGTTAAAATAATGTGTTTTTAGATGTTTTTTATAGTGCCCCACCGTATTAGCTTGGAAAATTTCTATTGGTAAGCTATTCCAGATTTTAGGTGCATAACGGCAGAAGGCTGCCTCACCACTTCTTTTAAGTTTAGCTCTTGGAATTATAAGCAGACACTCATTTGAAGATCTAAGGTTACAATTTGGAGTGTAAGGTGAAAGGCATTCTGAAATATACGATGGAGCAACATTATTTAAGTCTTTGTAAACCATAAGCAGTATTTTAAAGTCAATTCTAAATGACACATGTAACCAATGTAGTGACATCAGAACTGGAGAGATGTGCTTGGATTTTGTTTTCCTAGTTAAGATTCTGGCAGCTGCATTCTGCACTAGTTGCAATCGATTGATTCCTTTTTTGGGTAGTCTCGAGAGGAGTGTGTTATAGTAATCTTGTCAACTGAAAACTATCTCCCTCCTCTAACAAGATTAAACTTGATTTTTTTCCTCTAATTTTAAAAAATGTTTCCAAAATATAGGAATACACATATTTTAGCCTGGATAGGTTGATTTTATAATATTTTGTGGACTGTACCTGTTTTTTGTCAGTCAGCCCATGATCCACTGTATGATTAATATGGTAACATCATTGTGCAAAGTAACTCCACATAAAGTTGAACATTTCAGCATTGGAGATGCAAGTGTCTTTTTTTGTAAATTTATATTAGTTCCATAAGTGAAATAACTGTTCCCACTGAAGTTAGTCAGAAATCAGGACACTTGAGTGCTTACTGGCATGACATTGCAGGCATGAAAGTCCCTTAGACCACAGGAAACTTGGTTTTGATGGAGGCTTATTAAATGGTTTTTGAGGAGCCTCATTAAAGCCTTTTTAAAGAGAACAACATTTGGTTATAAAAATCAAGAGGATTTTATTTTTGTCAAGAGATGCTCTGTTCGTTTAGCCAAAAAAGAACTAATACATACATTGCCTGCTGAGTGTAGACAAATACCTTCTAAAGGTTGGAATTACCTCAATAAATATTTACTCCCAAAGTGACCATTTACTGACAGGGCAAGTCTCCAAACCACCCAATCATACATTCTCAAAGAAAGACAACATATAAAAGAAAAAGCTATAAGTGAGTCATCACATTAAATTTTAATAAAGAAATGTCAGAGTAGAGAGAGCTGGAACACAGTTTCAGGAAGAATTTAAATGCAGCAAATTATAAAAAGAGCTCTTAAGCCCTTTCCATATATTAGTCAAAACAGTTATAATCAGCTTTCAAATTTACAAGAAAAATACTGTTTCTGTAAATGACTATTAAATGTCTTTCATAAGCCTGAGTACTTTATATAGTCCCTTTCAAATGTTACAATAAAAGCAAAGATTTTGTGTTGTTGAGATGATCAACAATTAACAGCCCTGCACCACAGTGTTGTTTATCGCGATTCTCATGTCAGCAAATATAATCTTTATATAAAATACGCTACCGTAGCTGTTAATTTGTCTAACCAGGATTTTAAGTCACCTTAAAACAAGCCGTTTGACCTATTGACCAGAAATTTGGTACACATATATTTTTTTGATGTCTGCAATCCACTTCCGAGGTGATGATTGACCTCCAAGGTTATTCCTCTTTTTATTTTTATTTTATTTTATCAAATCTTGTAAGTAGCCAGCAGGGCGACTTTGCAGGCGCCGTTCTCATCCCTACCACCTTTGCCGTCATTTCCCCTGCCAATTCATATCTTAAATCATTCTTGAGGCAGATTGAAGACTTAAGTGCCATCTTAAGTGAAAATTAAAAAAGAATACTAACTAATTGCAACACAAACACTGACTTAATCAGTTTTAACGTGAAAAGATGCCGACAAAAGAAGAGAAGAAGCGGGCTGCTTGGGTAGAGAAAAGAAGAGCTGCTCAGGAAGCAGTAATCGCATCAACTTCTGAGCAAATGAATACTAAACTTACAGAAAAAGAGGAGGAAAACTATGAATGCTCAAGTCAAGTGTATTCACTGCACATTATCGTACAGTGCGCCGTTACTGGTATTTTATATAATCTTTTATTGCCTGAATAAAGAACTATTCTCAGTAGAATCCTTCACCTGACTCTTTGTAGAATTGTATTTATAATGCACAAATAGCTTATTCTTCTTATTCAATGAAAGGTGTGATAATACATAAGGAGAAAAGACAGCTTACTGAATTAAATTTCTGAATATGTATCAATGTTTTGTTGCCCTGCAAAACTTCATGTATGTTTATGTCACTTCCTTTTCAGATAAAACTTGAAGATTTCACTGTTCCGATTTTTTTCAATGGATCCATGGACTAGAAAGGACTTTCATTCTTCCATTTATGTTCTAATCAACTTAAAAAGTTAAATGTTGCAGGGAGCCTGTGTTATCCAGATAGTAGGTCAAGAGGCAGGCAATAAATGTGCACAATCAGTTAGTCTACTGTAAGGCACATTCATTCACAGATGTACACAATCTCTTTTACAGATACCAGTCAAACTAAACTGCATGTCTTTAGGATGCAGGATGAAAATGGATAAAGTGTGCAAACTCCACATGGGAGTACCATGGACAGAATTTGAGCCTAAGACTATATGGCTGTGAGCCAACCATGCTAATCACTGCTACACCATGCTGCTTCTTAAAGGTTTTTGGTATTACTGAACTGCTTTATTTCAGAAAATAAACAATGAGAATATTTTAGCATATCTGAATTTTCTATTTAGTTTCTACAGTGTACTTTAGTTGTTTTTTTTTTTCACAGATGCTGAAAGATTCCTCAAAAGGAAGCAACACTGTTAAAAATAGGAATTTAATTTCAATAAAATGGAATGTCCGTTGTGAACATTTACATTTCCTTTTTTTAAGTAGCATATATATATATTTTTTAATTGAAGATCTAGGAAAGCAAGATTTCTCTTGGTATATCTAAAATGAACCAGTGCTGCAGGCTACTTTTTATGTAATATATTCAAGTTGCTGCTCAGCAGATGGGAAATGCAGCATAAGCAGATCTGAAAGTAAAATAATAAATGAATAAAAGATGAAAAGCTACTCAAAAATGTGATCAATATCTCACCTTTATTATTACATTAATTTCCAATAATCATACTCCATAGACTGCAGAATAGAACATGAATAGTTTTTAAAAAGACTGCTTTTTCATTCCCATTTCTACATTACAAAATTCTTAACTCTGTGTATCCAATGGTAATTCTTTAATATAGCTGTATTTAAGGAATACTTTGGGTATCTGTTTTGTACATGTAAAGTAACATTACAAAAAATGTAGTAATGTTTTACCAATATGAATTTATCTATGTAGACTAAATTAAATCAATTAAATAAAGTCATGTACAATATAAGTAGTTCAGTAACATTTCATGTTTACAGAGCAGTTAAAGTAATATTGTACTATTTTTATTTATAAATCTAGATATGAAAAATGCCATTGAACTTTTTACATTTTAATAGAATTATTCAAATTACATTTTCATAGTTTATTATTTAGAGGCTTGCTGAACAGCAACAGGGGCCAGAGATAGCTAGTGCCATTGTGATACTGCTGGGTAAATAGAAGCAGAACATCTATCACTCATTATAAAGAGGCCAGTGTACAAGAACAGGAACAAAACAAGAAGTATTTTCTGAGAACCCAGTCTCAAGTGTTTTTCCAATTATTTTTAATTTCACATGGGTTTGTAGAAATGACATTCAAGAAATTGTGTGGCAACTCAGAAAGGCAATATAACCATCATTAAAACATGTTGCATTGAAAACCTAAAGAAAGATGAAGCATAGTACAATAGCAATAAAAAGCTGAAACAAATAGCTAAAACATGTATACAGGACCTGCAGTGGGCTGGCACCCTGCCCAGGGTTTGTTTTCTGCCTTGCACTCTGTGTTGGCTGGGAGCAGACCCCCGTGACCCTGTAGTTAGGATATAGCTGGTTGGATAATGGATGGATGGACATATACAGGACACAGTCCTGAACCAATTATAATGCTGATAGCTTACAGTATCATTTCATGAATAGTTTAACTTATTGGGCCTTCAGGCTCTTGAAGATATGGTAACCAGAGTTCAAGCCTTTGTACTGAGATATGCCTTTGGGTGATGGTTTTAATGTGCATTGTATATTTTGGATAGCTTTTTGGATGACACTATGCATTCTGCATCAATTGAAAGTAAAATGACATTCTCAAACCTTCTTAATTGACTTACAGATCACAACAGGATGGAGCTTGTTCCAGCAGGTCAGGGAGCCAGTTCATCATAAGGATTTTAAAAGTTCTGGGCTCATAGAAAAGCTATCAACCTGATAGAAAGGCAGAGCCAATCAGATTTGATGACATCAGAAGGATGTCCTTAAGGGTGTGTTTGAGTTGGCAGACCCAAGACGATATGGTGTAATAGAACTGGCCGTGTGACATGCTGCAAGTACCTTTACAATACAGTTGTCAAAATTCAGAGTTCTAACAAAAGTAAGTTATACTAGGATATGCGATTGTAATCTGCACATGTTGATGTGTTATCTGTTATAATCTGTAAGAAAGCCCTTCCTGCACATCCTGTCCTATGCTTTCATCACCACAAAGACAAAACTACTAATGAAACTTTAAAAAAACTCACATGTACTCAATAAATTAGAAGATTAAAAAATAAGTAAAGCCTACTTTTTGATCTCTAATGAACTGCATCTTGAATACAGTCCCTAATAAACTTTAAAAGTACAGCTGAGAAAATTACATCTGTTCATTGCATCTACAAAATGCCTGATATTTTAAAGATACCTTGGGCACCAAACCAATGCCACTAATGGGGCACTCATGGTTTATGGAACTCAGTTTGTTCTTCCTTTTGTTACAGAATAGATTCTGAAGTTTCATACAGGAGAGGAGTGTTTGTAAGTTTATTTTCCATTGATCAATGATTAATAAATAACACTACTAAGAATAATGAATGAAAACAACTATGACTACTTTCAGACTGGGCACTTTTAAACACAGTAATTTTTGATGCTATACATGTACAGTGGGGTTTTATTTTTTTATTTTTTATATAACCAAAGTATTTTCACTATACTACTTAGCATACAGCCCAATGCATTTTTGTAGAAAGTGGATTAAATTTGCGTAACATGTTGCTTACTCTCAACAAGGGATAAAGAGGACAAATAAGAGGACAGTGACAACAGATTTAACCTGATCTGCTTGTGCAGTTTTTTTTTTCTTTTATGGTGCTGTTCAAAGATGCATGCTTGTTTTCATCTAGTTTTGAAAAAGGAACAAATAAAAATCAATAGCACAAATGACTTTTCATCTATCAATGAGACTAACTTTCAATTTCTTAAAATACAGCAATCTTTTGTCTCATTGTTTTCTTTGTTGGAAAATTAGCAGTTTTAAATTGTCCCAGAGAGAATTAGTATGTGTGCTTGAGTATAGCCTCTGATGGACTGGGGCACCTTAGAGTGAATGTTACTACCATGCACATAATACTGCATTGTATCTTAGGCAGGGCCATGTTATTACTATTCTCAGTCAACACCTTATGCTGTATCTAATAGCGCGACCCATGATTTGGATGCCTGGTCCAAGAGGAATGCGAAAATTAGCTTGACTCCCCCTGATAAGAAATACAGCAACAGGAAAGTTCTTTCGGCTCTTTCCCAAACAACTCCCAGGTGCAAAACAAACTTAAAATGCATTTACAAAAGACACTCCTTTTATTTTCATCTTGACCATTTTCTGAGAAATGTAAAAGTGGCTTATGCATTGTAGTTAATCACTGTCTATTATGATGTTATATTTGAAATCATCTGCAAGATTTGTGCCCACCATAATGCTGTTAATCAAGTGTGCTCTTCATTTTATTGTGTACTCCCAAATGTGACAATAAATCTAAAATGCACAGCCTTGCACTTTTGAAAGCCCTGTTGTTAATCTGCAAATCACTATTAACTTTCAAATATGAATCAGAATCCACCATTAAGAACGTTTTAAAGTAAGCAAAATACAAGTGGAATTTATATATAAAGGAAAAACACAAATTACACAATGGTACTAAGCCATGATGGAATATAGTGAACCCCAATTTCTTTTAGAAGTCAGATGCTGTTAGAGATGCTGTTATTTAGAAAGTGATAGAAACAGACTAATGGAAGCTGGTGCTTTTCAGTGAGTAAAAGTAACTGCTAACTTTTTTGTTGGTATACATTTATTCACACCCAAAATACTATTTGTGGGTTTGATACCAACTTTTTTATCAGTTCTTTTTGCTTCGAATGAATCAACTTTAAATCACCTTTATAATATTACCAAATATTGCTATTGCTGATGTCCTGTATATTTCACCTTACTGGAGATGCCTTCACTGCACCATGCACCCAAGTGTTTGAATGCAATTCAAAGAAGAATGCAAAGTATATGCACAGACAGATGTCACATGTCTCCAATTAGTTAAAAAGTAATTGGGCTTGAAATTTTGCTCAAGGCCAAAAACATGAAAACACATTACCTCAATCCTAAAGCTTTTTTGCTTTGATGTTTTATCACATTCTTGTGTTGCTTTATTTTTTTCCATTCTTTTTCATTTTTTCAATAACACATTTCTTTTGTTGTGGATTTCCAAATTAACACTAGATTCCCTGAAGCCTACGAAAGATGTTGTAATGCCAGGCCACCTTAAATTCCCTTGAACCTCTTCATCAGCGTCTTTGTTTTACAAATGTGTCAGTCAGCACAAGCAGCAAGCAGTCCGCTATATCATCCACCACCAACAGATCTCAAATCGGACAAAAAGTTCTCCCAGCTCAAGTCTGTTTTTCTGGGTGTGAAGTGCCTGGAATTGTATAGGATAGATAATATATTGTTAATTGAAATACATGCATTTCATGTGTGTTCCATGTCTACAATGATGTGGGTAAATGTAGGATAACAGGAAATGCGAGGCAAGAAATAACTTAACATAACTAAAACAGAAACTTTTTGCATGTTATAGTACTAATGACAAAATGTTGACGTGAAATCCAAATATCAAATAAACACTTTCACAAAATGTACAAGTATAACAAAACAAGTCACTTTTATTCAAGAATAAAAAGAAGAAAAAGAAATTGGGTTAGGGTACAATGCTGCCACAATCGCTTGGCTGCTGCAGAGTTAAGAATTGTCTCATAATCAAGACATTGTGGGCTTGATTCCAGGTCCTTCCTGCATTCACCATTTTGCGTAGTGAGCTGCTCTTATTGTTACTATTATAGAATAAAAACATAAATTTCATATGAGTCTGTAACACCCAAATTTATGGTACTTGTTTTTTTTTTATTATTCAGTTTTATTCTCTCAGTTACATTCACGTTCCGCCTGATCTGACACTGTTAGTTTTCAAAGAAAGATGTTGTATAACAGGTGTACTCGGATGAGGGTTCTACATCAGAGTAAGAGAACAGAAGCCCTCCCCACAAGAAACATCCAGGCACACATAAGAATAACACAGCTGCATCAGGCATAAAGATGAAAGATGGCACCATTGGGATGCAGCAAGAGGTTGGGCATCATCCTGCTAGTGAATCTTATAAATAAATGTCCTTCAACGAAACAGCAGGGCCTACAGAACTCACCAAGGTATCATACAAAGTTCTGTTTGTGATTACGTTTTTTGATGGCCTTTATATGAAAAACATTAAATGTTAACATATAAAATACACATTGAATGTTGTTTATATTTACTATAATAACAAGAATAACAATAATATGCAATATAAGATAAGATAAAATTTATGAATTCTAAATAAAGTACCTTTCCTTCTGAGCTATTTTAACAAGTCACACTTTGATCTGTTGCTTCCATCTAGTGGATATGCAGTGCTATTAATTTAGTATTATTTCAGGTGATAATGGCTACTCTGTTTTTAAGTAATAGATGCATTGGTTTTCTTGAGATGTTATAATAGACAGACTGAAACTGAAGTAGATAGATAGATAGAAAAATAGATAGATAGTTAGTCAGTCCTCTGGGGACATTTTGCAATAAACAGACTTCTCCAAAAGATTTGTTTTTGTTTTGCTTTGCCATACACATATACACATTGCATAGTATTCTTTCATTTATAACATTATATTTAAGCAAGCTGTTTTAAACAAACTGTCACGCATGGGCATCGGAGGACTCCTCTAAGGGCTGGGGAAAGGTACACAGTAGCTCGCCAAGATGAGAGGGGGGGCTACTGCTGA
Organism: Polypterus bichir lapradei; assembly: GCA_026402145.1. NCBI lineage: Eukaryota > Metazoa > Chordata > Cladistia > Polypteriformes > Polypteridae > Polypterus > Polypterus bichir. The sequence goes on along the minus strand of JANRMT010062833.1, from coordinate 25,095,475 downwards.
CCTTGTCCTGTTCTTGTTCCCTCACAGCTCCGAGAAGCTGCCCGGCAAGGGCACTTAACCTCTCCCCTTCTGGAAATATCGCTATAAAGGAAGCGCCGGCATAGGGAAAGATGTCTTTTGCCGGGAGACCAGAACGAGCTGCACGGCAGAGCAGGTGACTCTCAAAATGCCTGTTGTTCTGAAAGAGGTTCCTGTTTGGGACAGCGCTGAAGCGCTATTTTCGTCGCTTGTTTGTTTATATTTTGTTCATCTTGCAACAATTTAAAGGGACGACCCGATTGGTGTCCCAACATTCCAACTGTTTCCAGTGTGTCCATCCACCGCCTGACCACACAAACTATTTTGTGTTTTTGCTTTTATTTTATAACAGTATATTGTTAAAGCAAATTAACTGTATTATAATGGTATATTTTGTCCAGATGATATTTTATTTCTCATTATAGTAAGATTATAGAAATTACAGTATATCAACATTTGATACTCTTAACACTTATAAGTTTTTATATTTAATATGCATTACGTTAATATTAAATTACACAAAATTGCATGGAAACATTGTGGCTCCTAGTTGTTTTATTTTTTTTTCTAGTTGACTGGACATTCCTGAAACTATTTTTTCTAATATGCATTGAATGAATATGTTTTGTGCTTCAGCTGTGATCAAGTTTGAATAATACAAGGAATCCCATTACGTATGAGCAATGTCTGAATTGCCATCTTAGCATTTCCATTATTTATGCTTATAAAACTATCTTGCTGACAAGTAAATTTAGATTATGACTATTGCTTCAAAAATACTGCTTTAGAAACTGTTCCTTACAATTAAATTACCATATGCAGGAAAAAGAGTGAATATGCTGTTGTTAAGAATTTATGACAAGTGCATGCTGTCTTTCATTGTGCAGTAAAGCAATTCTACTGTATGGAACTTAGTGTTGTGTGTTTTCTAGAAATGGTGACTTGTGTAGCTTTGCCAGTAACACTCAGCAAAAGTGTCGATTAATGAATTGCCCCAGGAATTTGCATACATCAGAAGTACTGTAATTGCATAATGGAAAGACAGAGGGTGAAGGAGTAGAAGGCACACAGGCAAATAACTGGCAACAAGGATTCGTTATATGCTATGTATGTTTCCCTGCTGCCAGTCATATGGACAAGCAACATTGGGCCCTTTAATTACAATCTAGGGATCAGGACAGCAGAGACGCCTATGGCCAGTATATAAGGAGCTGTGGGACTGCAGCCCATGCATTTCCAGAGATGCAGATGCCCAGAAGCAGTTAAAGGTCTGGGACTCTGCAGTAACCCAAGTTATTGAGCTTTGCAATCATAGATTAGGGTATGGCTGACAGGAGGAAGAAAATTTAGAGGTAAGAAAGAAAGGTGGAAGGCACAAATGGGAATAACTTGTAATAGAAAAGAAGAGTAGAATTGCTATTCTACCCAATAGTTTGCTAAAACACCAGTTTGATTAGTTGCAGTGTGACTACACATTTTGTTGTTTATTTATCTTTGCTTTGCAGTTAAAGTCTTCCAAACCTTCCACCTATCTGTATTTATTATTTGTGTTATAATAAATCATTTTACGGTAAACTTTATCCTCCTTGGAATAATTTGGGTTAAGGAATGGCTCATTTTCATGATACCTCTACGTGGATATTGTTATTTCTTAAAAATACATAGTTGGCCAGTAAGTGATCTTTTTCCTTTTTAAAAAATGAATTTTTAAACAACATTAAGTTTGTCATTATTAGCTACACTAACAAAGTAGCCCAGCAGGGTGAATTTCAAAATAAACTTAAAGTTCTTCTGACAAAATAAAGTAATATATGAAAACTTGCATTTATTTAAAATTCCAATGTGTAGAATCACATTATTCCAAAGAGAAAGTTTAAAAATGGAACAAAATCAGTTTGTCATTTTTTTGGTTTAGATTCTTGGTTCTTTACTTTTGATATCTGTTTCTATCTACTGTCCAAAAGTAATTGTTTCTAACATAAAGCTCAGTCTTTGCTACTTAACTACAAAATAATGAAGTAGCATTGATGAGACGACTACGGAAATATATTAAAAGACAAAATAAGCAAAGCTCTGGAGACTTTAATATTTGAAAAACTGTCCGCAATATGTACTTAGATCAAAAAGACTCAGGATATCCAGTTAAGAGAGGGTTTCTCATTAAAGATGTGTTGGAACAATAATATGAAATACAAGCACAAACCTAGTTTTATTGCCTTATACCTATTTTTTTTTCTAATGAAATGGTAATAGTATATTGTTTCCTTTTGTTTCCACACTCTATTTAACATATGCAGGGCAAGTTTTGCCTCTATTAGCTACCGGTGCAATGAAGAAGGAGCAGCTGCACTGATCGTTCAGTTGAATCTGCCTTTTTATATCCTTATCCCCACATTGGCCGCATTGTATTAACCCTTAATTCCACTTGCACCTCTTCTGTTAGCAATGCTCCACCATATGATAAGCAGCACCTTCTATTTTGTAAATGACCCCATGGCATGGAATGTCACAAAAATGTCCTAGTTTAACAGGTAGGCAGTTCCAAGCACATTTTCCCTTATACGCATATAGACAGTACAGTGAAATTCTGACTTCACATAATTTATGTTTTTCCAGTCTTTGACTTTAGTTTTAGTCATTCTAAATTCTTATGCCACAGAACATTAACACATTGCCTAATTGCAAAAGGCATTACAGTAAAAAAAAAAAATTACTATTAGCTACATACTACTGAATACAGTAATCCCTCCTCGATCGCGGGGGTTGCGTTCCAGACCCCCC
>JANRMT010062833.1:25048509-25087676 GCA_026402145.1 Polypterus bichir lapradei | reverse complement strand
GAGACTTCCTGGTTAACACTGCATTCAGCACGCAGGAGCTCAACTGCATGCTCTGATTGGTTAGCTTCTCAGTCAGGAGAACTTAACTCCGTGCTCTGATTGGTTAGCTTCTCAGCCATCCGCCAATAGCATCCCTTGTATGAAATCAACTGGGCAAACCAACTGAGGAAGCATATACAGGAAGTAAAAAGACACATTGTCCGCAGAACCCGCGAAACAGCGAAAAATCCACGTTATATATTTAGTTATGCTTTCATATAAAATCCGCGATAGAGTGAAGCCGCGAAAGTCGAAGCGCGATATAGCGAGGGATTACTGTAATCATTAGTGGCACCATATTATTATATATCAGTAGATGTCATTATTCCCATAACTGTGTAAGGAAATTCCAAGGTACTAATGATGTCCAGTTTCTTGATAAAAATAAATTAGAAACCTCATGACTTAGCATAACTATTTAGGGAAAGACATTAAAGGCATTCACAAACTTATTGGTAACTGTTTTTCAACTTTGAGTTTTGTTTTACGCGTTGTGCTCTTACAATTGGGCCTCTATCTTTCTAGGTTTTATCTCTGCCTCTTTTTCTAACTACTCTTGTTTGGTCCTATAGGGTCTATATTTTACTAGTCCAAGTATTTTCTGTGTTCCCTTTACATAGATATCGGGAGCCCCACACACCCCTTTCCAGCGACTCATGCTCTCCCAATCCGTCTACTGACTTCACAGGAAGAGTCACCAGAGACATGAATGTCACTGTCAAGGTAAGTAAACCTCTTGACAAGGGCGACACTCTCTCCGCAAACAGACACACTGCTGATGGCAGTGCCCAAGATGTCATTAAAAGCCTGGATCTTGGTTTTTATCCAGGACACTCGCAAGCCTAGACACTCAGACTCCTTGCTCAGCCTCTTGAGCGCCCCGATCAGAGCCTCCATTGACTCCACGAAGATCACAGCATCATCAGAAAAGTCAAGATCCATGACGAACCCCTGACGAACCCCAGAATCAACTTGGAAAAACACAGAGGTTCTGCCTCCACTCTGCACAGCATTCACAGTACCAGTGTACAGGCCGGCCATGATATCCAGCAACCTCAAGGGGATCCCGAATCTGCTATCAAGTGATGAAAATAAGTTACATTTCTTGTTTAGTGTATTAAATAGTTGTTTAAGAAAGATTATTTGTTTAATATTTATTACTCTAGAAACTAATTTGACATCTTGCTTGACTTTCTTTTTGTAATTTTTTGAAGAATAACTCACAACAGTTATTTCATTAAGCATTCAAAAGGGTAAGAAAGTAATAAATCATCAATGACATTCTCAGTTCTCAATTCTTTCTCAATGAATCTTGTTTGTATGCTAAATATGATCATCTTAACTATAAGCATAGCTGTCACTGCCAATAACAATTGGTTCATTTTTCTTTCTTTTTTTTAAATTCATTTCCTAGTTGGTGGAATGGGCTACTTCATTGTATTCAAGAAGCAATTGAAAACACATCTGTTCTATGAATATCTGTCTAAATGCTCTTTGCTCTGTGGTATTTTATATTTTTTGGTTAATTTGTTGTTAGATTAAGTTTAATTGATTTGTTGATTGTAATCTATGATTGTAAAATTAGTAGTTATTACATCTTTACACTTGTGGTAATCAACTTTTGTTACCTGTCCTATTACGCTGCAAAACAGGCTTTAGCTTAATGTTACTCGATTATGTTTGCCTCCTTTGTAAGTCACTTTTGGATAAACACATCTGCCAAGCAAATACATGCAAATGTAAATTCAGTAGTTGCCCTAAAAACATTGAATGCAGACATTTTTTACAGTGTATGTTTGAGGGTGTTCAGAAGAACAGAGTAATTTCTTTGTCCTGTAATTTCCTTTGTAAGAGAAACTCCATATACCACATCACATTAACCTCGCCTAGTGTTGGCTAAACTAATTACTTACCAGAAAACCTTGTTTTCCACAGTTTAAAACTCCTTTTGGTTTCTTTTTGCATACTCCAAGTGGGCTTTCATGTGTCTTTTTTTGATGAGAGGCTTCTTTATAGCTGTCTATCATACAGCCCTGATTGGTGGAGTGCTGCAGTGATATGTTGTCCTTCTGAAAGTTTCTCCCATCTTGACACAGATTCCCTAGATCTCAGCCTTCTCTTACCATGGCCTTTTCTCATAATTGCTCAGTTGGGGTGGGTAGTTAGTTCTAGGAAGAGTCACAGTTGTTCCATTGAAAAATTATGAAGGGTAACTGTGCTCTTGAGAATCTTTAATGCTGAAAGAATTTTTTGTAACCTTCCCCCGAGCTACAATATAAAATAATTGTGTCTCTAAGCTCTACATGCAATTCCTTAGACTTGATGGCTTAGTTTTTGCTATGATATACAATGTCAGCTGTGGGACCTCATATAGGCAACCTTTCCTAATCATCGTCCCATAAATTGATGACAGATGGACTCAAACAAGGTGTAGAAACATTTCAATAATTATTAATTATATAATGCATATAGTATAATGTTTTTCACAATGGGAAGAACCTATACAGATTAATCAGGTTGTGAGCATGATTTGGCATATCTCAATTAAAAATGTTTAACTGAAATCAACACATTTTATAGAAAATGTAATTTTTGAATTTTTGGCATGCCAACCCAAAAGACAAAAAAGATATTATCAGATACATGGTTAATGACATGATTTAACAAGATTTCTCTGAATGATTTGCTCAGCTCCGAACATGAACAGATTGTTACCACCATTGTGTAGGTATCATTTTGCATCATGACATGTTGTAAGGAAATCCTTGTAAATGAGCACACAATTTAACAATCTGGCTGTTGGAATTATTGCAACTTCTGTTTACAGCAGCTTTTATAGTTTGATCTAAAGAAACAATTTGTACATTTCTCTACTGGACACCTACACATCAGTTAGAGTCAATGTCAGTCCATAAATACAATACACATCAGAGAAATTAATTTGTATCAAAATATAGAACACCTGCAGGATGTGACAGCTGCATATATTATTTAGATTTTTTAAAATGAGAAACACTCATGAGGTATTTTCTGAAACGAGACATGTTTTAAATTGTTGTGTTTTTTTTTTAAATTTATTTAAAACTACACAGTTTCACCCTAGGCAACAAAACAAGAAAGCAAAGGATAAATTAATTTTCTTGATTTTGGTACAGTAATTACTGTAGAGTAGCTTACTGTAAAATTTCTTTTCAGTTATTGACAGCAGTAAAAGTTTATTTGACAATTTAATTATCTTTATAACTGAAGCAGGTAACTCTAATATTGTTACATTTTCTGTGAAAGAGTTTTGGAAATTACTTCCTGAGCAGCTCTTCTTTACTCCACCCTAGCGGCCCGCTTCTTCTCTTCTTTCGTTGGCAAAACTGATTAAGTCAGTGTTGGTGTTGCAATTACTTAGTATGTTTTCCTTAATTTTTCACTTAAGCTGGCACTTAAGTCATCAATCTGCCTCAAGAATGATTTAAGATATGAAGAGGTAGGGGAAGTGTCAGCAAAGGTGGTAGGGATGAGAATGGCGCCTATACACGTGCGCCACCCTGCTGGCCACTGCTGAGAGTTGATTCTACATAAAAAAAATTAAAATAAAATGAGGAATAACCTTGGAAGTCAATCATCACTCTGAAAGCGGATAGTAGATGTTACGTAGTATGTGTGTATCAAATTTCAGGTCAATAGGTTTGCGAGCTACAGATGATTTAAAATCCTGGACAGACAAACGAACAGCCACAGTAGTGTATTATATATAAAGATATATATTAAAGAAAGAAACATCCTCTAATAGGACAATTCAGCTATCAGGCAGGAGAAAAGATGTTCATTGTATCTTTTAATTACTCGGCAAAACGCCTTGGAGGGAGCATCCTTCAAAAGCAGTCCATTACAGCATGATCAGAACGGTCAGAGAAACAAAGAATAGAGGTTTATTTTATAAGTTATTGAATTTACATACAGTGTCAATCAATGCATACATTTTACTCTGGTTGGTTCGTTGGTTTATACCCAAATGACTTATATAAAATAAAAGTCCTGTTATATTCTGGTTCATCTTATACCTTGAGCTGTGCCATCACCGTTGAAATTTCTGTGCATGTAATAATTGTCCATTCTTGTTTATAGGACATCTGCTGATTTCACAGTCATCTCTTAGTCATCCTTCAGTAAATTTTGTATATTATATCAACCTTTCTTCTGGTACTTTATTTACTTGACTATCTCAGTATTTTTCCTTAACCAATACTTATATTTCAGTGTACATTTTGTTGTTCACTTTACCTTTTTCTGTTTTCCTGGTGTGCCTGAATAGGTTTCTGACATGTATTAACCCTTTAATCTGTTTCTTTAAGATGAATGCTGTTACCCTAAAATTATTCTTCCACAATAGTGACAAAATGCCTTACTGACAAACAGTTTACAATTGAGTGAGAGGTGGGAGGAAACAACTCCTGGATGGTAACCTGCCTAGCACTCTCCTTCCTCACTACTAAAATTGAGAAGGGTGACACAGCAATATCGCTAAGTAAATGGGGAGATATTGTTAAGTTCTGGCTATTTATTAGCTATGCAGAACTCAGAGTGAAAAAACACCAATAACCACTAAATGGGTATTAGTCTGTTATTCCTATTGTCAAAAATAAATGAATAAATAATCTGTGATACTAAATAAATGTCAAGTATTCAGTATGGAGCTGTAGCCTAAGCTATAGTTTGTCTATTCTTGTACTTTAACTGAGAATTGTTAACAGCGTTTTGTGCCTGCAATCAGTGAGGAGCACTATACAAATAATAAGCTGTATTGTATTGTAACCACTAGGCAGGCAAACGATAATTTATTATGTCTTCCAAACAAAACACTTGTTTATATACAGTAGGTTACTGTATATAAAATATACACGTACAAGACCACTCTCTGAATTATTGACATATACATTGTACAAATTGTTGTCTATGTTATCAGAATAAAACTGTCACCTGGTGGATATTCCTTCATTTTATTAATTTGCTTACTTATGGTTTTTCATCTTTGCTTTCATTGGAAAATATGCCTTGATAATTATGTACTGTGAACATTTTTATTGCAGCTGCACACTCTTTCATACATTTTCCAAAATGTTGTCTTGGAATCCTGAACCATTTATCATTGTGGAATTTACGGAGTCCCTTCATTTTTTCCTAGGAAAAAAAATCAGATGTTAAATAATGTACCTCTACATGGGAATTGACAATATCACATTAGAAGATACAAAAGGTCAAATTTGAATATAATGAGTTTATAATAAATGTAAGAGGTTGTTTATTACATGTTGCTTTTTTGCACAAATAACAAGCAACAAGAAAGAGTTTAAAATACAACAGGGAATTCCAGTTTCAAACTAATGTGCCTGGCTTTCCTAAGTTAGGTTATTAGCATAACAATAATACTAAACCAGCTACAAGCTAAATGTCATCTACCTAAAACAGTATACATAGGGCAGAATATTTCTAATGAATGTGTTCAGCAATAGAACATTCCTAAAAAATACACCTGCAAGTAAAATTAATCTGTGGCCTTTACTCACAGCAATATAAGCTATAAAACTTCAGAATTAAACAATTCAGCTTTGTGGTCAGCCTTTAAAAATAAAATAGCAGCTTGTAAGATTAAAACGAAAGTCATTTAATCAAGACAGTTAATCAAGTGAACAGCAAATACATTTTTGAAAAGATTTGAATAAAAAAATGTGAAATGATATTGTATACCCTTTAATAGTGAAATAAGATGCCAGTCTTTTGACTCTTTCAAGTGATGCCCTCTAAATTTAAACATTAATAGATGCATATATATATATTGTGACAGAATTAGGGTTCGCTCGCACCCTTGTACCCTCAGACCACACGTCAGACACCAGATAAAAAGTCCAATTATTATTTATTCTAATAATAATGTGCACAAAGCACGCTCCACTCCCAAATACTCCAATAACAATCACAAATAACAATAAACCAATCCTCCAGCTCCCAGACACGTTGCCACCCTTCCACCCAGCTCAGCTTGCCATCTGGGAGCTCCCACAGTCCTTTTATATCCCCCAACCCGGAAGTGTTCCCAATCCAACAGTCCACAAATCCTTATTCCTTCCGGGTCAGGGTAAACAATGCTTTTTCTCACCCCGGAAGCCCGTCGCTCTTCCTATGACGAACTTCCGGGTCATAGGGCACGAAGAACTCTTCGGTCCTCCCTGCAGCTCCCTCTCGTGGCCCCCATGGCATCTAGCAGGGCGGTGCATAAAAACTCCATTGTCCATGATGCCCTGCTGGTCTTCTGGGAACCTCCATGCTGCAAGGAGGGCTCCACCTGGCGGCTTGGGGGTATTGGCCGGGGTACATAGCCGGCCATATCTTACAGTACTCCCCCCCCAGTGACGAATCATGATTCGGAGCGGCCAGTCCCGCGAGGGATGTCTTCCTCCAGGAGGAGTTGTTGTTCGGGTCCTGGCGAAGTTCAGAATATTTCCGGGAGAACCTTGGGGGAATATTAAATAAAAAAGGATTTGTATTCCACGTCCTCCCAGGACAACTTCGCCATCCATGTCCCGGTCGGCGGCATTCATAGCACAGCCGCCTTCCTCCAGTGTATATCCCTCTGCGAGTCTGGAAAGAGTTTAGAAACTTTCGCTCCGCCCCTTTGTCCAGTGAGGAGGGTTCCACGGCCGCCCCTGAGCTCTCAGCTTGCTGCTCAACTTTGTCAGGAGACCCCCTCTTTATTCTTGGGATCTCCGGTTTACTCTGGGGCTTGTCCACAGTTTGGGTCTCTCTATTAGTGAAAGAGAGCCCTTTTACTGTCTGCACGCCCTTTGATTTGTAAATTACCGGTGGCGGCGTCTTTAGGGCTGTCTCGCTCTGGGAGTCAGCACTGTGTAGCTGCCCCGGATCGATTAGCCCTTCCGCCGGCCACTCGGTTATCGTATCGGCCTCTCTTGTAGGGCACGCCGTGTATTGGCACCCGCTATTTATGAAAAGCGGGCCCGGATTACACTGCGTCCCTCTTGTTTTATATACGGTACGGGTTTCACATACCTGTACCGCCACATTATGATATACGGGAGGCTCCCCACCAAATCGCCGCACGTAGTCCCTCAGCTTCTCCAACGGCGCTTTGGCCTCCGCTCCCAATTCCCCGACGATCTTCTCAATGGTCGTCAGGACCTGTAAACAACTCTTTACGGGCTCGATCAAACGCTCGAGTTCCCGCAAGTCAATATTTATTTCGACCGGCAAAAGACTTACTTCCTCGTCTTTCTTCTCTACCGGCCGGGAGCCAATGAGGACGCCCGCTTCAGGCACGTGCTCTGACGGGTCTCGCGGAGGCTTCTGGGACTTGGAGTTCTTTAAGGCAGCGGTCGAGGATCGGGTCGCTTCTTTCAGCGGACTGAGGTCTGTCTTAATTACTTTTACGACATCCCGAACAGCCATTTCCCGACCCTCCTTACCTTTTTGATTTGTGAGCGGTGCTCCGCTCGCCTCCCCTTTCCCCTTCGGAAAAATCAAGTCCGTCCTTTCTTGGGCGAAGCCACAAACAGCTGGACACGGAACGTCACCTTCCTGGAATCCCTCGTGGTAGGTCACGTGTCCCTCGCCGGCACCCGTAATGTGGAAGTCCTTCGGGTTACTCGTTTGCCTGCACAAGAGCGCGCCATCGCCTTTGGGTTCGCCTTCTGCCTCCCGCAGAGCCTTCGGATGGACCTCTGGGAGGTATGTACACGGGACAACAGGTGTTAAATTAAAAAGATTGCAAAGTACATTCCCTGCACATACCTCGTCGGAGACGTCCTCCTCCGGAAATCTCTCCCGAAACGCGTAGCTGCTCCATGGCTCGTCTTGAGCGCAGGCAATGTCGAGCGCTAGACCTCCGCTGTTGCTGGCGCTCTGCTTTGTCTTCTTCTTCCCCATGACGGACTTGATAAAGGTGAAGTTTCTGGCGATTTTTCTGCGTCTTGACGCTGTCTTCTTGGGGTTTTCTGTCCACAATAAAATTTTTAAATTCAGGTCCTCCGCCAAACTGACGGCCAGAGAATCCTGCCGAAGCTACGCCAATTGTGACAGAATTAGGGTTCGCTCGCACCCTTGTACCCTCAGACCACACGTCAGACACCAGATAAAAAGTCCAATTATTATTTATTATAATAATAATGTGCACAAAGCACGCTCCACTCCCAAATACTCCAATAACAATCACAAATAACAATAAACCAATCCTCCAGCTCCCAGACGCGTTGCCACCCTTCCACCCAGCTCAGCTCGCCATCTGGGAGCTCCCACAGTCCTTTTATATCCCCCGACCCAGAAGTGTTCCCAATCCAACAGTCCACAAATCCTTATTCCTTCCGGGTCAGGGTAAACAATGCTTTTTCTCACCCCGGAAGCCCGTCGCTCTTCCTATGACGAACTTCTGGGTCATAGGGCACGAAGAACTCTTCGGTCCTCCCTGCAGCTCCCTCTCGTGGCCCCCATGGCATCCAGCAGGGCGGTGCATAAAAACTCCATTGTCCATGATGCCCTGCTGGTCTTCTGGGAACCTCCATGCTGCAAGGAGGGCTCCACCTGGCGGCTTGGGGGTATTGGCCGGGGTACATAGCCGGCCATATCTTACAATATATATATATATATAATTTGTTGTTTTCTCAAATAAATGGACATTTTTCCACTTTGTTTTGCAAATCCTCTCTAAACCAAAAACAAAGACTAGAAAAATAATGTCGCTTTAAAAATGTAAAGGTTAACAGTCAGATTCAAAACCTGGGTGGGAACTTTTTGTGTTATTTCTTGCTTTACTTATTGGGTTGTTATAATGCAGCTATTTTGTGATTTCAATAGATTTAGCTATGCAACACAATGGATTTGGTCATGCAGTCGCATTAGCCAATCCAAGACACACACCCCCCCTTTTAAAAGCAGGTCTGCATAGTAACAACATTGCTTGTGCTTCTGCACATTACCCTAAATACGTATAAATCGGTCTAGAAACCTGAAAAATTAATCATAAAATCAAACCCCGACTTATACGCCCATTTAAAAATACAACACTTAGTTTTATTTTATTTTTTTTACATCTTCTCGCTTCCTCCAATCTTGCATCAGTTACTCAGACACATCGAATTTTGTTGCAGCAGCACAGTTACCAATTTCTTTTACCACTTCAACGCCTTTTAATTCAATTTAAAACCAGCTTCATATTTTCTTCTGATCGAACGCTCCATCGTAGATAAGGGATGCTCTTATGATAAAGGTGTATGAGAGTGTGAGATACAAAAAACACAACACATTTCAAACGTCACTTCGGAGTAGTTCGGGTATTACTGTGTGGTCACGTTGGCACAATACATAGAAAAAAAAAGGCAGTGTGCTCTGTGGTTACTCTCTCAGGTGGGTGTTAGCATATCATAAACTCTTGGACCAATTGCGCGGGTTTTCCGCGTTCAATTTATATGACCAACGTTATAAAATACCGGAAATTATACAGTAAAATCAAGGCCCAAGTATATATGGTAGTTATGCATTCCTTTTGAGTCTCTTATAAGACTTTCTTTGTTTTGTTTACAGCACAGTGTCAAACATTTTTGTAACAGTTGTGGAACGAGCCCCGGACACAGACAGGCAGACAACATTTTGTCACCCAACGCACACATCTTTACTTACACTATTTACAGTTTTACTTTAGTGCACAACCCCAAAGTCCAGGCCTCTCCTTCCAGTGCCTGCATTCTTCGGGCCGCCTCCACTCTTTTCCAGCAAGACTTTGTCCACTCCTCGCCTGACTCCAGTCCTCGAATGAAAGGAGGTGACCCCTTTTATACAAGCCCGGATGGGCTCCAGGTACTTCCTGACACTCCTCCGCGGACACTCCCCTGTGTGGCGGAAGTGCCGGCTGCGCACCCGGAAGCCCTCCGGGTGTCCCCAGTCTTCTTCCCCTCAGCACTTCCTGGTGTGGCGGAAGTGCTGAGGTCCAGGGCTCTCTAGGCACTGGGGCGCCCCCTGGCGGGAATCACGGGTCCCTGGAGGGTTGAGCTTCCAAGCTCTGCACCCATGGTCCCCAGAGTAACCAGGGCAATTGCCCCCTTGTGGTCTGGAGGAGGCGCAAGCCCTCCTCCGGTCCTCCTGGGCGTCCCAGCTGGGTATCACCCCCAGCCGTCTGCCACATAGTACATAGTTTTTCCTTTTTCTGTGTCCATGTCACTGTTAAATCAAATTAGCAGTTAAATGATTACACTTATTCTTGATAACTTTCTGCCAGGTTTTAGAAATCAAAGTATAGAAAATGCACTAATGAAAGCAGTAAATGGCATTCAGGTTAATGAGGACACAGGCCACATATCTGTACTTGTTTTGTTAGACTTTGCATAACATTTTACAACTTAGACCCACAGTATTCTTATAAATCACCTCAGATAGTTGGTGGGACTCTTGGGCAGTGTCTTCAAATGGTTTCAGTCTTATTTAACACTAGAATCCCTGAAGCCGAAAATAGTCATTATCCCAGGCCTCCTTAAATTCCTTCACAGCTCTTCATCAGCATCTTTGTTTTGCAAACCCAACCGATGCAGCTGAAGTTCTCCCAGCTCAAGTCTGCTTTTCTGGGTGTGAGGTGGCTTGAATTGTATATGGTAAATGATATCTTGTTATTTGGAATACATACATTTCATTATTTGCTAACGCTATGTCATTTGAACATGATTTGTGATTTGAAAATCTTTTTTTTTTGATCATGCCTGTACTCCATGTTATGGTGCATGGTACTGAAAATGCATACAGACTTCTTCTTTTTGGGCACAAACACCTTCAGCATGGCACTGCCAGATCTAAACACTAGCATGCAGAACTACATGCGTTCTGAAGTGACTTTAAGCGCAGGTGGAAGTTCCCATCCCACTTTATGAAGCCAAGCAGAGTTATGTTGCTGTGCAGCAGTCTATTAACCAGTGAAAGTACTGTGAAGAAGCTGTCTGTTGTTACGGTCCTGGCTTTATCCAGTCTGACAGAGGTCACGGGACATCGTATCTTTGATTGCCGGTACAACAAATAATTCTGAGCAGGCATCAACCACTGTACTAACTGTGGTTATTGCTGCTCTTGTGAAAAGAATGGAGATAAATGCCATCAACTCAGAGAGGGAGAAGCAAGTTTGTTATACCATGTGAACATCACTGAGAGAATAATACTTGTAGCTGCCGATGTCTAAGGCGAAGTCAAGCACGGGTAAGACGTGTGTCAAAGAAATCTCTCAGTCCAAAAGTTCGTTTTAAAATTATTTAGTGAAAGTTAAAAGCAAATAATCCATACAAGAATAAAAAGAAAAATAGTTACACACATAGAATAAAGGCAAAAAAAAGGGAAAAAATGTATCTTCTATAGACTTAGTTTTTCTTAAGAAGCTTTGGTTATTTCTGTACTTAAAAGTTCTTAATTTCTTCTTCTGTATGCCTTAAACATACGGTTCAACACTTAAATCTTTTATTTTAAGAGTTACTTCACACTCAAAGGCCCGTAGGCCGTTGGCACATTGACATGCACCGAGGCACGTTCACGTGCGCAAGCACGAATGTGAGCACAAACAAGGACACAGTTAAAAAACCGTATGCCTCTGTACCTTACACAAGGCAAGGCTAGACTCTAACTAACGAACATTGTTTACTCAAAAACTGTTAAGAAATGACAGGAAAATACCAACTCAATTCTATTCACGGGGGTTATAGGAACCTCCCATATTTTATGCATTATCGTTTAATAAATATTCATATATTTTATAGAACTAGGAAAATGGCTCTTACAATACTAAATAATAAAAAAAAAGCTCTAACTTTAACAAGTAGCCTAAATTTACACCAGTTGTTTTAGACTCAAATCAAATGTATGTTTTTATTATATTATAGTAATAATAATAATAGCAGCTCATTATTCAAAATGTGGAGCTCCAGGACTCAAACTGGCAACCTTTTGATTATAAGGCAGCAGCCCTTACCTCAGCAAAGAAATGCTAAAGAAGAGAAGGTAAGGAAGGTTTCTGCTTGAAATGATGACATTTTAAAATTAGCTGGGTATTGATTACTAGGAAGATGTGAGAAGAGAATGTGACCTTCTGTTTAGTGTCTGCTGTTTTTCTTTAACTAGTGTCTTTCATACTATATACAGTAAAACAAGATAAACAAAAAAATCAAAGTGGTTATTTTAGAAAGTATGAATTGTGAATCAGTGGACTTGGAGAAGTCTTTGTTCTTCAAGGCTCTTGGTTACCCTTCTACTTCTTTAGGCTATGTAATCTAATGCATATGTTTTGTAAAAAATGTAGAAAAAACATTTGGTTGACCACCCCCCAGATTAATTGAAAATAATAAGGACCATATTTGATTTGCGTACTGGAGACAAAATTACAAGTGTAGCAACAATGTATGTTTTAAAGAGGTGCATTAGTCTTTGCTGTTTCACCTTTTGAATGCTTAGGCAGCAACATTCCGTTAGGAGGAGGAGGAGGTTAGGAGCACGCACTGATACAGTGCATTGCCGCACCCACCATACGACAAACCAACTCAGGATCCAGATTAGGACCCGAGTGCAGCCATGCAAGTTAGGACTGAGCCTTTAATCCAACTCACTTTCTAACTAACTTTTCTTTAGTTTTTTGTTTGCTTGTACTGTAGCTGTAAAACCCAATGAAATATAATACTATCAAAAGGTCAAAGTTTTGTTTTTTCTTTTAATGAAAAATATGCTGTCTTTTATAGTTTGAGCGCTAATGTAATAAGATTATATTCATCAGAATGTGATGTAGAAATGTTTTTTTCCCCACAAAGAAAATCAATACTTTTGCTTTGTTTGACCTTTGCTAGATTTATTATATTTAGCAAGTAGTCTATTCTCAATCATTCAACTGCTGGTTTCTTGTTTCCAGAGCACACTAAAGGCATTCTTTCTTATTCAGGTTGTCATTTATGGATTGTTTTATTGAGCTGTCTTAACTTTTTTGTTTATGATTTCAATTGCTAAGTAACTCTTTTTGAAATATACGTAGTACACCATAAATAAATACTATAACACCTTGCAAAAGAATTAAAACTCTTAACCAATTCCCTTTTCTTGTTTATCAGTGAATATCATCATCAACATTGTTTAATAGACATGTGAATATCACCACAAAGCTAATAATACCCATGAGCAGTCACTTCCAAACTAAATGTTTGGGAAAAATAATTTTATTAACAAATTTTAGTGCAAACATTTTTGTTACATTATTGGATTTTATCTATTAAGGGCTAAAATCCTGAAATTCTTTTTCAATGACCCAGTACTTCTACAAATGGAGCATGGGCAAATAAACTAATTGGCTCTGCGACAGAAAGTCTTTGGAGGAATAATTCTGTGGATTAAAAAGCATTGAACACCATGTCATATTTTATTTATCCATTAGCTTGAATATACATTCATAAAAATTATTGCAACCATTAACAGCTAATTTTAAAATTGGAATTTATTGTCTGAAAATTGCATAGAAATGCTTAAAAGTCGTAGGAGACTCATTAATAAAATGTTAGTATTAACAGGATTAATTTTAGACTCCACTGATTTGATTATATAGGGAAATCAACATACTAACTATGATTTACAGAACCTGAAATTAGTTTGAAAATGTCCTTACATATACACAAAGTGAAAAGCATCCATAAAATTCTCTCTTCACACATTGCAACTGGTAATGCTCACTCACTTTTTTCTAGTTATTCTTATGAGAGTATGAAAATTCAGCAAAACCAATAATAAACAAAGACACAGATTAAAAGAAAATCGGTTCTGCTAGCATCAAATGAAAAACCTTAAAAAGACAAAATAAACCACCAAAGTAGAAGTATCAAAATTAGAAGGCATTAACATATATTTATATTGTTGTGTAATGTAAAACAAAATCCCGTATTTGTATCTTATTGTTTCAACTATTGCTTAGTTAAAATATAACACTCACCTCACCAGCCTGGCAATATTTTTGAGCAGTATATTCACTATGTGTATAGACATCAATCTTTAAAGAATAAGGAGCTATGGCTGCACTTGCTCTACTAGATGACTCCACCAGCTGCCCAATATACTCAGAGAAAATGTTCAGATATCAGTTAAACTTTTTTGCTTAAAATGAGTTGCTCAAAACCTGATGCCAGCTACCAAAAGTCATCCTAATGAACCTCTGCCATCCCACCCATGAGTTCTCTCCTTTGTGCGATCATGCTTTTCGAGTGGACTTACAAGTTGTCTCTGTGCATGGGTTTCGTGCTACAGAGATTTCAGTGAGAACTTGCAAGTACATATAGAGCATCTCAGTCAAAACTTGCCTGCTGTCATGATATACTATTATTTGCATGTTTCCAAAGTTCATGCAGATTCTCAAGGATGTTCAATTCAATGCATTGCCATATGAGCACCTTCAGAGAAAGAGCACATTAATACAAATAGAAAACACCAACATTCAATAAATATCCAAATAATCATCTGTTTCACTTGCCATTTGAAAAGAATTAATCATGAGGGATTTCGTGCCGCTTTTCTTTGAATGCATTCTTCCATATAAGAATATTGTAGGGAGTTCTTTGAGCACTTGTTGAAGTGTGTACAAATTTAAAGTGATTTCTGATTTATAAACCATGACTGGGAGAGATGTAGGAAAATAAAATAATATTTTGCATGTTTTTTATAAATAAGGCCCATAAACTGAACCTTTTCAAAAACAGATTAGATTCAGTTTTGAACTTGTCAATTGCATTGGAAAAGTCTTCATTTTGACAGTTAAAAAATAAAAACAAAGTTGCACATTTGTTTCTGCCATATTACATTACTGCAGATTCAGTCCAGCACACAATGTGTCTTTCCTTGTTTATCAGCATTGCTAGTCCCCTTGGGGAGCAGGTTGTTCATTTGCTCAAAACTGGATGAAGATGCTATGAAAGAATAGATTCGGCCAGAAGACAACAGACAGTCAGAAGACAAACATAATTTGCCAAAAATACTAATTCAAGATAAGACAATCAAGCACAAAAAGCAAAAAAGGGTATTGCTAAAGCTAACAAACATGAACTGGGTAGCTATGTTATGATGAGCATAATAAATAATTGAGAAAAGTCTCATTAAGTGAACTCTAAATATTGTTCAGGAACCTATTAAATATAAGGTAAGTGACCTAAAACTAGCTTACACAGTGACTATGGTGTAACTACCATTTCTAAGCAATGGAAAAAAGTTTTGCAACCAAGAAAACCAATTATTTTCAAATAAGGGACCACTGTGATCTGGAGTGCAAGACCAAGGGGGAAACAACACTTCCAATGCACATAAAACTTTATTAAGAATATTGAAACACTCAAACAACTGTAACACGACGTGGTATAAAAACTTTATATATTTGGGATGGCTTTGTTGATCTGAATCAAGTCAATACTGTACTCTGAACATAAAAAGCCCACTGAATTTTTCAATAGAGAAAGTGTCTTCTAACTTTCTGCAGCAAAGCACTAATAAAAATGTAACATCATTCTTATCGTAGAACTCCCAATTTAACCCAAAGGCTAATTAATTAACTAATGAATTAATTACCACAGGTGGCGCAGTGGTAGTGCTGCTTCTTTGCAGTAAGGAGACTATGGAAGATTGTGGGTTCGCTTCCTGGTTCCTCCCTGTGTGGATAGCGCTTTGAGTACTGAAAAGAGCACTATATAAATGTAATGAATTATTATTATTATTAATTGTCACTGAAACTCTGCTCCTATAAGTTTATCCCATGATCATCTGTGACCAGTTCAATGTATTTTTAAAATCATGCACAAAATCACTCTAAACACAGAATGTCACATCTTAGTTCTAGTCAATACTTATTTTGTCAATTTAATTAAATTTTTGTGTGGCACTTTTTACTAAGTGTAGGTACGGTTTAGGCTGTGATGCCCATAAAACATTTCAATAAGTCAGAAGATCATATTCTACTGCATAAGATATTCTTGTATAATTTCGAATAATTTTTCAAATGTCTTCCTTCATTAAATTATTAAAGGTACTTCAGTGTCAAAATGTTTCCATAGCCCAACATGAACTTCATATAATGACCCCTTGACTGGCTCAATTACCCATGTTTCCTGTTAAGCAGTAAATGATAAAAGAAAATATTTGTTATTCAAATTGTAGTGAAAATAAAGACTTGTGGCTTCTACCCTCTAGAACTTATTACATTGTTTTCTCAGGTTAAACTAGCGTTAATGTTTACATTTACTGTATATGTAAGGCCAGTTTTTTTCTTTATTGATTTTTTGAAATAGTGAAGTCATTTTTAATAAAGGCTCAGTGTTGTTTTACCAAACTGTTACAGAAATGTAATATTTTACCTGGGTTTAAAATATGAGTATTTCCTCTGAAAGTCATTGGACATTGGAATTTTTTTCTTTTTAAACTAATAGAATCAAGATCACATCTGATCTTTTGGTAGCACTTAAGAATGTACATTTATTAAACTCTCAGTGTTAGTTTTAATGAATCACTGTGAGATGCATTTCAATATTTTTTTGCATTTTTTTAAGACCTTGTCTCGCTTGCACCCCTTGAGGCTCACCATCCAAGCTCTTCCCAGGCATGTGATGCAACCCTGGGCTGAGAGGAGGCATTTCTACTAGCAGTGCTGATGTATTCTTCATCAACAGTTCCAAGAAAACACTCAGTGAGGGCAACTGACTCCACCCCTTCCAGTCCCTTACAAAAGGACGACCGTCCGGAAGGAGGTGTTACTTAATAGGGAGACAATATAAACAAAGGAGCTTCATATCAGTTGACCCCACGGCAGAGCCAGATTAATTACAGCCATTCTATTTTATGTGACAACTGTTTTTTGTTTGATTCTTTACTACATAAAGCCATTTTTTTATTAAGGTCTGCAAGTAAATGAGGAGGGCTATGTTGGCACTCCAAAATTGTTTGTCTATCAAGACCTTCCATTAGCGGCTGGCTTGCTGCTGCTGCTGCCGATCTGCGTGTTCTGCTTGTCGCGCTGCGCGTCGATCATTTAAAAGCCTGTACAGCAGCAGTCCTTTTATCTCACTGCCTTGTCTCGCGGGATGTTAAAGTGTCTCACGGGACATTAAAGTGTCTCCGAGAAAATCACATATCACCTCCTTCCAAGCCTTCCAAGATTTTTTTATAATACAGAGACAGAGAATTATGAAATTTAAAATGTATAAAGTAGGACACAAGCAACTAAACTGCTAACCAGAAAGAATAAAAGTGTGGTTCCAGTTCATACTGTATAAATAAAATACTTATTTTTAGACTCTGTTATGGTGACTCATATTCAAGGCAGGTAACAGATTTCATTTTAAAGCTCTAAACCTATATATCACATTTACACTATTCTGCCTTTAATTGGAAACCTGTTTTAGGTGTACATTATTGGCCTCTGCTCTCCTAAATCTTTAGGGAATAATATACATTTCTACTTTAACAGAGATACTGAAATACTGTTGTTACCGAAAAGTCAAATTAAAAATATACTTAATCTGGTGTTCATATTAAAGAGATAACAAGTTTACTGCTCTTCCCTGAATTTTCAATTTGAAAGATATTAAGTATTTGCTTGTAATTCATTATAAAGGTAGAAATTATTACTTAAAAAGTATAAAACAGAGAAAAGGAGGCAACAGAAAATACAGAGGCACAAATAAATAAATAAAACAAAAATAGATGTTCTGTTGCGATATATTAGTTGTACAGATGCAGTGAAGCATTTATAGTACAATTCAGGAGAGGCAAATAGGCAATAAAGAAAGAAAAATCACATGCTTTACTACTTATTTTTTTCCCAAAGTTTTTACAGATGAAGAGACTGAAATACTCTTATTCAGGATT
Organism: Polypterus bichir lapradei; assembly: GCA_026402145.1. NCBI lineage: Eukaryota > Metazoa > Chordata > Cladistia > Polypteriformes > Polypteridae > Polypterus > Polypterus bichir. The sequence continues at coordinate 25,069,739 of JANRMT010062833.1, read as the reverse complement.
CAGAATGTTAATGAAATGAAAGGAAAAAGATGCAGGGAAGTTATGAAAGGATAAAATCAAATAGTAACTTTACTAAATTACTCAATGAAGATAAAAATTATTTATTTTGTCTTAAATATTTTTTTCTAAAATGATTGCATACTGGAAAAATTCCTCCAGAATAGAAGCTTGCAACTGCTGTTTAATCTTATAAAAATGGCATCAGGGTTACCGTGGGAGATATACTGTAAGCTAGTTTGCTCATCATATACTTTGGGAAAATTTAAAATGGGTTTTAGACAGGGCAGACTGTGTTTCATTTATTGGCTAGAATTCTATGTGAAAATAACAAAAGCAGGTGATCATTGTGGCATATTCAACATTTATTTTGATTTTCAAACAGCTTTTAACAAGGCACCACATAAGAGGTTAGTAATAAACTAAAAGAAGTTGTAATTCAAGATGTTGTGTGTAGATGGATAAAAGGTTAGCTTATACAGATAAAGTAGTGGATTATGAGGTAATAAACATTTTCTGAACTATGTGATATTAAAAGTTATATTTACACTTGACATTAATGGCAGTGGAATTGCTAGTACTTCACAGTCAGCAAAATCTTTACAGAGGGATCTGAAAGAAGTAGATTTGGTGTTGGTGAAGTACAATGTAAATAAATCTGAAGATTTATAGGGCACCGAGCTGAGTACAAGTCTTTAATGGTTATTTTTAAAATGGAAAGCCCTGGGCTATTGTGTGCAATTTTGACAATACAAGATGGACATAAAAATGATGGAGAGTCCAGAGAGGAACCACTAAACTACCTGCATTTATGCACTAAAACAGAATTGAAAAAAAGGCAGGGAATGTGGCAGAACTCACCATACCTGTTAACCCTTTGTACAGCATGGGCTCCATCATGCAGCATGTTATTGGCTGTCACAAACAGAGCCAAAATCACGACAATGATGGAAGGTTGGCAGCCAGTCGACATGTGTGACTTGGGCAGCGATTTTTAGTCTTTTAAATTAACACGGTCAAGCAACAAGATCAGCAATGCAGTCAACAAATCTGACATACCCCACAACTAGATGTTGCATAAAATATGACATTGACATATGTTTCTAGGACGTGATTTAAAATATGATGCTAGTAGACTGAGATTACAATCAGAGGCACTATGGAAGTCAGAAAGTCCAAACATTACAATTTTGATTTTCTTTACATTACAATGTAGTATTAGGGTGTTGTACCGTGTTAGCCATTATGAATGTAGAGAAAAGCCAAGCAAAATGACACCTTTTATTGGCTAACTAAAAAGATTACAATATGCAAGCTTTTGAGGCAACTCAGGCCCCTTCTTCAGGCAAGAAGGGGCCTGAGTTGCCTCGAAAGCTTTCATATTGTAATCTTTTTAGTTAGCCAATAAAAGGTATCATTTTGCTTTACATTACAATCAAATACATTTTACTACAAGCAATGTTTAGTGTAGCTGTAAGCTGTAAAATAAGATGTCTCAGACCTCATAACAAGAAAGGTATTGACTATAGTCAAAAGACTAGGTCCAACGATGTCAACAGTAGTACTTTGGAGAACCTCAACTCTATATCTTGGATATCGTGGATATCTTGCAAGAATTACACGAATAAGGATTAATAAGCTATGTGGGCTGTATGGCCTGTTCATTTCAAAATGTTTATGTAAACATTTAAAATTCTCAAAAAAGCATTAGCAAAGGAAGCAATAATGAAGAAAGATGATGAAAATAGTCATGAATGTGGTTGCCAGAAAAACTGGCAGTTCTGAAGGACTAAATTTAAAGGAAAAAATAACACCACAGATGGGCCTAACCACCCTTCTGCACCTGTGCAACAAGCTGGGGTACCATGAACATCACAGTTCTTTTATAATGGCATGGCCATCTGGCACCACAGAAGTGCCATTTATGTGAAATATCAGGCAAGAGAAAGAGGAAAATGATGTTTACATGCAGTTCTTAACTTTTAATAAAACATGCTATTCCAGAATCATGCCTAATTTATTTCTCAACACACAGACTCTCCTTACCCATTTAAGTTTGCTGCAGTGTGCCTCATATGTTGAGTATGATTATTTTTTAGTATAACTGACTTTGACATATTTTTAGTTTGTGCATTGCTACATTCTTTACATTTTTCTAATTCTAATCATACAGTTGCTTTATTATTTTATATTATTACAGTAAAACATTCTATCTTACTCTGGTATTCTTTCCTATGTATGTTAAGTTTTCTAAATATTTTCTTCTGTTGTGCAAGGCATTTTAATTTTTTTTTCATCTTTTGAAACAGGAATTGTTCTATTCACTTATAAAGCTAAGGAAACCATATGTTTATACTGTATACTCACCGTATCCACATTTATTGAATTCATTTTGGGTGTCCGTAAATATGTAATTTAAAATGTTATCCCTTCTTTCTTTAAATGTTTTCATCCAACACAGAGTAAATTTGAAAAGTACTGGAAATATAGCTCTACTGCAATGCAAAACAAAGATAATCCTCTGCACTTGAGTTTCACTCTGATGATACTCTTGTTTATTCGACCACAGGTACCAACTTTACCTTCTCTTCTAGTGTTTTTATCTGGATCCACTCTCAGAGAAACATAATTCCCACTCAGCTGTTGCTATGTACAAAAGTCTATGAAATTTCATACTGCAGTGAACTCAACCATTCTGCAAAATAAGGCATTTGAAAACAGTAAAAAAAATCAATGTGCAACAAACAGCCTGGTAACTCAGTAAGCCAAGAGTTTATTATCTCAACTGGTAGCCATTGGAAGGAAGATAAGAAAGCTATGATGTATTTTTGATAAACCTAATTTGTTCATTCTTTTAGGCACAACAATTAATTGAACACTTTTTTGGGGACATTTTTCAGTACTTTCAGGTTTAACAAAGAATTGCGCTTAGAATAACCTGTCTATAGCAAATACATTTTCCATATAAAGTTGATTTATTCATTTTATTATACAGTTGTTATTAGCATTATTATAATATTTTGGGTGGATCAATAACTCGTTCTATCTTTGCAACTTTTTAATTGCAGAGGTAGATCATTTTGTTATGTTATATTTCATGTGCTTTAGATTGTTAAAGGCATTATAGACAATATTTTATGATATTAAAACTGTTTTTTCACTTGAACTTTTGATCTTTGTAAAAGTAGCTTGTTTAACCATGTAAAAGGGAAGTGTTAGTAGATACAGCTGACCAAAGTCTAAACTAGCAAAAATGAAATCTACCAGTGCAAAACGGCAGACTGGCAAGATAAAAGGTCATAACATTAAATAGCAAACTGGTCATTTTTCTGGACTTTCCATATATTTAAAAAGGAAGCCCTTAAACTATTGCATACCTGTGTGCATGTATACTTCATGAACATGTATTAATATAGTTTGTCAAAATGAAATTGGGCAAAGACTAGGGTTGTTCATCTTGGTTGTGAGAAGCTTTCAAAACTTGACAGTTTCAAGTGAAAATAGAAAGAGGGAAGACAAAAAATCAGAAGTTACATGCCATGCAATAACACAAGAGAAGAACCACATTGAGTTCTGTAACACAGTGGGTGATCCACACAGTGCGGTCTGTGACTGCTTCTAAAAATATCTAAGTCATACAGTGTGATTTTACCCTTTTAGCTTTTTGCCTTTGCTTTTGACATATTAAGAAATACTTAATCTATAATGAGTGAATAAAAGTTTATTACCTGCTCCCCTGCTTGCATTTAGTATTTGCTCTATCCTGCTACCTGAGCTATGTAGAATAAAGAGGAGATATCCATTAATAGGAGAAGTGAGGCTCAGTAGCAACCGGTTCTGAATACAGTAGGATCCATTGTTTGCTTTATTTCCTTCCAGGCTGGGTGAATGCAAAGATTACAGAACAAGAGCTGGGGTGTAGGACATAATAAAATATCTGGACATGGGAATAAAAGAATCCAATGTTTTAGGACAGGGGCATCCCAGAACATTTCCACCATAAATTCTACACCAAATATCCTTACCCTAAATTCAGTCTTAACTATCCTATTCAATTTTTCCAGTTTGTTGGTCATTTCCAAATAATGGGTATGCATTACAATAATCAAAGGTATAATCTCATTCCTAATTACAACTCATAAGGGAGTAAGCCAACATAAACAAAGAAATTAATTAACTATTGTGTCTTAATTCCAGAAATATGTCATAATATTTAATAGAAAAACAATTGGTGTTGTATTTGTAATATTGTAACAGGTAATAAACAAGGCTAAATACTAAATATGGGAATGATTATCACTGTGTGTCAAAAAGGAATGTATGCTATCTAACTCACAATGGTTTCAGAGTGAATTGCTCCGAAAAAAAAAAAAAACTGACCATAGATTCTGCTCATATTAAGCAGTCTATATTACTGTAGTAGTTTTTTTTCAGCTTTCACTGTTGATAAATACATACTCCCTATTCCTATGCTCTGGGGACTAATATACTTATTGCTTTTAAAATTAAACTGCATTTTAATAAGGAGTAAATAATCACATCCACATATCATCATTAGCCCTCTGTCGATCCCCTACTGAATAAGTGATTCCCAAAAGGTGCTGACAATTTTACCATTATTAGCTTCTGTTCTCCCAGTTGCTCTAACAATAAAAAAATACACTTTCATTTTAACATCACATTCATGTATTATTGCGAAGTCCAGGTACTTTTTAGTTTATCAGTATTTTTAGATATTTCAATGAAATATTTTAACTGCACATCTGCAAAGGCTTTGCACTAAATCATCACAGTGTTTATGTCATGTTATGTACAGTATAAAGAGAAAGAAGAGGGACAAAATGTGGCAAGCATCCTGTTTTTTCCATAAACATGCATTGTTGCATTTTTGTTTGTGTTTGTTTTAGTCTTCAAGTAATGATTTAATAAATCTTGGAAACAATAAATACATATGTTTATTCCTGAGATTTATAAATGTGTTACAGATTCATTTTTTGAGGAAAAAAGAATTGTAGGTAAAATGATTATCTGCAATAACTTAGCAGCAGAATTGAAAATCAGGTTGCAGAGTTTTCCCAGCTTTTTTAATGGACCATTATACTGTAAATAAAATTTGTGTACAATGAACAGACAAATGTTCCATGTTACCAAACTGTTTACTACAAAGTATACATTTTGCAATTGGAAGGAAGAAGATAACGACTTCTGCATGTATTCTGTCAGTCCACTTTGCAGCACAACCCAATAACACGTTTTTCAGAGACATTCCAGGACCAGAACAGACATACGATTGGCAAAGAAGAGAGCTATGATACCACCAGGCAAATAAAGTGACAGGAAATCTTTTTTTTTTTAACCTGTTAGACAATGGTATGGTAGAGGTCAGGTAAATTAGCACTAAACATAAACATGGTCAGAAATGACTAACATGTCTGGAAGTTCATAGAATCCCAATGTACAATTTAGGAATTTCCCAGGGTCTAAAACAAATATTCATGATATACTATGTACATTGTCATAATTGTCACACGTGCGCTTGGGAAACAACTTGAAGGTTTATCTTTCACCCTGAGCTGAGTGTTAGCACTGTTGCCTATTGCTTCCCCTCCTTTCTCTCCTACAGATCAGACAACCATCAGTGTCAGTGATGTCACCTCCGGGTTATCGTCTCCCGGCCTCGCCCCTTCCTATCTGGTTTCCTCTTAAGGGGTCGTACCAGCACCTTTAAGTCAGTCACTATTCAAAATCAAGTCTGAAAAGACATAATTGCTCTTCTGCTGATTTTTTACTTTTTCCATGTAATTATACAGGGTTCTTCTTTGAGATGCCCCAACTCTTCATCTTTGTTTTTTTGTATTTCCTATAATGTATATATATATATATATATATGTATATGTGGAATCCCATTGTAACGAAACTCAGGGAACCACAAAAATATTTTGATATAACAGAAATACCATTATAATGAATAAGGGGAAAATACTATACAGTACTGTTGTGACCAGGGTTGCTGGTGATTTGCCATCTCTAACGGCAGCGGTGCAAGAACTGCTCTGTAGCTGCTCTGCTCTGTCTGGTAAACAGTAAACCAAGGGAAAAGTATCAAGGATCATGTTGTGTAATGGGCTTGTCGCACAGTGTTGAGAATATTTAACACAGGGCTTTGACTTGCTCTTCCTCAGCACAGTGTTGAGAATATTTAACACAGGGCTTTGACTTGCTCTCCTGATCTCTCTTCTCCAGACCGTGTTTGGCACAGCAGTGCTTCTGAGCTGCTGGTGTTTTTCTAATCTAAAGACAGGAGCTAAATCAGGATTATTGCCCATGTCGTGCGTGGCTCATTTCTTTTGTGCTTGAGTATTGAAGTAACAGCTCCTATCTCGAATGAAGTCTTGGGACTGTACCTGCTTTCTCTTATAGAGTAATAAAGTACCTGTATTTTCCTTGAAATCTTGGACTCACCTTCCTGACTCTAATGCAGCTCTCTGACCTAAGCTTGACAATACTTTTACAATAAAACAGTGCTTCTTAAACTGCAAAAATATTTTATTTGAAAAAGAAATGTTAGATGTTACTTTTCTAAAGAAAGACAGGTATGAATATAGAATGAAAATGAGACGTTAGATGAAACTTTTTTTTTTGTAGAAATGCAGGCATGAAAATACCTAATGAAAATGAAATGTTAGATGTAAATTTTTTTTATAGAAATACAGAATGAAAACAATACATTAGATGTAACATTTATAATAGAAATACAGATATTAATGCAGAATGAAAATGATAATTTAGAATAACTTTTATTTATAGAATTACAGGCATCAAAATAAAGAATCAAAATAAGACATTAAATGAGGACGAATGCGCTATTACAAATGCTTTTGCCATGCCAGTTTTTTCTTCATTCTGGAATCAACTTTTTCCAGTATTGTTAATTTTTATTTCAGCGTAAACTGACACCGTTTCTCACTTTTTTTGTTCATCTCAAAGAAAACTTTGAGAACCGCTATGAAACTTGAACAGTACAGTATCCACACATGACACAACTACACATGTGGTCGCTAGGTGGAGCACTGACTCAGAATTTGTCTATGTGTATAATAACGCACCTACACTCTCGCCGAGCTTCACCAAGACTGCCTGAGACTGGGAATTTCGCAAAAGACTGCCTCTTTCTTTAAGGCAGCTTGTTGCAGGGTTCCCAAGTCTCAGTGCCACATTACATGTTTTTTGCATCGCATTATTATTTGCATCAGCTGCCATATTTGGTCTAAAAACCATTTATTATACTGAAATTTATATTTCATTAAAACAAAATTTGTTTAACATGATATTGTGTGAATGTTCGGGCCAACAAAAGGACTGAAAGAGGAGGGAGAATGTCAGGTTAAGTTAAAAGCCTTCCTGAGCAGATGAGTTTTTTAAAAGAAAGAATGGAGTCAGCTGATATAATTAATTTCGGGAGGTCATCCCAAAGTGAGGATGCTGTACAGCTGAAGGCCCTGTCTCCCATAGAATGCATGTTAATGTGGGACATAACAAGATTGCAAGACTGAGAGGACCTTAGTGGGCGAACAGGAGCATAGTGATAAAGAAGGTCACTGATGTGTGAGGCCATTTAAAGCTTTCTGGTTAATAATTAAATTTTATATTTAATCCTGTAAAACACAGGGAGCCAGTGGAGGTGAAGCAGGATGGTTGTTATGTGCTCACTGTTGCTGGCTCGTGTCCAGACTGAAAGGGTTCCATCAAATTATTAGAAGTTAAGTAATTGATGAGGCTACAACACGCTCAAGAACTTTTGACAGAAACAGTATGAGAAAAATAGGCCAAAAATTGTTAAGATTGTCAGCATCAAGACCAGATTTTTTAACACAGAGTTACAGAAGCGATTTTAAAAGTGGCTGACATAAAGCCGGTGTCATGGGATGTATTTATTATTGTCGTAACAGTCATCCTCATCTTACAAAGCAGCTTGTTAACAAATGCAAAGGTGACTAGTGAAAATTTAGAAAAAGAGTTGGATGGTGCGGAAAGACGGGGAAAGATATAAATTGATTGATTTATGTTAGTTGAATTATTTAGATTTTTGATAATGTTATCATAATAAACATATTTAGAAGAAACATGCCTTTTAAGGTTTATCACTTTTAACAATTTTTTGAGACTCATAATTTTTTAATTGTTAAAACGTAGGACTTCTGTTTACAGGTACACATTTTAAGCTGACAAATAAAGTCTTTAAGTGGCCAAATTAAAATATGTAAAGTCAGTGTTAAAATATGTCCCATATTTGTAATGATATGGAATAATCATATTTTATTTCATTATACTGTGTGTGCCCAAAGATTTGTGAGTTAAACTGTGTACAATAAACTTAACACACAACCTCTGTTCTGGCTCTTGAGGTTGTTCAAATTATAAGGCATACTCAGCTCTGCTACAGGGCTGTTTATGGCTGTTTGGCATTTTTCTACCCCTGCCATCAAATGCACAGACTTGGACAATTAATACTTTTACTTTAACCAAACAGAATTATAAATCAGCAATATGAAGAAGTAATTAAACAGAAAGTGCATATTTTACACTTTTTAATAAAAAAAGTAATTGTAAGCAATATGGAAACAATTAGAATAGCAAAAAAAGTTAGAATCCCTTAGTAGCCTTCTAATTATTAATGCTTATACAATCTGCACTAATCCAAACTGCAGAAGTATACACCTCATAAACTTAATGACAAAAAACATTAAACACTGGTACCTAATTAATGATTTTTAAACTTGTAAAAGTCTATTGCAGACATTTTCAGCAAGTAGATTAATTATAAATTAACAACACCTGTTTTTTTGTGTTATATAACTGATATGGCAGATGTATTCTTTATAGAATTCCTTATAAAGCTTATTCATTGCATTCTGTAAATCCATCCATTTACTAAACCAATGGAATCCAACTTTAAGGTTGAAGCCTCAGTCCATCATGATGACACTGGGTACAAACCAGTCTATCATGGCACACTTCATGTTCTATTCATTCATTTTGAAAAGCTGCTAAATCCCCGTTATAGCTGGTGGAATCTGTGGTTACTTTGAAAGCAATGAATGCAAAGTAGTTTTTTTTTTTTATTCAGATTGGGATGCACTTTCCTACAGAGGAATCCCCAACAGATTTCTGGAACAATTTAGCACTACCAATCCACCTGTCATCCACTAGTGCAGTTAAAGAAACCACACATGCACTCAAGGTATATGCAGAATACTCCATCTACTTTATTATCTTACAGAATATACAACAGAGCAGGGTCATACTAGTAGTGATCAGTTATGGCAGCAAATAAAGAACATGAATCATTAAACAAGCAAATGGAAAGACATTTTCAAAATAAAACATTTTAGCTACAAACTGTGGCTTTTTCTTCTTCAATACCAAAACACTAGTTACAGTATATAGCCATGAGTGATTCTAAACTACTTCTTTATAGAATAAGTGATGAAATGCAGAGTAGAAGAGTTTAGTACAGTAGAGATTTTATTTTCTCTAAGGCTTCTATACTATATGTTTTAATTGGGTACTTATGTTTTTTTTCTTAACCTTCTCTTGTAATGATGATTTAGCATTTTTACCATGTGTCACAATAAACAAGTAATCTGTGATCAAAAATAGTCCTGTATTCTTCCAGTGAGACCAGACTAAAACTCCAGTAATCATTATTTTGTCCTTAAAGAGCTGCAAATGTCAGGCAGTTGTCATATACAAACAATTCCAATGCTTTCATTCTGGGACCAGGTTGAGGGTTCATAACCATTCTCTTTTAAAAAGACAACATTGGTTCTATTCCTTTTGCTTGAGACCATGTACTGCCTTCTGGTACTGCAAGAAGGTATTACAACCTACGTCAAACTCTCAGTGATTTCACACCTTTTCCCATGGAAAGGAGCAGGAGCCTCTGGCTTCTGCTGGGTTATTTGTCATCCAGGATCCCATAGGAACATTACATATTTCTGCCCAGACTGCTGTTATTTCTTATTTGTGTTGGTATCCCTGCTTATTGCCCTTCTAGGAGGCCCAGTATATAGAAAACCCAAACTACCACATAACAGCCTCCACACTATGCTCCCTGAATAGTTTAATACAGGATTTCTTCTGTTACCAATTTGTTTCTCTTGCGCTCTGTGTCCTGGAACTGTCCTGTGAAATGTACAGCTTCACTGCAAGAACCTTTCTTTCCAGATAGTTTTTTGAGTTATGAAAAGATATAAGGTGTTTAATACAATTTTGACTTCAGTGTTCAAGCAAAGCAGACACAGACCATGATGTTCACTCCACCATTCTCCACAGTTCTGTTGAAGATTTGATGTTGGTATAAAGTGCCTTTGTTGCACCTTAGTGTTGTATGTTTCTTCTAAAGAGTCCAACTTTTGCCTGATCCATCCACAGAATATTGCAAAAATATGAGATTTATATCATTATTATATATTTTTATATATCATTTTGTAACAAATCTGCCCACCACACCAAAACACAGTTACTGCTAACCTGTTATACTTTATGGCAGATGATAAAAAGGTTAGGCCAATATCGCACTCTGCAGCGCACCACTGTACACACCTTTTTAAAATGTTCAGTTCAAACCTGATGACTGAGCATTTACAGTACAGCGTGTGCCATGATAAAGAACAATAAGGTCTTCATGAAGCTCACCCGACTCCATGGGAAATAGCGGAACGCCCAATTCACAAATCAAAAGAGAATCACCGACTTCCACCTAATAGTTAGGTCTTTAGATGCTCCAGGAACTGTTCTCATTGCCCAGGCAGCTGCTGATCTGCTTCGTTCAATTTTCCCATCTTCTTCCTTTTTGCTGTCCTCTCTCCTTATAAAAGGAGCAAATTGCTTCCAGAAAACAAAAAAATTAAACTGGATGTCCCACCTCTGGAGCACCACCACTCAGTCTGTAAGTACTATCCAAACAAAACCTGATCGACAGCAGAAAAACATATTACTTTTGTTTATGTGGCAGCGCTACAATTTTGTTATGTATAACTATCTATTTCTAACTTACTGTTCCTTCTCTTGTAACTCTTCTTTTATATTATGTAAAACACTTTGAACTACATTCCTTTTATGAAAATTTACTGCAAGAAATAAAAATATTGTTGTTATTCAGTGTTTTTCTTCAGTTGCCACATAAATAGTTTGTATGCAACTGTATTTACATGCTGATGATTAATAATGACCACTGCAGACACAAGTACAAACAACATTTAACTGTAAAAAGGGGAAGTTACTTCACTGCCATTTTCACTAGACTGCTCATTAAAAAGTGAGCACTGACGTAATGGCTTCCCATTTACCTTCAGCATTGTCAGCATTTCAATACAATTAAAGGACCAAACTTTATATAAAAAAAGATGAGTCAAAAAGAAAATGGCAAAAGAAACTTTAGAATTTACAGACTTGGCAAAAGCACACATTTTTCAGAATTTCTCAGAATAAGAGAATAAATAAGGACCACTCACTCAAAAAAATTTCCAGCTACAAGTAAGAACTGAACTGAATTTGAAATTGGTTGGGGGCGAAAAAACCTCACCCACAGGGTTCCCACAGGACTAAACTTGGGAGCCACTGGCCTAGAGGTTCACATAAGCTTTTCAGCTTTGACTCTGAATGCTAAAACAATGTGTTCAGTATTGACAAAAAGATGTTCAATTGTTTGTGTGTTTTTAGGTTAAGCAAATTGTATTTGCCTAATAATGTGGCTTAATAGAAGATCAGACCACTTTGTTATGAGTAATTAATTTCAGAAATTCAGGCAGTTCCAGCAGTTCCATAAACTTCTTTTTGAAACAATATCTTTAAAAGTGTTGCATTATTTTGCTTTTTTTTAGTGAATTGAAGGTGGTGAATTCTGATTTTCACAAAAATCTCAAGTGGTTTATTTGTAATTCTTCTCTGAATCTTAGTAAATTCTAACTTACTGTGCAAGCTTTCATCATATTGTTAACCTGTTGATTATTCTTGCTCAAGTATAGAAAATAACATACAAATCCATTCCTGGCAGAGGCTAAAAGCAGAGTGTTAAGTCAGTCAGTCATTATCCATCCTGCTATATTCTAACACAGGGTCGCGGGGATCTGCTGGAGCCAATCCCTGCCAGCACAGGGCGCAAGGTAGGAATAAATCCCGGGCTGGGTGCCAGCCCACTGCAGGGCACGCACACGCTCACACTAGGGACAATTTGGGATTGCCAATGCACCTAACCTGCATGTCTTTAGACTGTGGGAGGAAACCAGAGCTCCCAGAGGAAACCCACGCAGGCATGCAAACTCCACGCAGGGAGGACCCTGGAAGTGAACTCAAGTCTCCTTACTGCAAGGCAGCAGTGCTACCACTGTGTCACCATGCTGCCCAGTGTGTGAAGTAGTGTGAGGTAATCAGTAAGTCTGATTAATGCTTCCGTGTTGTCTGAACAGTAATATTTCACTCTGGAACCATTGAATATACAACCAGCCAAGGGCCAGGACAAGGGTGAGGGAAATGAGGGACTTGCCTCAGGTGAAAAATGGGAAAGGGCGCCAAATTGATGAAAAATGAAAATTAATAAATTGCAAAAGAAAAAAAAAGAAAAAAGCCAAATGTACGTTGCAATGTTCGTCAAATACCCTAAGTAAACTGATGATTTTCATCAGATGCTGTCGCTCGATACACTCGTTTCCTCGTATGATATCGCCCTAGTAAGCGGTATAGTATGAACATGCCCAAACTTGGCATGTTCGTTTATACATTAATGTGCATTATTTGTGTTGTATGCTAGTATGACAGTGAGCAGAAGGTATTATTTTAATTATGTTAAACTTAAGATAAGTACTCTATTATATACATTTGTAAAAATGTTTCATTGTATGTTATATTATGATTGCAATATTATTTTTCATTTTTATCTGTAATGTAATAGTTTAAAAAATCAAGCAATGATGTTAATTCCAGACCTTAAAGCAGCTACAAGTTTAGATCTTTTAAAAATGATTCATGAATATAGTTTAGTTGCTATCCAAATTTAGAAGTTCAATTGAGAATATTCCTAACACTACCTGTTACTGTAGCTTCTGGTGAAAGAAGCTTTAGTAAACTATCCATCCATCCATCCATTATCCAACCCACTATATCCTAACTACAGGGTCACGGGAGCCAATCCCAGCCAACACAGGGCGCAAGGCAGGAAACAAACCCCAGGCAGGGCGCCAGCCCACCACAGGGCGCGCACACACACTAGGGACAGTTTTAGGATCACCAATGCACCTAACCTGCATGTCTTTGGGAGGAAACCTGAGTACCTGGAGGAAACCCATGCAGACACGGGGAGAACATGCAAACTCCACGTAGGGAGGACATGGGAAGCGAACCCAGGACTCCTTACTGCGAGGCAGCAGCACTACCCACTGTGCCACCGTGCCGCCCTCTTTAGTAAACTAAAAATTATCAAAACATTTTATGTTCCTATTACTATTTATTTAATAAATAAATACTATTTATTTAATAATTAATACATTTATTTTGTTCTCAAAATCATTTATTTTTATTTAATACTTACTAGTAATAAAAAACTATATACTGTGGCAGACGACCAGGGATCCTGCCCCACTGGACACCTAGAAGAAGGACAGACTGGGAGAGGGGTACTATCTTTCCCTGGGCGCAAGATGGCAGCACCTGTGGATTCCATCAGGGCCACGGAAACCCTGTGGGGACACGTGGCCACCACCAGGGGGTGCCTGGACGGTCCTAGAGCCCTGGAGGACAGCACTTCCACCACACCAAGAAGTGCTGCCGGGAAACCATCACCGAGAACCTGGAGCAAATCCAGGGCAAGATAAAAGGGGCCGCCTCATTCCCTTCGAGGAGCCGGAGTCGGGAGGGAGAAAACAGAGCTTGCAAGAGAGGAGTGGAGGCGGCCGAAGAGAGGAAAAGGACTGAGTTAGTGTGGTGTTTTGTGCACTGTCGTTGGGTCACAAAATAAACCGTGTGTTTTGTGGACATCTGGTGTTGTGTCTGTCTGTGGCTGGGCTATCTTTTGCAATACATAGGGGCAGAAATTTATCCTTCTGCCTCAGGTGATAAAACCTCTAGGCTCAGCTCTGCAACCAGCTATACAGAATGCTATCACTTAGCACATGAATATGTTAAGTAGATGAACTGTATCATATGCAGGTCTGCAAACTGCAAACAAAAGCCATTCCAATTTGACCTACTGATCAGCATCACAGACCTGTTCCTCCTCTCATGATGCATGTGCACTTCTTTTTGGGGGCAGAAGTCACCTTTCTTACTTGCCATAAAAGTGCTAATGCTAGCTCCAACAAAAGTAAAATGGTTTACATTTCTTCATCTGAAACATTTTCCTTCTTTTTTTAGGAGTAAATCCAAAATTTACAAGTAGAGAACTTTGCTTTCTCTTCTTTTTTCAAAGTGAATTTCAGCTAGATAAAATGTCTATTTTGTCTTCTGGATTAAGGTAAATTTAAACCATCAAGCAATTTGCTATAATGCCATGCTGCCAGCTTGATGCAGCTTGGGTTACTTAAGTACACCATTTCACGGGTACAGCAGGCAAAAATAAAAAAGAAACTCCCTAAATATCTCCTTCCTCTCAATCCATATTTGAGTGTATTTTCTTGCAAACCCAGTGGTTAGACATTAATTGAGTTATAATGTCTTAACATGTCTTTAAAAGTATTTTTGAGGAGAACTTTCATATTGGGAATTCTGTATCTTGGTTAAAACACTTTGCATAAAATCAAATTTAGTCCATAGAATTTTTAGCTGCTATTCCTGGTAACAGGTTTGCTTTTTCAACACCTAGAGCAGTGTTAGATATTAGATGTTTTATTTCCTTTTAGTACTTTTGATTTTTATTCATATATATGTCTTTCAGCAGAGAGAAATTAATTGAATGTCAAAGGGGCAAAATAATATTATATATCACATTAATGATATAATGTATTATCATAATGGCTTGTTAACTCAAAACTCAATATAGAGATTAAGCCAAAGATAACGTTGGTGTTTTTAAAAACACCAGGCTGCAATTGCACTGTGCAGATGTGCCAGAGTGGTAAAGGCTTATCCTGAAAGATTTAATGGCTGTAATTTCAGCCAAAGGTGCCCTAACCAAAAACTGATTCTGATAGGTGTATATTTTTGAAATAATTTATTTTTCTTTTCATGTGCAATTAATTCAGTATAATTTGAAGGAATTTGTCTTTGCTTTGACTTTATATGATTCATTAGATTGACCAACATCAAAAATTCCCATGTAAATACTTGCAAGAAACCGTAAACTGCAGCAAAATACAATGAGGAAAAGTCCTGGGTGTGAATACAATTTATAGTCACATGTATATTTTGCTATTCAGACAAATAAACTTTTGACTTTTATACCAAAGGCAATCAGACACAGTCATCCATATTTAACACATATAAATTGCATGTCCATTTCTGTGCAATGCCTATTCATTGTTCCATAAGAAAAAACAGAAAATTATTGTAATAAATCATGACTTACTTAAAGCAGTGTTTTAATAATCCTTTAGTCATGAGTAAAATAAATTACCTGTAAGCAAGATGGTTGTTAATTTTTAATATTTTAAATTCTGCAGAAGAATAATGAGGTCTTAAAAACTGTTCACACTTCTGTGATTTAAACTTGTATTTGCTTATCAATATTTCAAAATGTATTTTTTGTATATGCAATTTCAGGTACATAACAAAATTTACTTTTATGAGTAAAATACACTTAAAGATGTTAGACAGCTTTATAGTCAATTACAGCAGAGATATACAAATGCCAGTATCCTTTTGTCTTTTCAGCCACTATCTATGAGACAAGACATTCCCTTTTTTGCTTTAGCTAAACAACTGGAGTATATTTGTATGCACTGGTATATGCTGGTATTGTGCACTGATAAGTGCAAAAACACTATCCATTCAACCATATTTGCTCTAAACCACCTTAATCTAAGTTTAGGGCACAAGACAGGAATCAACCCAGGATATGCTGACAGTTTGTTGCAAAGCACAATATACCCCCTCAATCACATGCACACCAGGCCAATTCAGAGACAGCAGTTCTAATAAAACAAATGTCTGTGGGATGTGAGGGAAAGCTGAACTTCCCAGGAAAAAAAAACATGCGCAGTGCAGACAGACAATGACTGGAAAGAGATCTGAACCTATTAGACTGGACCAGTGAGGTAGCAAGTTCTAACTGTTGTGGTGGAGTATATTCATCTCCTGTTCATATTCAAACCTGCTAATTCACTTTAGGGGCTGTTGAGAACTGAGTATCATCCGTGTATTTCAGTTTCACCCTTTGGGTGAAACATTATTAGGGTGCCTCTCCCTTCACTACAGGACATATTTTACAAACGCAGTGTCCGCAATGTCTGCAGCATTCTGCAGGACCCCTTACACCCCTCACATGGACTTTTCACACTTCTGCCATCCAAGAGAAGAAAGAGCCAGATCTGCCAGGCTGCAGGATAGTTTTTACCCCCAAGCTGTCAGACTCCTTAACACCATGCTGCCCCCTGGGATCTTCCACACTGCCTCAAGCACCTCTAAAAACAGAACTTTTATACATGCATACCACTTTCCTGTAAAGACGAGTGTGCATGTAGAAAAGAACTGAAAATCTCATACTGACACTGCACTTTGGACATTCTTTGAAACATTCTGACTTGTCATTGTTTACACATGTCTTAAACGATTATTATCATACACTGATAATTTCTGTATTATCTATATCTATTATTTATTTATTATATTACATATTTATTGACTATATTTATGTATCTAGATTGCAAATACCATACATTGCATCAATGTTCATATTGCTTACTATACGTCAATATTTCTGCTACTTCTTTGTATTGTCTTTGCACAAGGTCTTGTCTTGTTTGTGTTTTAATTTTAATTTTAAATCTTAATTTTAAATGTTTAATTTTAATTCAATTTTAATTTATTATTTGCACGTCATGTTGTTACACTGTGGACCCTGAGTTTCGCAATTTCGTCTTTCTTGCTTATATATGGTTGAGATGACAATAAAGTTTCCTTTGACTTTGGGAATGCTTCCTTACAGGAGCAGGTTACCCTCAAGTCAAGAAAAACACACATTGGGGAGTCCTTTGACCTCAAGGGACGCTCTGGTTGTATCAGTAACCTTCTAGTCCACTTTTGTACATTTTTTTTATTTTCTCTTGTGTTTGCTATTGGTATTACTTTATCCTTACTGGTGTTGATGGAAGTTATTATAGCTTTTCTATTAGTTTCAAGACAGAGTAAATAAACTATTTTCTGCAAAGCAATGACAATACAATGAATTGTACAAATTGTTTCTTTTTTGTTTATTTGTATGTACTTTGTATGAAACTCCCTGAGAATGTCTTAAAAGTAATCCTAGCACTTGTATATGCTAATCCAGATTAATTGCATTAAGATTCCAAAAGCATCCGCTTTAAAAAACAAAAAAACAAGTAGACTTTAACACAAGCATTCAGAAAGTCAGTGTGATTAATTTACAAGAAATGCCTTTAGTAATTCATTGCCATGATGAATGACTCTGTCTTCCTCCACCCAAATTCTGCCTTTAGGTAGTTCAGAAGTAATCCAGATAAGGCAGCCCATCTTATTCTAATTACTTGTTAGCAAGAATTTATTTCAGTCAAGGTCATTAATGCTTCAAAAATATTACATAATAAAGTGAAACATGCTACAGTTTGAAAGTGAAATGTCAAGTGAATCTTTACTTACCTAGATCTGAATAGTTAAATTAATGTGAGATGTGGTTTTGAACAAGAAAGGAAAAGATAATGACACTACAATGACATTATAAATACTAACTGTTAAGCTCATCTCCTTCTAAAATTAAATAACTTGTTAAATTAAAATGTATTTCTTTAGTTTAATAATAATTTTTAAGACCTCACACTGTAGAAATGAATGTGAAATCCTACCTTTTGCTACCTGTTTGAAAAATGAAAGCCTTTGAATTAATAAAGCTAGGCATCTTTACTTAAAAGTACTCTAGTCCTTGACACTTCCTAATTTAACATTCTTGCTCTTATCAGTTCTTTAGAACTTCAATCTCCTATAAGAGAAATGACAGCTTTAACATGCGTGCACTGTCGATTGTGTGACATAAGGTACATGCCATGTCACCAGAAAGCTACTATATCAGTATTATTCTAATCAAATATAGAAGGTCATGCATTGAAATGAAGGAATGTGCTTTGCTTACAAATCACAACTGTGATTTATTATACTAGTTTTGAAAATAAGTAGAACAGCTATAGGAATAATTTATGGTATTTACCCATCTTTAAAGTAGGAGTACTATTTATATTCGTATGATAATGATACAATCTCCAAGTTATTTTTTTCTTCTCTTTTTACAATCTGAGTGAGATATATACTTCTGCTGACTTTTCCAAAATATATGCAAATTAATATGAGCAAATGAGGCAGTAACTTAAATGCAAGAATGAAAAATAATGAGATATACTGCTCCATCATACCCATTCTAGCATATTCATTCATCTTAACAACTCAATAGTCTGAGTAACTAAAAATCTTACATTTTTTATTATCATCTGAAATTGTACCCTGTTTGTAATCAATCTGAAAAATGCTGGTATGCTGATCTCATCCATTCTTTGAACTTACTTATTCCATCTGTTTTGCTCCTACAAGCATTACTGTAGTGTTACTTGCGATTTTTCTAATATATGATAGCTCTGTTTTTCCTGCAGCTGATTCTTTCATTGCTTTTCAGTTAATTGCTTTATTATAAAAGGCTTAAAAGTAGTTTAGATATTTCATGTTTTAATTTAAAAGATTTTAAAAGGCACACAGTTCACAAAAATGTTTAATATTATGTAGAGATCAGTATACAGATGCCAATCAACTGTTCCTTCCACCCATCCATCCACTGTCTAAACCCACCTCATCAAATTATAGTGCTGCAAGAGGCAAGAGCCACCCCTGAGATCACTGACAACAAGACAGGAAACAAATATGGATGGGGCACCTTTTCATTGCAGGACACAATGAATCAATTCATATCCATTAGTTTAAAATCACTTCTTCTACAAGAGTATGAGGTTATCAGTGGAGGTCAGTTAAACATAAATTGCACATAAACATTAAGAAATATTTCTTCCTATAGAGAACAGTTGATAGGTGCAATAAGCTGCCTTCTGGTGTAGGAGAGAGTAGCATCTTGAATATGTTCAGATGATGATAATTATATTTTGGAAATATTTGCCAAATTAAATTAAATTGACAAATTTGTTTGGGTTGAGTAGCATGTTCTGATAAATACCTTTATATTCTTATAAAGAGTTTTTCTTTCTCTGTATTATCCACTGTAAATAATATGGTTCAGTAATTTACTCTTTGACTACAAAGATATCCTTGAAGCCATACTTTTTTAAATTAACCAATAAATATTTATGTCACAATTGTAGCTTAAAAAGAAGCATGTGACTTACATTTTAAGTGCTTCTTTAAAAGGCAAAAATATATAATTAAGTGCCTTGAATTAGTCAATAGGTGTATCCTGAAGAGCATCTCAGTGGCACTGCATTTACCACTTTGATATCACAGTTGCAGAGTTGAGCTCAAATCTTGGATCAGGAACTCACTGGACAGAGTTTGCAGATTTACTCTTTTATGTTATTTATCAACTTCAATGTGTCAGGAGAGTAATTATCTATCTATCTATCTATCTATCTATCTATCTATCTATCTATCTATCTATCTATCTATCTATCTGTCTACACAAGAGTTCTATCCATATTTGTTTTTTGCTTTGCATCCAATGTTTCTGGGAAAGATGAATCATCTAGTGAGTAGGGAAAATTAATGAATTAACTTATTTCAAGCAAACAGAGCCACAAGTAAATTTTTTCACTCATTTGTAAATTAAACAACTTCAGCTTGCTACTAGTCTTTAAGTTGCATACACAGATAGAAAAATGAGAAGGTATCAGAGCATCTTACTATAAAATTTAGAACAACTTAAAAATCCATATTATATACACCTCATCATTTTCTTTCAGGAACTGACAGGACTTTCACTCCCCTAAGTGTGTTACGACTCATATTATTAAGGAGGGATTTAGTGTGCTTCATTGTACAATTAACATCTTGACCATGCCCTGGTTTGTAAAGCTTTTTTTTTCTTGAAGCTAAAAAAAAATACTCAGTTTGGTAACATATTAGACAAGTACAGTAGCTATAAAAAGTATTCACCATCTTGTATTTTTTTTACAGTTCTAGAACATTGAATCTCAATGTATTTAATTTTGATATTTGGACAATGATCAACAGAAAAAAGTCTCTTTAATGTCAAAGTGAAAGTAAATCTTTGAAAAACAAAATTCATTACAAATACACAAAAGAAACTAAAATACAATATAGTTAATCCTATAAGTATTTGCCCCCTTTGGGTCAGTATTTAGTAGATGCATCTTTGGCAGCAATTCCAGCCTGCTGTTTTCCCCCATTCTTTGAAAAACTGTTCAGGTTGCATTGCTATTGTTAGTGAACAGCTTTTTTCAAGTAAAGCCACAAATTTTCAACTGAACTGAGAAAAAAAGGGGAAAAAAAACAATTAATAAAGCCTGACGTAAGCATATTTCTGCACAGTATACCTATTATAAATCACAATCACAATGTAAATTTGCATACATAAATCCATCTTGAATGCCACCCTCATAATACATATACACTGTATATTGAGAATGCTAATCAACCTCATAAATATGCAATCCTGATGCTGCAGAATGTCACTGGCTGACATAAGGTACCAGTGTCTGAGTGGGTAGCCTCTATCATATGGCACAAGTATTGAGGTGATTGCTGTTACAATGAATATTACAGACCATATGAAATGCCATATGAGGGTTTAGGCAATTTCCTTGTGAACAAGCCATTTCCCATGCACAGTACTGTCATATCTGCCAAAGCTACTTTGTCTGAAAATAAATGAATCACAGGTTGACCGTGCCCACTGAGATCTGACGTTTGCTCTGCGTATGAATGGAACGGCCCACCTGGGGCCTCCCGTCCAGGTAAGGAAACTTTCCAATCTCCTGGTTGAGATGCCTGTCCATTCTGTTTGACACTTACAACAAACACACACACACACACACACATATTATATATATATATAT
>JANRMT010062833.1:24868031-25041673 GCA_026402145.1 Polypterus bichir lapradei | reverse complement strand
GCGCACTACAGTACATCGAGCCCGCGTGCTATTGTGGTTTTGCCTGCATGCCTCAATAAGTCACCCTCCCCTCGCTCTTTTTCTTTTTTACCGTTCATCTAATGAATACACTGAGTATGGCTTTACCAAAACAATCATTGATGGCGAATAAAGTATCCATTATTCAAGTATGTAGATCGGGGTATATATATACATATATATATACCCGCGTATCGCAGCGGAGAAGTAGTGTGTTAAAGAAGCTATGAAAAAGAAAAGGGAACATTTTAAAAATAACGTAACATGACTGTCAATATACAGTAATTGTTTTGTGAGTGTTATTGAGTGTTGCTGTCATCAAGGATTTGATTATCATTATTTCTTTCAATCAGGTTCGTATTTGTAAGATGTGTTGTGTTCAAGTTATATTCCGTGTTTGTCAATCGTTGTAAAGATAACAGGTTTCATTCATCGATTCGTTTCTTACTGCATCAATAAACAGCTCGTCTTCTTCTTTATCTGAGACCTGACACACTGCATGCACGGGTTTTTTTTTTTTACCCTGTCTTCCTTTAGCGGGACATTGACTTTTTGCACCGTGTGCTTTGTTTCCACAGTAGCTGCACTTATGAATATGCTTGTATGTATCAGACGCTTCATATTTTTTTGCTGCCTTTTCAATTGTGTAATTCGGTTTTTGTTCAGCGCTCTTTGGAACTGTTGCTTTTTGTCTGTGCACTGCGTCAGTTCACGTGAGCCGCTCGGTGTACATGCATCGAAGTTTCCCAGCTGTGCTGGTGCCATGTCGTGCTATGTGCACGGCTGTATTTAATGTTACCCAAGTCCCGGCACTTAAAACTTTCTCTCGCAGTTTCACTGAGTTTGTGCCAAACACCACCCTGACCATCTCATCTTCCTCTGCATAAGCACAGTCCTTCACCCGTGAATATTTAGCGGCAGTGTTTCTATTGGATTGCCACTGACGGACGGCCTTATATGGGCAGGCACTAAATTACAAACGCCAGCGGCAGCCTATCTATGAACTTAATTTAAAGTTTAGGTTTACACCGTGCTTTGTTTCCATAGTAGCATCACTCATGAATATGGTTGTATATGTCACTCGCTCGCTTCTTATTGTTTCGCTGCCTTCTCAATTATATAATGCATGTTTTCCTCAGCACTTTTTGGAGCTCTTCCTGGTTTTCTACGTACTGCGTGATTACATGGGAGGCATGATGATGTCACACGAAACTCCGCCCCCACGGCTTTCGAGCTCATCTCCATTACAGTAAATGGAGAAAAACAGCTTCCAGTTATGACCATTACGCGTAGAATTTCGAAATGAAACCTGCTTAACTTTTGTAAGTGAGCTGTAAGGAATAAGCATGCCAAATTTCAGCCTTCTACCTACACGGGAAGTTGGAGAATTAGTGATGAGTGAGTGAGTGAGTGAGTGAGTCAGTCAGTCAGTCAGTGAGGGTTTTGCCTTTTATTAGTATAGATGAGCATACAGTCAGAGATGTGCTATAGCTAAACTTTTTAAAGAATATTTGGAAAACCAAATTATGTTTTTTTTCTTTCCTGAAACTAGTTCAGATAAAAATAAAGTATATTGTTTTCAATGAGGAGTATAAATTGTACTTTCATTATAGATATAATTATAAACATTCAGTCCAGACAACACATTTTTTTTCAACCTTAGCTGACCCTGATTGAGCTAACCAAAGCAGCCTGATGGAAAAAAATGTGTAATTACATATCAATAGTTTATTGAAAGGGTGGTAGTTGATGCATTGGATAGCATTTCTGTCGTAAAGCACATGAATACTAATTTGATTCCAAACTGGGATGCCATCATACATGGCATTATAGTGGCTGAGAAACTAGATACTGAATCATAAGGTTATCAGGTCAGGTTCTGCCTCTGGTCCAACCTGTCACCTTGAGGAAGCCACTTAACATTTTTGTACTCCAACTGTAAAAACTGTAAAATATTTGTTAATAGCTGTACAATGTTTCAGTACTTGTAAAATACCAAAAAACACAACAGAATAACACAAAGAAAACATACTGTATATGGCAGCAAAATTTCATAGTCAGTAGTTTACAGATAAATCACACTTGAGCTATACTTTAGATCTTACTATACATTAAAAAAAATTAAAAATGTGCGCCAATATATATAACGGTTTTAAAATTGTATATTCAAGTAATAGTGTCTGGAATCCAAAAACTCCTCCTTTGTTATGTGGGTGGCAACAGCAGAAAGTTTGTAACTGGTTTGAGAATGCATGAAAATAAGATGTGGGTCCTGAGAAGAAAAAAATAAATAACAAGCATGCTGTCATTCTGCAGCCATTTAATGCTACTTTCATATGCTTTGAGAATTTTCAGAGATATCACTGGTGACGCCTCATATTCTCACTTTTTTCTGTTCACGTGCATTTCTTGATGGTGTTTTGGGAGAAATGTGAAGTCGCTGTAGATTGGCATCTTGGTCTGCACAAAATTCAATTGAAAATTTAATCTGTTTTTTTATTAATATAAAAAGTAACCTAAATATGTTAAAGAGTATATAGTATATGTCCATAAACCTGCTTCTCCTGTGCAGGGTCACAGGAATTGGGACAAGGCATCAATAATCCCTGGATGGAGCACCAGCCCATCTCAGGGTGAACACACACACACACACACACAAATCTTTAGCACTGCCAGTCCACCTAACCTGCATGTCTTTGGACTATGGGAGGAATCTGGAGCACTTGAGGAAATCATATGGACACAGAGAGAACATGCTAACTCCTCACTAGGAACAATTGGGGTGTGAACTTTGGTCTCTCTGTTGTGAGGCAGCAAGACAATGCAGCACTACCACTGTGCCACCCAGCATATATCTCAATGCTCCATATAGAATGTGACCACAAAATAATCAAAATTTCTGGCTCACCTGGTTAATCTTTTTTTTTATTTTGGATTATTAAATGCAGTGATAGGTCAGTGCTATGTCATATCAGAGCTAATTTTGTGTTTGTTTAATTTCTATATAGGATGTACCATGTTGAAATGTGTTTGTGCAATAGTTTGCATTTGGGAAGCTTGTATTGCTGGTCCAGTTTAGCATGTCAATGTACATTAGGACATGACAGATCACGGTATTTTTTAACTCCACTACCCTTTATTAACCCCCCTTACCACACACATGCATGGCCCAAAAAAAAAAAAAGCTGGTGCTTACTATTTTGGTTTCATTGTAATTATGCCATCTTAGTATTTTTTACTTAAGTCCATTTGAATTATGTGGTACACACTATGGGCAGCACGGTGGCGCAGTGGGAGCACTGCTGCCTCACAGTTAGGAGACCCAGGTTCGCTTCCCGGGTCCTCCCTGCATGGAGTTTGCATGTTCTCCCCGTGTCTGTGTGGGTTTCCTCTGGGTGCTCCGGTTTCCTCCCACAGTTCAAAGACATGCAGGTTAGGTACATTGGCAATTCTAAATTGTCCCTAGTGTGTGGGAGTGCTTGCCCTTCGGTGGGCTGGCACCCTGCCTGGGGTTTGCTTCCTGCTTTGTTGGCTGGGATTGGCTCCCGTGACCCTTTAGTTAGGATATAGCAGGTTGGATAATGGATGGATGGATGGGTACACACTATACTATCTTAAAAACAGTGGGATACACATTCCCAGTGAAAGTTATGCCACCTTGTTTCAGTATACTGTGTTTCAGAAAGAAAACATATAACTGCAAATTAACATACTGTATAGTAGAAGTCTAAGAAGTCTATTGCTTTGCACTTAATAAATGTTTGTAAATAAACACATTCATTAAATATTTAGCAAATTTTTATATGGTTACCAAGGTATTGTACAATGACAATTTCTTAAGTGTAAATTATACATAAAATAACATTCTCAAACCTACAAGTGCCAGACACAATGTAGGAATCAACCCTGCATGGGACAGTTCACCTCAGAGCCCAATCACATACATACATAGACAAGGAGCACATTT
Source organism: Polypterus bichir lapradei (assembly GCA_026402145.1). Taxonomy (NCBI): domain Eukaryota; kingdom Metazoa; phylum Chordata; class Cladistia; order Polypteriformes; family Polypteridae; genus Polypterus; species Polypterus bichir. The sequence continues at coordinate 25,037,688 of JANRMT010062833.1, read as the reverse complement.
GCAATTATGAATTCAACTAACCTGCAGGTTTTCGAGATGCGGGAGCACCAACAGAGGACATATATTGTAGCACTAAAAATGTATGCATTTACTTCCAGCAGGAATTGGGTCTTTGCACGTGGCTGTCAGAACAGGTGTAATTTGACTTTTAGCTGATCAGAGTATTTGAACAGAGTGAAGCAAACATAAAACCACAGTCTTCATGTTTCTTTACTCCTTTTTAGAAGAGCCATAAAAGTCAAAATTACAGCAGGATGTGCACAGCAGGGCTTAGAAAGGCAAAGGAGTTTAAGCAAAATGCTGTGATAATTACATGTGTCAAATACTCTCCTTGATTATAAGTGTCAATTGCTTTTCTCTTTAGCAGATCCATGCTGTCTTGCTATCTCACAAAAGAAAAAAATTAATGTTTGATCATTGTCCAGTTCTGATGTGTGTCGCTCTATAACATACTGAATAAATGGAAAATGCATAACAATTAAAAAAGTGTGTACCTGAGTTTTCATCACTCTGTTTGGGAAAAACTAAATAAGTAAATTCCATGTTTGGCATAATTAATTTTCTGTCTATAAATGGAATTGCACAAAATGTGCTACTTTTAATGAGGCCAAATGTGATAGATAGATAAGCAGATAAGAGGCTGATTTAATGTTGTAATTTACCTAGTTGGATGATGACAATATATTTAAAGAGATATATATTCCCCAAGATGTCACTGGTGTGGATAAAAAGAGTTTATATTACTTGAGATTAGATTACAGTTTAGAGATCTTTATTGTCACATACACTGCAAGAGCAAACTGAAATTAATGTGGCACAGCTGCGGTGGTAGTTTAAAAAAGTACAGTTAATAAATAAAAGTATCAGAAGATAAATAAATAAACATAATGAATGAATAAATAAATACATACATTTATTTAGAAAAGTAACATACAGTACAACTACACATAAATCACCAGGTGGGTACATTTCACATTGCAGGGCAGGGTAGGATCAGTTTACTGGAAGTTTAGTGACCACATGGTCTAAGAAAAGAAGGTATTCCTGAAGAGGATGGAGCAAGTGGTGCAACTGGTGAGGGTCTGGTAGAGCTTTCCACAAAGCAGAAGTGAAAAAAGGTAATGAGCTGGATGTCCATCATCAGAGATGATGGATTCAGCTCTCTTCAGATATCTGATTGAGCAGATGGTATGATGTTGAGCTGATTTTAGAAGCTGCAGCAACAGTTTGAGATTGTCGCAGGTTACCAAACCAAACCAAACCACGATGCATCCAATCAAGATACCTTCAATACTGCAGTGATAAAAGTTCATTAATAGTTTGGTTTCCACCCGAAAGCTCTTTAGCCTCCTCAGGAAGAACAGTCTTTGCTGAGCCTTTTCCAGTTTGCAGGTGGTGTTACATGAGCATAAAAGATAGTTGGTGATCTGGACAACCAAGAACCTGAAGCTGCTAACTGTCTGGACAAGAGAGTTGTTGATGTGAATTTGAGCGTGACTACCTTTGTTCTGACATTCAAGGAGATGTTTTTATGGCAACATAAGTAAGGTCTTTTACCATTGCTGTAGGCAGTCTCATCATTGTGACTGAAGAGGCCAGTCATAGTGGTGTTGTCTGCAAACTTGATGATGCTGTTGCCATCATGCTTTGCTACACAGTCATGGATGGATAGATTTTATAGATGTGGGCTGAGGCAGCAGCCTTTCCGATTCCTGTAATAGTTGAACATCACGGAGGAGTTTTTTTTTGCCAATTCTAACTGACTGGGGTCTGTCAGGAAGTCAAATATCTAACCACAAATTGAGCTTTTCAGACCAAGGTCTCTGAGCTTTAGCAACAGGCTGGAGGGCAGGCAAAGCTATTTACTGTATCATCAATGAACAGCATTCTGATATAGGTATTTCAAGATGTCCCAAAGCAGTGTGCAGGGTGAGGGAGATGGCATCTTCCATAGATCTGTTATGCTGGATGCAACTTATAATGGATTTTGGGAAGTAGAGATATTGTGGTTAATGTGGATCATGACACTGCATGACCATGGAGATTAATGTGATGGGCCAATAGTCATTCAGTCAGAAAACAGCAAATTTCTTTGGGACAGGTACAGTTGTGGTTTTGCTAAAACACTGAATCACCGTACATAAACAAGGACAATTTGAAGGTGTCATTGTACTCCAGTGACAGCTTGGTGGCTCACACCTTCAGGACAAGAGGTGGAAAGCCGTCTGGGCCAACAGTCTTTGGGGGTTTTAACCATTTAAAGGTTTTACTCATATTAGCATCTGTCATCTGCAGGAGAGCTCTACTTGCTGGTAGAACTGGAAACATTACGACACTCACCAAGTCCGAGCTGCGAGGCTCAAAATGAGTGAAGAAGTCATTCAGGTAATCCACGAGCAAGGAATGGGTGTCAATTGGCACATCTGTTGAGGTTTTGTAGTTTATAATTGCCCATAGACCATGCCACAGTCTATGCAGATTTCGGCAGCTGAAAATTATTTTCCAGCCTGCTTCCATACTGACTCTTTCAGCTTTTACTACCTTTTGTAGCCAGTACCAGGAACTCTGTGTAATTTGAATTAAAAGCAACAGTCTGCTCCCTCAGGCCCATGTGAACGGTGCTTTTCACCCAGGGCTTCTGATTAGGGTAGAAGTGTGCAGTATACTTTAGGTCCATAAAAAACCTGACATAATCCGGCATAGAATCGGCATATTCATGCAGATTTTAGGAAAAATCTTTAAAGACAAACTAGTCAGTCAAATCCTAACAGTCCTGTATTTTGGATTTGTATTCCAGAGTCCAGCACTGTACTTCTTTCACTGCTGGGTTAGCTTGCTTAAGCACTTGTTTATAAGCAGGAAGAAAAAGCACTGATGTATGATCAAACATGCCAAAGTATGTAGGTGTTTTTAACTGTGGTGCATCAGTGATCAAGTGTCTAATCGCCCCTGCCGGCGCAGATGACATGTTGGAAGAACTAGGGGAGGACTTTCTTGAGGATGCAATGGTTAAAGACCTCCACAGTGATGGAGATCACTTTTGGGTTCTGGCTGTCTTTTTTATAAATGGCTACTTACAGCTCATCTAGTGCAGCCACAGCCGGACCTGCCAGTGGAGCATAAACTGCTGAGAGTAGCAATGAGGAAAACTCTCTCAGCAAGTAAAAAGGCTGGAAACTTAATTGTCAGGTAGTCCAAAACAGGCAATTAGAATTAAGAGAGCATTCCCATACCTGAACATGCAGGAGTTGTTAATAAAAAAGCACACCAGATATTGCCATGCTGCAATCCAAACAGCACACAGAAAAGCCCTGAGATTGAATGGCTGTGTCTTGCGTGTTTGCTCTCAGCCAGGTCTCAGTGAAATTGAACACATTGCATTCGTGCAAGTCCCTTTGTAAGCTGATGTGGCAGTGAAGTTCATCCAGCTTGATTTCTATGGACTGGAGATTAGCCTTCAGGATGGAGAGTATCAGAGGCCGGTTCGGGTAGCGTTGCAGTCTGGTCAGGATGACACCTCACCTTCCTCTCTTTTGCTGATGGTCATTATTGTTCTGTTGTGGTCAAAACTTAACATCTTATGAAAGAAAGAAACATCCTCTAATAGGACAATTCAGTAATCAGGCAGGAGAAAAGCTGTTCATTGAATCTTTTAATTACTCCTCGGCAAAATCCCTTGGAGGGAGCATCCTTCAAAAGCAGTCCATTACAGCATGATCAGAATGGCCAGAGAAACAAAGGATAGAGGTTCATTTTATAAACTGATGAATTTACATACAGTGTCAATCAATGCATACATTTTACTCTGGTTGGTTTGTTGGTTTACACCCAAATATTTATATAGAATAAAAGTTTATTATATTATATTCTGGTTCTTCTTATACCTTTCGAGATGAGACGCCACCCTTGAAATTTCTGTGCATATAACAATTGTCCATTCTAGTTTATAGGACATATGCTGATTTCACAGTCATCCCTTGGTCATCCTTCAGTACATTTTGTATATTACATCAACCTTTCTTCTGGTACATTCTTTATTTACTTGACCATCTCAGTATTTTTCCTAAACCAAATCTTATATTTCAGTGTACATTTTGTTGTTCACTTGACCTTTATTCGGTTTCCCACATTTATTAACCCTTTATGCTATTTCTTTATGATTCTTTTGAGACTACATAAAGTCTCACTAAAACTGTAAGGAATAATTTCCTATTATAACCCTATTCCTAATCTGTATAAAACGTGTGTATACTGAATATGTCCCCCCTTAGAGGCTAAAAGGAAGTAAAAGATTCCTGGCTAGCTGCATTTGGGGAATAACAGAAATCAGTGCAAATCATTAATACCTAAAGATAAATCACATAAATCAATAATAGCTAATAAAATCAACAATAGTGAACATAGAAAATCAAGTCAAATAACAACATGTATCAAAGTTATTTTTCTTCAGAGTATACTGGCATCTGCGGTGGGCTGGCAACCTGCTTGGGGTTTGTTTCCTGTTTTGCACCCTGTGTTGGCTAGAATTGGCTCCAGCAGATCCCCGTCACCCTGTAGTTGGGATATAGCGGATTGAATAATGGATGGATGGTATACTGACATTACATGTTTTCCTCTATAAATCTCAGATGTGTCCCATAACCTCATAACTTCCATGTAGAATGATAAAAACATTGTCAACAACTGTCTGATGTCCTTCTTATCCAACAAACATCAGCTATCATGGTTCCCAGAAGTGTGCCTAGTCCTATATTTTTCATCAATGTTGTTGGTGGTGATACAGACAACCCAAGTATTTACTTTACCAAAGTCTGTAGTTTATGGTGCCAATGATGTGTACAACAATAACCAAAGATATAATCCTTATACAAACAACCATGCTCAGATCCTCGAGCTTTCATTCACAAAGTTGCCCCAATTTACATCTTGCTGTGGCCTTAAAATAGATGATCACCTTTGCTGCATAAAAACAGCTATCTTGCTGAAAGTAGGTGTTGATCGTCCCTTTAGAAGATGTCAGCACCACTCATTAATGCAAGCCATTGGCTCATGTCAAGGTCTTGTTTAAAATTACAAGGGTTGTATCCAAGCTTCTTATTGATGTTAAAGTCTTCTGCCACCAGTCGGGATCCTTGGTTTGTATCTGGGCTTTCCAATTTCACAAACTGCTCACTCACCACTCCATGCATAAGACATCTATCTCTGTTGTGCTGAATTATTACTTTGTTTTACTAACTTCTATATTACTTAGTCCCAAAAAAACATAATAATTATTTGTCCTGTATTACCATCAACTATTTCTGACTATATAGCCCTAATTACCCCAGTTCCTAAAAACACTTAGCACTATCCCACAGACTTCTTTTCCCTTATACCATGTTCTACACATTTTAAAGGTTTGTACTATACCCTGCATCTAATTTAGCACATTTAAACCTTAAAACCAAGAACCAAGAAAGTTTAAATTTGACTGACTTTTAACTGGTAATGCTGCAAATTGCTAAATTGTTCAAATTTGATCAACAGTCCAAATGACATACAAACAGTTTTCCTTAAAACTTTTTTAAGTATCAATAGACTCAGATGTACTAGAAACATCTATCTAAAAATATTTACTCTTTACTCTAAGTGCTGACCATGATATGCTACTCACATTCTCTAAACTTATTCAGTTATACTACCCCAATTGCTATACAGGTTAAACAAATTAAATAATAATTGTGCAGTATTTCCATTAATACTAATAATTTAAGAAAATTCATTGCCATCCAGGTTTTAATATTATTCAAGCACACATGAAGGGTGTGTATTGTCTTTCTTTGATATTAGTGACAAATAGATTTGAGTTTCATCAGCATAGCAGTGAAAAGAGAAACCATACTTGTTAACAATGGAGCCTAAAGGTAACATGCATATCAAAAAGAGAACTGGTCCAAGGATGGAACCCTGTGGAAGAGGGACAAGAGGAGCTACAGAGTTTAATAAGCTTGTTTAATAAGGTTCTGCACCACAGCGTGTTTAATGGCAGCAGGAACACAAACAGAAATCAAGCTAGCATTTACTAAGGTAACAATACTAAGTCTGACAGAATCAAAAAAACACTTAACTAATTGAGAGGGGACATTGTCCAGGGGACAATTTGTAGGATTCAGGCATTGCAGCCAATTCAGACAACAGAGACAATGACATACGCCAGCTCAAAGTAGTTAAAGACAGCTGAACACACTATGGGAAGAGATGAATCCTTAGCAAGTAGTGAGACCGATGACCTAGTAACGTTAATCTTATTTACAAAAAACTATATCTCCATTTGGAGAGTAAGTTGGGGTAAGCGAGAAGCGACAAAATCCTAATACAAGAAATTGTATATTTTGATTAAAGGATTTAAAATCACTAAAACATTGATTTGTAATTATTGCTTCTATCCAAACAAAACATTTTTAAAGTTAAGTTTAAAATCTGAATCAATGTATTAGTTCAGTTCCAAAATAAATGAAAGACGGTTTATGCAAGTGCAACTTTCAATAATGCAAATTTTTACATTTCTTTAGAAAACCAAACAATAATATCTATTAAGCAATTTAAGAGATTTGCCTCACTTTTTTGATAAGTACGTACTTATAAGTTAGGGTCCCAGAGAGAACAATTATATGCATTAAAATTTAAAGTTTAAAAGTTCAATAACTCCTCTTGAAATTTATCAACATTATAACAGAACAAAATTAAGAAAACACAATTCAAGACAGACAATGGAATTGAAGGTCCCCATTAACTATAGTAAGCTGGATCATTTAAAAAAATGTTCAATATGAACAATTTAAAAAGTTTCTTTCACTGAGAACTCGAAAGTTTAGACCTCATTTTCATGCCTGTTGACCATCATTTATTTTGTAACATAATAAATTAATGTCATTAATGGAATTTTCCCTTTTATTGAACAAGGTTCCAGAAATAATATAAAAATAATTTAAAATATTTTGAATGATAGAATTCACTATAATAGCAGTTAGAGCAACCACATTCATGTTTAGTATGGTGTTTCTTTATTCTAAAAATATGTTATGTCCTCTTTCTTTTAACTTTTGAATCCCGGATCATAAATTATAAAACTGTTTTTTTGTTTCTATAAAGAAATACGACAGTAATACCATAAAGACAAACTCGGATTCTTGACTCGTGATTGGAGGAAGGCATATTAATATCATCTTTTAGAATTACAGGGTTAATCAACGTTACTAGTTTTTCAACGAAAGCGATGTGACAGAGGACGGACGCGAATGCTGGGAGTGTGGTGTGGAAGGCTGGGGGCACGGAAGGCAAAGTCTTTGACCTGCAGCTGGATACAATTGGAAATGTTCAACAATCCCTACGGAGTGTTTGTTGTGAACTGTGGTTAATACAAATAAAAACAACAGAATGTTTTCTTCTGGGCCATCTCCATTAGGGATGGGCAATACTCCTATTTTTGAAATTAATATCAATGCAAGTATTTATGTTTCAGTATTTTTGATACTGATACAGTGGAACCTCAGTTCACGAACGTCTCGGAACACGTACAAATCGGTTTACGACCAAAAAGTTTGCCAAACTTTTGCATCTGTTCACGACCACAGACTCGGTATACGAACAAGCCAGTTTCCCTTTCGGTTTGTGGGCGCCGATGATTTCCGCACGTGTTCTGTCTCTCCCTATGCATTCCCTGTGCAGAGAGAGAGAGAGACACACACACTCACACCCGCGCGCGCGAGAGAGACACACACACACACACCCGTGCGCGAGAGAAAGACACACAAACACACCCGTGCATGCAAGAGAGACACACACGCGCGCACTAGAGAGAGAGAGAGACACACACAAATGTGCGAGAGAGAGAGAGAGACAAACACACAAGAGAGAGAGACGGCTGGACGCGTAAGGCTGAGAAGGCAGTTAAAGAATGCACCAGGCTTGTTTTTAAAGAGAAAGATCCGAGCATTGTTTTAACCTCGTTTTATTTAATGAAGACTTTTTTCTATTGGATTTTAACCTCTACTTCACTTCTTTTTACAGCAATCGGTTCGTAGCATGCATTGTTGCAATGTTACTTTTCTTGGTGGTTTATTAAATTATGGATTTTTCAAATGTTCATTTTTTTCCCTGTGCTTAAAATCATTAAAAAAAGTGTTTTTAGCGAGAGGTTCGTAGCGCTATAGCGCGAACTCTTGCAGTGTTAGTTTTCTCTGCTGTTCAAGGTTTTCTCAGTGTTATTCAATGTTTTTACATTTAGTTTACTATTCTGCTGTGCATTCTATGGTTTAATTAACTATATTTGTACTTAAAAATCTTTAAAAAATATATATTTACATACAGTTCGTACGGTCTTGTACAGATTATGTGTATTTACATACAATCATATGGGGGGAAATTACTTCGGTTTATGACCAAATCGTTTTACGACCAGAGGTTTGGAACAAATTATGGTCGTGAACCGAGGTTCCACTGTACCAAGTATCTATACTAATAAAATGCAAAGCCCTCACTCACTCACTCACTGACTGACTCATCACTAATTCTGCAACTTCCCGTGTAGGTAGAAGGCTGAAATTTGGCAGGCTTATTCCTTACAGCTTACTTACAAAAGTTAAGCAGGTTTCATTTCGAAATTCTACACGTAACGGTCATAACGGTCGATAACGGTCGACAACGTCCGCCATGTTGAACTTTCTTATTCATGACCCCATCTTCACGAAATTTGGTAGGCGGCTTCCCTGCACTAACCGGAACCGATGTACGTACTTATTTCGATGATATGATGCCACTGTCGGCCGCCATATTGAATTTTCCAAACGTCACTAATTCTCCAACTTCTCGTGTAGGTAGAAGGCTGAAATTTGGAAGGCTCATTCCTTACAGCTTACTTACAAAAGTTAAGCAGGTTTCATTTCGAAATTCTACGCATAACGGTCATAACGGTCAACAACGTCCGCCGTGTTGAACTTTCTTATTTATGGCCCCATCTTCACGAAATTTGGTAGGCGGCTTCCCTGCGCCAACCGAAACCAATGTATGTACTTATTTCGGTGGTATGACGCCACTGTCGGCCGCCATATTGAACTTCCCAACGGTCTTTGTTACTTATGGGCCCATCTTCAAGAAATCTGGTACGCAGGTTCCCAACGCTAACTGAATCCTACTTACGTACATATATACGTCCATAGCCTGCAGCTCGGTCACCGTGTGAGGCGGCGTTGGGTCCCCCATCCCAACGCCTCCCACGTTGTTGGTTGCCTGCCTATATAAGGCCATCCGTCGCTCCGGTCTGTATATTCCCTTCCTTGCTTCACCACGGGATTCACGTCTCCCTGCTGATAACTACAGCCTTTTTATTTAATCCACAGCTTCTCCGCTGTTTTATTGTTCGTTTATTACGATTGTAGTTATTGTGTAGGTATTTTAGACTTACTTTACATTGTTCAGGTACCCATTTCCTTTATCGTTCCAATCGTACCCCCATTAACATGTCTATCAAGGTGATCACCATCGATGAAAGAACTGTCACTTACCGAGTGGTTTCCATGCCCAGAGATAGCACCTACCTTTTCCATTCTCTTTGTTACATATTGCATGGCCATATCAGGCTCACTCTTGATATCCGGAGGAACATTGTGTCTTATGTATTGAATGACTGGGACAGGTTCAAGGTGTGGACTGATGACGGTACAGGAGATAATTATACTACAAATGCTTAAGCCCTTCATCTATGGTTGTGCATGTGAGTTGATGGCTGCTGCTGAATTGTTCGGTTGTTGCTTTCAAGTGTACCAAAATGACCAAATATTTTACACCTTTCGACAACCACCAATGCCTCTTAAACATCTTAGATTCACAGGTGACGATTTCAGTAGTGGACACTTTGATGTGTATGAATGTTTAAACTCTCAAAAGATGGATGTGAAGTTATCGACGAAACCGGTTGTGTGCTTACAACGCTTGACAGATGCCAAATGTCACTTCAACACAAGTCCTGCATATACTGTCGTAATTGAAACAAACTATGAAACTGAAACCGATTATGACAGCAGCAATCCAAGCTGTGACATTTGAGAAAAGATTACTTTTCACATGGCCAACTGTACGTCGCATGCTCAAGAGTAAGCTCAGCGCACAGCTTGGTCATATTACAACCGGAGGGTCGAATTGACAATGTGGTATACAAAGAGATCCTTAACGAATAATTATCGGTATTTTTTCACTCTGTTTAAAAAGGTTTAATTTTCTTCTTAATAAAAATTTTAAGGCAGTACTTCGCCGCTGCGAAGCGCGGGTATTTTTCTAGTATGCTAGTTTTTCAATAAATTAATTGGAATAGGTCAATCTATATTTAAATTATCCAATATCACAACATAAGGTCTGCATAACAAATTTATTTCAAAATACAGTTTAACAGACCAAAGTAAAACATACAAACACAATAAAAGAACTTTTCTGTTTTTTTTTTTAAAGATTTAGCAATTTGTTTAATAAATGAAAAAAAGACATCCATTTTATGAATTTACTTGGACTGATCTTATTAAAACAGTAACTTTAACAAAAAACAAATAACATTCCCACGTTTGCACTTTTGTTTTATAACACTAGAATTACCAGAGTCTACGAAAGAAACTCTTAGATCTGGCCCACTTTAAATCCATTCGCACCTCTCCCTCTTTTGTCCTGTAAAGGTGCCGATTAAGACAAGCAGCAAGCAGCCTGCTCTTCCATCCCCCTCCGGCGCAGAACGTGCACAAAGTTTTCCCAGCTGTTGCCTTGATTATCTGAGAGTGAAGTGCAGGAGTTTTAGAGTGTAAATAATAGATCGTTATTTGGAACACATGCATTATTTAGACTGGAAATGTATTCTCATGTCAACATATGCATCTGTAGTAACTGTGCAGTTTCCTTGAAAAGCAATTACACGTGTATCAAGTTCCAGCCGTAGTCCTCCTTTGTATGTACAAACTACTGCACTATCCCTTTCAGTGCATCAACTGACCTGTGTGCCATTGCTAAAGCCACTGAGTAGGCTGTTGCTGTGGAAGAAACATTAGGTAATGATAAGGCAGATGTTGCAGTAGTTGACAAAGGATCAGAGATTGTTGCAGAGGCCTGCCCATGGCAACAGCTCATTTTTAGAGTCTGCATCTCATTAATAAGATGTGACTTTATGATTTCCACATTTCTGCTGTCAGAAAACACAATATTTTTGAACCGTATGTCCAAAAGAGTACCTGCTACAAGAGGAAAATTTTGCTCAATGTTCTGAAAACGATGCCTACATTGTACTGCAAGATGGGAAGCTAGTGTGTTACCACTGAGTCCAACAGATGTGTTTGCTTTTTGCAGTAGAGAGACTAGGGGTATGACTTTTAAAATCGATACATACTTGTCTACTGGCATTTCTTTTGTTGCCTCTTCAAATGGTCTCAGGGCATCAATGGCCGGGCTGATCTAACACCATTCTTCCACACTTAAGCAAAGTGTGTTTCTCCCAAGAAGACAAAGTGCTTTTGTAACTGCTTGTTGTTGCTTTAACAGTCTCTCTAGTATATAGAACACTGAGTTCCATCGTGTTTCGACTGCCTGAAGCAGTCTGTACTCTGGCAACTGCAACTGCCTTTGTACTTCTTTTAGTTTGTCAGTTGCTCTGGTGCTATGGTGAAATAAGCCAAAACTGGTGCTGCATTTATCTAAGACCGAATGAAGACTTGTGTCAGTCTTAATGGAATCCTTGACAACAAGATTCAGTGTAAAAGAGAAAATGGAATGTGTTTCCAATTGGTTTTCCGAATAACAGACACCATATTGGCTCCATTGTCTGTGATCACGGCATAGACTTTGTTAAATATCCCCCAGTCTTCAGTTATTCTATTGAGACGCTCAACTACCTTGTCTACTAAGTGCTGTCCGGGCACATGGACTGTTTCAAGAGTGCAAGCCTGTATTTGCCAATTCTGATCAATGTAATGACACGAGACAGTCAAGTAGGCCTCTGTTGTTCTTGCTGTCCACATATCAGTGGTAAGAGTTACACTGCTGGCAGATTCTAAAGACGTTTTCAGTTTTAGTTAGAGTTACTCATACGGGTTTGGAATTTCAATAGACATCTTACATTTTTTATCCCACACTGTGCCACCATTCCACTTGTAATACAATTTTAACAATATAAAATGAAGTATGAAAATGACCTTTTAATACACTATACACTATACGTTGCTGCTGATGCTATTAAACTTTTAAAGTAAATTTTTAAACTTAACTATTACACCTAATTTAATTGATAACTACTCTTAGGTAATTTTTCATAAATGAAAAACTATTTCAAATAAGGCTTTCATCATCAGATTAGGCACAGTTAAACCATATTTTTTGCATTGTATCGGTCTATTTAATGTTTACTTAAATATATTTGTAGTAGTTCATTTTAATTAGAAGAAAAAGAAAAAAAACATGGTCAAAGCTCATGACAAAAGATCAGAGATTTTTATACTCTGCTCTTTAATACTGCTGTTTCGACCAGCCATTGTCACGCACCATGCATCAGCGTCTGTGCAAGGCATGGGGGTTTATGGGATTCTTTCTTGCATCACAGCACGTCAGTTCTTTCCAGTACATGTGAGCAGAAAGTGCGGAAGTACAATTTTGTGCATTAAAATTGTAATCGATATTTTCTCTTGATACTCAATAGCAAATGAGTACTGTTTGAGTATCGAAGTATCAATTACTGTGGTATCTGCCCATCCCCAAACTCCATTTAATATAATAAACTGGTGAAGTAAAACCATTTAAAACAGTGAACTCTTCGGCAGTGGGCCACACACCTAACATGATTCGTACACATGTCCATTTAAAAGGATGGTGTGAAGTCCTACTTATGCATTGGTGCCTCTGCCCATTTCTCTCTGCGCCTCCTCGAGTGGGTCATTCTCTAAGGGCTGTTGAGGTACAAGCACACGTAGTGCCACTGATCTTTGAACAGAGGTGCCTTGTGTGAGCTTTGTCGCTCGTAGCTCCGCACACCGAACAGAATGTGGGATGAATACACCTGCAAGGTTTCTCCATTGTGTTTGCAAAAACTGCAAACTGTGCGTTGCACTCGGCTCGGCCTTTGAGAACTGGAGGTGAGCTGCACAGCGGCAGACCCTTGCAGCTCCCGTGAGGTCCCCTGCAGCGCATCAGCGGGCGTCTCCACTGCTCCGCATCCACCCTGAGAATTAGCAGCAATTGGCTCCTGAGGTCAACCTTTTGGGCGAACTTCGACCCGGCTTTGTCATAATTTCTTTTAAAGCATACACTAGGCGAAATTGGTCACACCACATATAAAAGGTGAGGTCTGCGCACTCCATCTTTCCGGCGAGTTTGAAAACTTGGGAGAGTCGGCGCCAGAAAGTAGTGCCACTATCAACAAGCTGCATTTAATAATACACTAAATTCTTGAACTTAATTACACACATTATTCATTTGGCGGGTAGTGACTGAGTTCTCGATTAAAGTAAGAAGGAAATTAACTGGATAAATGGAAATGTTATTAAAGCTCTTATTTTCCAAATGTCAGTCTTTACCATACTCACAGGCAAGTTGAACTTAAATTGTTTTTAGAAGCCGGCTAGTAACAAGTGGCATTTCATAAGGTGAGCCTATAGAAATTGATATTGTTCTAAATATTGTTTTCAACAGCTGGTACAGTATATCGCTGGAGAGATTCTATTTAATGATATTTTCAGAAAAAAACATAAGAATATCTCTCTATTATAAAAAAAAATCCTGGGATGGAAAGACTAGAGAGATGAGATGTGATCACGGAAGACACTTAAAACACCCACAAGACGAAAAATTTTTCCACGGAGCGTCTCGCGAGGACCTTAAACATGAGACTTTGTGCCAAGAGATTGACCCAGGACCGTCTCATGGGGACGCAGAACATGAGATTCTTGCAAGACACACCCTATTTACAACCAATATCAAATAAGACTATGGGCAGCTAAACACTCAGACATGTAAAGGCTTTGAGCACACAAAGATCCAGGGCTCTCAGCGCATATAAAGCGTAATAAGGACAATACGTTATAGATGAAACGTCAATGACTAAGCGAAGAAGAAAGAGCAGCATGGAGAAAATAGACCCAAAAGCGGTGGAGAGAAAAAAAAGTAAAAAAGAAAAATAATAATCTAGGTGCAAATTCAGAAAATAAGGAAAGTAATAATCAACCCGGAACAATTGGAATTGAAAAAAAAGCATGTCCAATCAGGCTCAGAATTAAAAGACTAAGAGTAAAAGACAAAGTAGAACTTCATAAAGACGTTCAAAAACGTTACACATGCAGAGAAGGTTAGAGATTATGAAAGCCATGGAATTCAAAAGGCTCAAAAAAACGTTGGTGCGATACAAATGCCTAACTTACTCCCAGCTCTTAAAACAACGACAAGCAACAAGCAATACATGCAGCTCACCAGCAGCAGAAACCCAGCGGATGATCCGACCGCTTTTCCTTGCGTGTGTTCAGTTACCCTAAGCCCCCCCACAATGTGAGCGGCAGAGACAAGAAGTGGTAAAAGGACAGCTGCAGTACAGGCTTTAAAATGATCGACGGGCAGCACAACAACAGCAGAAAGACCGTAGATGATCCAACGGCTTCTCCTTAGCATGCATTCAGCCACACATAAACAATGAGAGCAGCGTTATACATCCTGCGAGAAAGAGATTTAAACACACTCGGGGCCAGAAATAAAGGACAAGTATTGTTTTTACAATGTTACGTGAGACAAGGCAGACATCATTTAAAACAAGTCCATGGACATCTAACCTAGCAGTTGTTGGATTGCTGTTGGCAGACACGCTTCATGTGCTCCCAGCTCTTAAAACAGCAACAAGCAAAACACGTAGCTCGCCAGCAGCAGAAAGCCAGCAAATGATCTGACCACTTCTCCTTAGTGTGTGTTCAGCCGCACCCCCTTCACAACGCAAGCAGCGTTATACATTCTGCGAGAAAGAGATGTAACCACCCCCAGGGCCGGAAATAAAGGACAAGTATTGTTTTTACGAAATTTTTAAACTAAAAGTGAAAATAATGCATATGTAATAATTCCCATGAAACTAACACTCTCTTTAAATTGTATATCCGGTAAACCAAACTCGGGGTGGGCAAGAGAAGCGAGCAGGGGGCAGAGCCCCCTAGTTTTTAAAAAGATGTAGAATTTGAAACAGTCACATCACTATTTTAAACTTTAATGTCACAGTTCTGCAAAGACCCCTTTACTTAATTTGAGAATTCCTCTTGACTTATATCAACAGGTGGCCTATTTTTAAAAGGTTTTAATACATGACAGAGATAGCAGAAAGCCAATGTATAAAACTGATTCACAAGTACATTAAAATACAACTATTTTCTAAGGTTCTAGAGGATAAAGGATAGTTTGCCAGATGGAATTAACATTTCTTGGAAAAGAATAGAATTTTTAAATTGCAGACTCTTTAAAAATTCAAGTACATAATAATAAACTGAAAGCAAGCTAACCCAGGTGGACAACAATACAAAGAAGTACACCTATTATTGCTGACATAAATTCCTGAACTTATCATCAACAAGAGTAAAATGAACCAAGAAACAAGGAACCATCTGTCAGAACAAAATGACTAAATCTGTCAGCACTTTCTCCAGGGATCAAGAGGATTACTTGGAAAAACACAATGTTACTTTTTAACAATAGCCTAACTGTAAAAAAATGTCTGTGGGTTTCCACTTTTAATTAGGCCATACCAGAACAATTTGGTATTATTAAGTATTATGATCGTAAAGCAAAAGAAAGACAGAGAATTTAATATTTTATATGCAGTACCTATGTGTTTTTCACACTATTTTTAAACTTTACTTTAAATGCCAAATGGTATGAAACACTAAATGCCAGTGTAACATTTACTCTTCATAAGTCAGTGCTCATTATGATTATAGCTAAAACAGAAAACAATATTTTAGAAAGTGCAGAAAAGTATCCTAAAGGCAGTGTGCTTTTTACAATCTGAAATATTGTATATGGAAAAAAACTTTCCAAGGAGCCATTTACCCTTAGATAATAAACTTACTGTGTTATATGTGAGTTTTCTCCTGTGATTCTGGTCTACTCACATTTTTGTTAATTAGTCTAACTCATTTTCAAAAGAGTTATTGGCTTACAAATAAATTTCAAAGATTTTCTTGGTCAATGTATAGTGTGTGCTGATGTTATATTTTGGTAATGTATATAAGTATTATGCAAAATATGACTCCATCTGTAAATATCAAAATCTTTCTGTAGTAACTAGTATCCCCAGTGCTTTGGTCTCTTAATAAGAAATAAAAGGAGATATTATGATAATTTCTAAAAATTCTTTTTAAGTTTGCATAGTGCATAAAAATGGCTGGCATAATACCAGTGATTGACTAACGTCCTGTCCGGGGGTGCACCAGCCATGTTCCTACCATTATTGAATTAGCCTCTAGATCCACTGAAATTCAATGAGGAGGGAAATATTCTTATGCAAACAAATCATGTATTTTCCGTTTTACTTTTATATTCTAATCTCTCACTCAAAATGCAAGTGTAACAATAACCAGATTTTACATAGGATCTGTGACCCAGAAAACTTCTGTATATCTTTAGTGTGATATTTGTTATTCACTAAGATGTAATCGTCTTTTTCTCTGAACAAATATCTGTAGTACTAGGGTGTTGTACCGTGTTAGCCATTATGAATGTAGTGAAAAGTCAAGCAAAATGACACCTTTTATTAGTTAACCAATAAAAGGTGTCATTTTGCTTGACTTCTCACTCTGAACAAATATTAAATACATAAATATTTTGGTTGTAAATCATTTACAATTATTGCATTTTACCAAAGTATACTTAATAGGAATAAAATGATTTGAAAAATAAAAAAACATTACAGTAATCCCTCGCTATATCGCGCTTCGACTTTCGCGGCTTCACTCTATCGCGGATTTTATATGAAATCATAACTAAATATATAACGCGGATTTTTCGCTGCTTCGCGGGTTCTGCGGACAATGTGTCTTTTTACTTCCTGTACATGCTTCCTTAGTTGGTTTGCCCAGTTGATTTCATACAAGGGACGCTATTGGTGGATGGCTGAGAAGCTAACCAATCAGAGCACGCAGTTAAGTTCTCCTGACTGAGAAGCTAACCAATTAGAGCACGCAGTTGAGTTCCTGCGCGCTGAATGCAGGGTTAACCAGGAAGTCTCGTCTCGCTCATTCAGCATCAACGTGTTTCGCTGTGTAAAGAGTTGTGCTCTTTTGTGTTTATCTTTGTGCATAGTCAAGCCCTTCCTTATGGCTCCAAAACGATCTGCTACTGCTTCAGGGGCCGTGCCCAAGCGCAAGAAGAAGATGTTAATGATTGCCGAAAAGGTAAACGTTTTGGATTTGTTGAAGGCTACGATTCTTTTTATTTAAAAAGTAGGAAAGGAATATAAGATCTACGGCCGCAGTGTCCTTTTAACCAGGGTGCAAAACGAGTTGTAAGTGGATGTAATAAGGCAGTAGTCTGGATTGAATCTGCTTTAGGGATTTGGATTGAAGACTGCCAGAAGAAGAACAACGGCAGTGCTACACAATCGCCTGAAGTGGCTCCTTTACAAGGGCTATAACGCTCTCCTTTGTTGTGCAGTAAAATTAAACTCATTGTTATCGGACAAGTCATCGTGTCATTGTTGGTGAGTAATCATAATTAATTTTCTTCTTACAGTGCTTAGTACATGTACGTACGTTTAGTGTCACTGTACACACATTTACTGTATACTATTTTTCTTGCATTGTACGTATTTATTGCTGGTGGCCTGTCTATCGTAATGGCTGTAACATATGTGATATCGGAGACACTCAATATCTTTAAAATAATATTTAGGTTTTACTGTATATAAACAGTGTGTTTATATACATAATTTCAATAAATCTTACCTAATATCTAAGAGAATACAAAGGGATTATGCTGTATAACTCTGATGGGAATATTTGTAAACAGTGTGGGAGAGTTTATAAGGGCTTAAAATATATAAAAATAACCATACAAACATATGGTTTCTACTTAGCGGATTTTCACCTATCGCGGGGGGGTCTGGAACGCAACCCCCGTGATCGAGGAGGGATTACTGTAATATGTATTCTACAAAGTTATCACAAGCATTTATAATACTGTAAAAAATTTCATCAATCCTGATCTTGAACACAAATAATTCAATTCAAGGTTTTAACTATCAATTACTAAGTAATACTCCATTGCAGAGCACACTTACTCACACACCCACGTTTGCTTATACCCATCCAAAATAAAGGTATCAGGTTTTCTAAATTAAACCCTTTGACTTATGTTATGCATAGTATTTGGGCAGAAATAACATCATAAAAACAATTCAGAAAACTTTTTTTTTTTCCCCAGGAATGCATCACTGTATATTGCTAATATGTTAGACTTCATAATGTTCTATTTCATTGTAGTCCTTTGTCCTTGAAATCTGTCTACAGAGATCATCATCACATGCACAAATGCTAGAGATGAAGTTGATGGTAGTTTCTTGCTCAGAAAATATTAAAGTAATTTTGACATTTTCTAAATTAGGTACTGTTTCATGTGTTCCATCATAATTGCCTCAATTAGACTTTTCTTTAAAAACAGCACGTGATACAGCTGCAATTTTGTAGCATCTTTCAATACTGTATAGGAATAATTTGTTCATCACACACTATGCATTTTGTGAATTTAATGTCCCAAAGTGGTTCTTTTAGGAAAGAAATGCAGTTTGTAATCAGAACCACAATGCAAGTTATAACCAGTACCACTAACAATAAAGGTAAAATATAGAAAAAGATACTGTATGTAATATATACAATATGGAAGAAAGATTGGACTTACTATACAATTCTGTTCTGTCACTCAACAGATTTTGTCCATTTAAGATGTATGCAGTGCTTTTTTGAATACTGATTGATTAATATTAAGTTTCACTATTAATCAATTCACAAACAATTACCATTCATAGTTTAAAAATTTTGTTTAAATATAATATAATCTTTACATTTATATAGCACTTTTCTCACTATATATTTACATATATATTTAGAATATATTGATGTAAACACAGCATAAACTCTCTCAGCTAATCATATCAAGATTCATTGTTTTGTTAGTTTTCCATAACTTTATTTCCTAAGCTAATATGAATTGTAGTTACCTCAACACATTGAACCAAATAATTGTTATGTCACTGTACAGCTTCCTAGTTGGAGGACCGATCTTCCATTCTGAGTGCCATATACGAAAAGAAATCAAGGCAAATCCTATTATCCCTTTTGCACACAGTGCACTGGTAAAAATCATGCTGAAGATTCAGATTAATTATTTCAGCAAGCAGCACACAAAGCATACAGGCACTTATGATTTCTTTATTTCAGTAGTACTAGACAGGTAGAAAAGAAAACTATAGTGAATTATCTGTTAAATTTGTTTCTCCAAAATTTAAATAATATCTGGAAAGGGAGAACTAAACCACTTTACTAAATGCTTTATTACAAATAGATACCTAATGACCTAGCTTTGTTTGTCAGATCATGAGTTCAACAAGGCGTTGAAAGTCAAGTCCTGGGCTGCTTGCCCACATTGACTTCAATGTGTCCCATTGATGTTATAGATTAACTGGTAGTAACTCTCTGCTCTGAATAGCTCATTTCATCTCTTCCCATAGATGCTAAATTGGATTATTAGCTGGTGGTTGAGGAGGCCAGCGTGTTAAGATTAATTCACTTTAATGTACCTGGAATAATTCCAGGGCTTTGCCAGCCTTGTAGCATAAAGGATTTTTTTCCTTCTGAAATAGTCTGTTCACAAACAAGTACATTTATGCCATCTAGGGATACATCTGAAAGGTAATGGCAATCAAATATCCTAAAGCAATTCAAACATTTCTAAACTTATTTACCTGTTCTAATGAGTACCACAAAATCATCACACACCATTACACAATTATTACAAAAGTACTGACATCCATCAGGATGGATGCATGGGGCTTTGCAATATCTTTATTTCATTATCAACGGCAGTAAACAAGAACTATGATTTAGTAGTACTTTCAATGGTTTTCCATATTTACAGTCTGGAGTAGTTGTATATCTTGCCACTTTGCAACACACTTTCTCATTTTAACTGATATGAGTGGAGCCCAAATGCCATGCCATCTCTAATAAGGCGTGATGAGTTGTATATTCTGATAAGCCTCTTCTGCCATCTGTTTTGATTAGTAGTCAGAACCATAGTGAGCCATAGTGAAAAGGGTGTGAGGCCTTCAAAAAAGCCTGTTTCTACACTGGCCATTCCAAAGTAGCCTCACCCCAAACCAGCCAGCCTCCAGCTACTAGCAGCAGTTTTCAGTTCATGCTTGCCCCAGAATGGGGAAACTAGCTTTTAAAATGTAAAATATACAGTATTTAAAACATTTAAAATATCACAATTGTGTCGAAACTGTGAAAGAATATTGGCTTTTACAGGCAAATCAAAATTATTATTTTTTATAAATGACTATTTTTTTCATAAATTGGAAAAATAGTAAAAATTGTTCAAAAGAGCAAATAAGGAATGGCCTAAAAGACATACCGCAAAGAACAAGTTCCAAAACCAGATTCGTAAGCATAAACTGTAATCCAGAGTAGAAAATAATATGAAAACTAGAAAATCCAAAATAGACAACACTCACTTTTGACTTTTATAACTTCAGTTCACCAATACTTGAGATAATCTTAAAAATGTAGCGGGAGGTCTGAGGAGTGGTGATGTCAGGGTGCTTCCAACTCATGAAGAACCAACCACAGAACACGCAGAACATAAGCACATTTAAAATGATAGTACACAATTACAGAATAACAAATACAATCAACAAAAATAGTATAAAGACATGAAAAATAAAACAATAATATTCATAATAATATCTACTGCTATGACTCTTTCAAACCTACTCGATCAATTAGTTGTCTCCCTCTAAGCTGGAAATACAGATAATATACTGATATTTATACTGCTTGAGCACTGAGTTCCAAAGAGTCATGTTCCTATGAAAATGCCCTTATAAGGTATATTTTCTGCAAACAGTAAGAAATTAATTTCATGAACATGATATAGTGCTAAAAAGCAGGAAACTATATAATTTTAGGGAAGACCTTGAGTGTCAGCAGATAAATTCCTGTAGGCATCCTTTGTTAAATACATTGGGTATTTTCCTATTGGTATTGGTCGCAATGTCATTATCACTGTTGGGCAAGTTACTCAGGAAGAGTAATAAATTATTTTCTTCTTATTACTCTTTTAAAGAGTAATAATATTTACTTATTACTTAGTACCAAAAGTAATTATCTTCATTACTCATTATATTACTATTTTACTTTTGACATCCACCGTCCCATAATAGGGTCTTACAACTAGCTTCTTTTAAAAAAATCCACTTTATTGGTACAATTATCCTTGTAGAGAAGGAGTCAACAATCAAACTGCATATCCACAAGCATTTCAGTCTGTATAAAAAAAATATAAATGTATAAATTAAAGTACTAATCTCTCCCGAATTGTTAACTCAAGTATTTTCACAGTTGAAAGGAGTTTAACGGTTTTATTAAACATTTACAAAACATTAAATGTTGCTTTATATTTAGGCTGATATCACGTCCAGCCACCAACCTCCAGGTTTGTTACCTCTGTCTGACATAGACATAATAAAATAGCCTACATTGCACCAAAAAAGAAAAAAAAATCATGTTCTGGTAACATAGTGTTAATTGGATTAGTAACTGTAATATTATTACTTTTTTGGAAAATGCAATCCCTTACACTACTTGTTACTGGCGAAAGTAATAATATTATAGCAAGACATTACTGAGTAATGCATTATAGCATAGAAAACTAGGATTACAATTATTATTAAATCATTTTTTATGCTGTATTTTACTTTTATCTGAAAAGGAAAGGGAGAAACAGAAAGAAAACTGAAGAATCCAACCTTAGCTAAAAAATCCAGGTTAATACGAGACTGACAGGAATGAGAAACAACAACTGCATGCTGTAAGCTTCCCACATCCCTCAAAGAGTAGATTGGCTAATGTCAAGGGCAAGGTGAAGACCTTGCAGTTTTATTTCATGCTGAGGCAAATGACATTGCTAAACAAATGCATATACCTTAAAGAAGAAATCATGAGAATTTCAAAGCACGCTAACTGCTACATGTACTGTGAGGTCATTATTGGAAATCTATGCATTGATCTTTAGTATTTCTAGGCTATATAAATGACATCAACATCTGAGATAGTGACTTGTAAATTTTACAAATAATACCAAAAAATGAAAACGAAATACACAGCAAAAGTACGGTAATTCAAAAACAGTTATACAATCTATAAAACTGAACAAATACAATGCCTGATTTAAAAGAAAAAAATGAAAGTGTAGTTTAATACAGAGAAGTGCAACATGCTACATGTAAGTAAAAAAAACTTTAATTATAAACACAAGATGGGAAACACCAGTGTACAGCAGGAAACCTCAGAACATTCTCATTCTCCTGGTATTGTGCAGAAGTAATTAATAAGACAAATGGAAAGATAGGTTATATTTTAAAACTATTGAATATAAATCAGATACTATTAGTTTCAAGAGCTATAATGTGCTAGTGAAACATGGCAGCTCAGAGGCAGTGCAAAGAGGAACTAGTCGCATCCCTGAACTAAGGGGAGATTGACCAACTCTAACAGACTAAGGGTAGTTAAGTGGTATTCTTGAGAAGACAAAGTCTATGTGACAATATAGTCTTCATAAGTCTTAACAATTCTCAAAGGAATTTTGATAGTTCTTACTGTTAAATATTGACTCACCCTCTAATGGAAAGTGGTTGAAATTAATGTGAAGTGCATTTCAGATGGAAGCCATAAAGTACTTCTTTCTATAAAAACTTCTGGAAATTTGGAACAAACTACTGAGCCATGTTGCTTAAATGGGAACCTTGACAACTTATAATATTTTCTCCATAGCACACTGGGATAACAGAGGTATTAGCTAACTAAGCCATTGTGAAAAGTTCTTCTGTATAAAGTGATATAACTGAAAGACTATAGGTACTAAGCAAGAGAGTGAAGAATGTGAACACACACCCAGAGCACCTGTCTTTGTTCTTAGAAAGAATCAGAGATGTGTGTAATGAATTTTTAACTAACTCTTGTCAAGATATGGCTTTCTACCAACAAGAAGGCCACATTCAGTATCATTATAAACTGCTGCCATTTCTCACTGTAACATCATCAGCTGTCAAAATGTGCAGTTCTGCTCACTCCAAAACCCATCAACACCAATGTGACATTTGTGAGTATCATCAGCCAGCATTGCACCTGGTAACATATTCCCTTTGATGGTGGGTCTACAGAACTACAAACAGAGAAACAGATTTGAGCTTTTCTTTTTTAAAAATGTATGTATGCTAATTTGAATCTGTTAATCGGAAAAGCCTGGAAATGATAGGTCAAAGTGAATCAGTTTTTATTTGTTAGAAGCTGTTACATGATCTTTATATTGTGTACTGATGAAAAATCTAAAAAAAATATAACATTTTGAATGTATTTCCTATTTTTAAAGTCAAAGAAAGATGGCTTATTATTATTATTTGCCTTTATTGATACAGAGATAACTGACATGACTGTTATTTTGTAGTGTTATAGTGTCCTTGAAAATGTGTTAATTTTAAAGATTTGCAGAGTTATCAGATTAACTAAAAAGGAAAAAAAAATATTGCTTGGCAATTTTTCAAGAACAGATTGACTGCATTCATGAACTGCCACATGCATGTAAAATATGATTGGAGTGAGCAGCCATGTCAAGTACCTCTGGAGGGAGTGGATGCTATCTTTAATCTGACCTTTAAGTGCTTCTCTGGTACATGCATGCCATACCAGAAGTGCTACTGTGTAAACTGCTCCTGGTGACAAAGATCATATGCAGTGGAGGAGGAAGAGAAGGAGGAGGAGGAGGAACTACAACATGGCATTGTGAAGGATAACTTATGTTTGTGAAGGTAATCGTGAAACCTGAACCTAAGATTTGGTTTGGACAGTTGTGCTTGGGTGTGAGATATGCCCTACAAATCGCAATACTGTATACTTATGTGTGGTATTATTTTTCATTATTATACTGTTCTTTGCTATGATGCCACAATAAACCTAAAGGAATTTAAAAAAAATCTGACTTATAAGAATATTCTGATAAAAGCACATGAAAAACAAACATCAAATTAAAGAACATCATAAATCATTCTCTCCTTCTGTATTCATATTTTTAATGTATGTGTACATTTAATGTATTCAATAATACACAAGTAAATAATACATTACAAATACATTAATACATAATACATTATAAATACATTACACAATGTGTACAATTAATGTACAGTATGTATACATTTTAATGTGTTGTTTCTTTTTCAGAAATTCATGTGAGAAATGCATTTATTTCTCTGGACACCTTTGGTTTTTATTTTATATTACAGACTGATCTATTTTTATTATGTTTACAAACTTCAAATGATTAAGATAAGCACAAAATTAAAAATAATGTTCATTACAGCAGATCTGTTAAAGTAAATGTATAGAGCTGCAGAATTTAGAAAAGTAATATGTATAATTATATTTGTTATCATACTCTGATTATATACTGATTATTGTGCTGGGAGTTTTACACCAACATGATTCTTATTATAAACAAGTCAATTACTAAACTGTATCTCTTAAACTCTGTTATGAATACACAGGATATTTGCTATGGCATTATTCCTTATAAACTTTTATAAGCAGGAATTAGCATTAACATTATTTATTGCTCTCAGTAATGATTAGTTTATATCTTACTTTCAGTATCTATCAGCCGAAATATATGTAAAAACTTAAATATATGTTTTGTTTTATCAAAAATATATATCTTTGTCTCTTTAGTAATTAGGTAGGTAAATATTCTAATATTAAACCAAAAAGTTGTAAAAGAGACAGTGACAGAAAACATTAATGACAAAAAATTGCAGTAGTTATTGCAAGTCCTAAATTGTAGATTTATTTTTGTTAGAAGAGCTACTTAATAAAATTAAAAATCCTTTGGCAGTTTGGGGTTCAGCTTTGGAGGTATAGCAGTGTTTAATGCTGAGCTGTACTCTATATACAAGACACCGGCATAACAGTTTTTATTATCCACATATGCCAGCTTGGTATGAAGTACACTGGATATGGCACCCTCTGTGGGCCCACTGTGACGATATGCAAACTGGAGGTTACCAAAACTATCTGGAATATTCCTTTTAATGTGTACCAGTACCATTCTCTCAAATAATTCAAAGTCAGCGGACTGCAGTCATTGTGACCTTATTAATACATACAAATTGTGAGGCCCACGGAACGTACAGCCACCCCAACCCCAACACAAACAGGCAGGACACCAACGGCCCCACAGCACATGGTTTATTTACACTACTGTCTTCCACAGCTCACAAGACACAGAGCCCAACACTATACAGATCCTTTTGCCCCCAGTCCTTCCGCCTCCACTCCTCGATAGATAGATAGATAGATAGATAGATAGATAGATAGATAGATAGATAGATAGATAGATAGATAGATAGATAGATAATTAATCCCAAGGGGAAATTCACAATAAAAAGTAGTAAAAAGTAGTGAAAGGTAACGAGTCCACATAAAAGAAAGTGGTACGAATGATCAGTGAAACAGAGAAAAATAGAGGAAAAGGTAGAAAGATAAAGTCATACACAGAGCTGCTGGAAAGGCTGCCAACTTGCGGTGACGCCTGAGTAGGCTTTGTTCTCTTCCTCCCGACTTTTGCTGCTGACATCTGGTGACTGGCCCCTTTTTTTTTGGCCACCTGGAAGGACTCCAGGCACCCAACAAGCTTCACCTGGAAGTGCCCCCTGGTGGTGGCCACAGGCCCCAGCAAGGTTGAGCTCCCATGCTCATGACCCATAGCCCCACTGGAAACCAAGGGGGCTGCCCTCTGCCAGTCTGGGGGAGAAACTGTCCTGGAAATACTCTCTTCCCCAGTCCATCCATGCTCAGGACATCCTGGCCAGGTAAGGTGCTAACACACCTTTATTCCAACGTTATGTTATGTTATGTTATGTTATGTTATGTTATGTTATTTTAAAACACTGTTATTGGTTGGGATGCTAACAGTAACATGTCCTCACTGGGAGGTCAGGAACATGAATAGTGTGAGGATTCCCAGATGTAGCACCAAGGCTTTATGTTGCAGTAATTAGACCTTTGATTTTGATGCAATATTTTTTGTCATATTTGTATTGTTTTGTTAATTTAATAATTTTCTTGGATTTTTTTTTCTTTAATTGATTTAATTTTGTTAAATTTAGTTCATTAATAAACTTAATAAAGTTTATTGAGTGTAGGGAAGCTTTTTGCAGTTTGGAATATTCCATTTTGAATTAAATCATGGTAGAACTGTTTCAAATCAAAATAATTCAAATGTGCTTAAAATGTTCAAAGCACATTAATAAAAGATCCAGCAGACCTTATTAAAATTCAGGATATGAATTCCTGGCCTTTTAATGTAATTGCTTTGTTGTAGTGATTCAGTATTTTGCAGGCAGCACACTACAAGAACACTGTTACTGTTTGGTTCCTCCTGCAAGAGCATCTTCTCCTCGGCCTCACTCCCTTACATAAATTGCAAGTGGTTACTGCATATACTTTGTAAATCAAAGACAAAGGTGCATAAAAAAAAAGAGTTGTGGCTCCTGCAAGGAGATCCACATTTAATTGGTAGTGTTTCTAAGAAAAAGAAGAAAAGTATTGTGGCTGGTAAAAATATGTATTACTAGAGCACCTTCTGGTACCTCTGAGTGTGGAATTACACAGATTAGCAGGGATGATCCTCTTAGCGTAGTATTATTAGTGTCACATATGCACAGTGCAATGAAATTCTTTTTAGCACGTTTGAGCAACACAGAGAAGGCTGCCATTACCCTTGTCCTGTTTGTTGATTTTGCACAGTATAATATCCATCCATCCATTTTCTAAACCCACTTATAGTATACCATCATAAAATAATAGGTAGTGGTGAGTAAAACAACCTTTCCTTTCGCATACACTTTTGTTCAATTCAGGGGTTCCTAACCTGGGTTGCTCACACCTTCCAGGGAGTGTGAGATGGCATTTCATGGGGTGTGACGAAGAAGAAGGCTGCGTAGTGAATTCGGCAAAATTGAGTGAGGTGTGTTGGTTGTGGCACAACTGGTGTTTTCCAGGATGCTGTCATTTGCACGTCATTTATTAATTAATGCTCCTGTTTAAGTATGAAAAGAATCAAGCATTGCATGCAATACTATCACCTGTGAATTAGCTGCACAAATGGGCATTCTCGCAGGTTCCTTGCTGCGGGTGAAGACGTGCCCAAATTGACACATCTGTTTTTGAACTGCAGTTGCAGTTGGGAACAAAGCTTGTCTTTTGTGTTTCACTGCTTATTGCTATGCCTTCACCCATTGTTCTACAGGGGTCTCCAATGCCCCAAGCCTCTCAGTCATTGATTGTGTTTCATTGCCTCGCAGTGCTTGATTCTTCACAGGGTACCTTAACCTCTGGATTGTCAATTGAGTGTCTAAAGTTCACAGGGGAAATATTTATAAGGTTGTTGAGATTTATAAAGGTATTATTTTTTTTAGTTCAATTTGTTCATCTGCAGTATTGTATGTCATTCAGTTTGTGGTTCAAAAATTAGAAATCTGACTTCTTCACCTTCAAATATATGGATGGGGTGTAAACATACATCAAAAATGGTGCAGGGCATAGAAAAAGGTTTGGAAACCACTGGTGTAATTGATGTAAAACCTAATCTTATACGTTTTTTCTTAACTGTAAAACTCACTGAAAAGCGTATTTTGGAGTTATAAAATTTTTTGAGGGGATGACAGAAAAAACATTACACCTTAAGGGTTTAGCAAGTCTGTACAGTCCTTTTAGATCCATGTATTTCTTAGGAAAGTGTCTAGATGAAAATAAACAGGCAAAAATAGTGTTTTAGAATTTCAACATGGCAAAACACAACACATGATGAGACAAAATAATATACTCTTATACAAAAGCTGTAATCTATCAAAATAATATACCCCACTATTCACGTTTGTTCAGAAGAAAATGCTTTACCTCTACTCTACGATGAGATCCCTGTTTGGCCGGTAAAAAACCTTGTGCGATACTCCTGCTGCTTTATAGGAATTGTTGTTCCCAAGTCAGCATTGTTTTTAGGTTGTCCCTTTTCATTACATTTTTATCCCTGTTAATTTTGTGAAAAACGGTTTTTGCGTGACTGGTGAATAAACAAACTGTCAAGCAAACGGCTTTTGATTTTATTTTTATAGACTCCCATAATTTGTGAGTTGTATTCAAAGACAAAAAATGGTTTATCCTCTTACACATTAATAACTGAACAAGTCTAGAACTTTTCTGTAACCATTCTTTTATGTCACCATGTCTGTTATTGGCATTGCATTCCCACTTAAATCTTGTATCAGAATCAAATCATTATTGATCCATCGATCCACCAGTCTCCAAACACATGTCAACCAGTTAAAAGTCAAATGGAGATACAACCTATAGTAGCAGAATTGAGCACAAAAGAACAGTCAACTATGGATGGGGTGTTTAGCAGAAAAACTCATATCACTTTTTTAGTCTATTAAGCTTTTCAGTTTTATTGCCTTTTGCCTAACTGCACTTAGCAGAATGAAATCATTTTAGCATGCAGACACTTAAATGAGCGCCTGACCTTCAGATGGATGTACCAGGATGACCTGATGTCCCATTTATGGACCTACTTATATTAGATTAACATGTTATCAGCTGTATGCTAAGCATGCTTTTGTATATTCATATACAATAAAGGCTTAGTCTAACAAAGGATTGCTAGTACAACCATGATAACTGACTAACTGTACTGTGTACTCCAAAGGCATATTTGTTAAATAAACGTTTTGTATATTGCTGAAGTCCAAGGAACCTTTAATGTACAAGTAGATCTGGGATCTGGATTTGTACCCTACAGGTGCCAGTACATTGCAAGACCTCACCCATAACATCATTTTTTATTCATTCATTGATCTATCATCAAACTATCCATCCATCCATTATCCAACCCACTATATCCTAACACAAGGTCACAGGGGTCTGCTGGAGCCAATCCCAGCCAACACAGGGCACAAGGCAGGAACAAATCCCGGGCAGGGCACCAGCCCACCGCAGGGCACATGCACACACACACACCAAGCACAAACTAGGGACAATTTAGGGTCGCCAATGCACCTAACCTGCATGTCTTTGGACTGTGGGAGGAAACCGGAGCACCCAGAGGAAACCCACTTAGGCACGGGGAGAACATGCAAACTCCACGCTGGGAGGACCTGGGAAGCGAAGCCAGGTCTCCTTACTGCGAAGCAACAGCGCTACTACTGTGCCCTCTTCAAACTATTTTAACCCAAATCATTGTCAAATTGAGACACAGCTTGCTGGATCAGCAGTGGGCACAAGACAGGAACCAACCAACAATCACATCACGTAATAACATTTAAATAGTATTTTATCATAATTGATTACATACTATATATATAATATTTTTTTGCAAAATTATTGTGCAGACTATAAACAAACCAAATTTAATTTGCTATTTTAGATGAACAACATTTAATCAGTCGAAAATATAAACAGTGTTAACTTTAACTGACAATTTCTATTTATATTTTGTAACTAGACACAGAGTGTCTAGAAACACTTTCTTCCCAGCCCACTCTTTAAGAATTCATAGCTGCCACAGTGATAGATTAACATATAAAATTATATTGCGGCATATACATTGATCATGGAATGAAAACATAGATGTTAGTATCCTCACATTGTGGGAACATTTTAATGCTTGCCTTTCAGAATTAATTGATGCTAATTAAAAATATAAAGCCTCCAGTAACAATGGGAGCTAAATTTGTAAATGCATTAAACATATCAGCTGAGAAAAACCACCAGTAAGATTAAAATGTAATATCTATATTAGCTTTAAATCCTGTTGTTTCTTAAATGAATGGGACAGTTAACTACAATGGATTCAAACTTCAGAGCTGGTATCCCCCAGTGCACTGCTGGAATAGGCTCTAGCCCCTTGAAATTCTATACTGGATTTAGTGGGTTTAAACTGTTATGTTAACCTCAGAGTATCCATATTAACTGTAACTGCGTTTGTCCAAGGTTTCCAAAAGTTTGCAGCTTGAAATTACTTCATAGAATGATGCAGCCAATAAGTGGGATGCATTTGTAAATAATTTAGATTATCTTTATTTTAAAAGTACAATTCAAAGCAAAATGGTTCACTCAAAAATAAAGAGAAAAATTGACAATACAAAAAAGGAAAAGTTCTTGGATAAGATGTTTCTGTGTGTGTGTGTGTGTGTTTTCAGCCTGAGATGGGCTGGCACCCTGCCCAGGGTTTGTTCCAGCCTTGCACCCTATGCTATCTGAGATAGACACCAGCAGACCCCCGTGACCGTGTTAAGGACTAAGCAGGTTAGAAAATGACTGACTGACTGTTTAAGGCTTATATATATATATAAGTTCCTATCCTACACTTGCAGGACATTGGTCAAATTATATGTTCATACTGTCATACAGTCAGAAAACTGTGTGCCATTGCTTTATTTGTAAGGCAATCTAACCGTCCATGCTTCTAGCGGAGAGAATGTGTTCCTACCAGGCTGATTAGCATTCTGTTATTAAAATAGCTAAGAAAGTTCTGTTATGTGTTAGCTTACAGTTAAAAGATTATACCAATCTCTGATTAGCTATGTGAAACTTATATAATTAAATGTTCACATAATCTTACTCTTTAATAAAAACAAAGAATGAGGTGTTTTATTCTGTTTAATTAAGTTTAACTTTCTATTTAAAACCTATAAGGTCAAGTTGTATTTTTCCATCCATTCCTTCATCCAGTTTCTCAGTATTTGTTTTCTGTTACATGGCTATTAGAAACAGCTGAGCAATACTAACTGTACATGAATTAGGGCAAAATAAAGCAGAAAACCTCTGTACCCATTATTTACTAGAGCCCCTACACAATACAGAGATCCAGGTCCATGATACTAGCAGGCAAAATCTTTTTTTTTTCTTTAGAAATTTACTTTCATTCTTTGAGGTTTCCCTTCAATACTTAACATTTATTATAACAATTATACAAAATGGCAAACTTGACATTACATGATGTGCATTGCAATAGCACCTACAACTACAACATATTACTGAGCATCAGGAAGCAAATAGGGAAAGAAAGTGATAAAAATGCAAAAAGGTGCTATAAGAGCCTTGGAACATGAGCAGAGTTTACCAGTTACTGAAGGTGCAATTCGCAAAATCCTATGGTGATATTTCGATATAAATAAATCAATAAATGATTAAGTGAGGGCAGTATAGGTCAAAGGGCAAAATACCCAAATATGCCAGGATTTGTTTTGTAAAAATTAGCATACTTGTAGTAGAGAGTTAAAAACAATGCAGACATAATGCATTTAATTTTTAAAATTATATACATTTTGTAAATGACTGAACAAGCTCAATACATATGGAAAGCAGTCAAAATATGAGTACTACAGTATATGTTTTCAGTGTAAAGAGAAGAGGCATGAGAAAAGTCAGATGCTGAGAAAGGAAAGTGATTTGGAACCTCAAGCACTGGCTCAACCGAAATATGAAGTAAGAATAAGCAGTTAAGGCATTTCAGTTGGAGCTTTTCAAATTATGAAGGTGTGGGACATATTTGGGTTTGGAGGTGTGGGACTTAGTTGGATTTATGACTAATCAAATGAATTAGCCTTTGTAATGTTTATTGGATCAGTCTTAAAGCCATATAACTGTGTAACAAGCTTGTTCTGTATTTAGTAAAACGGATTAGAAGGGATATTCAAATCAGAGACCCTCCTTAAGTAAAGCACAAATTTGTTTATTAATTTAATGGTGTTTCTTATGAGATGAGCCATATGCTCTGAGATCCTGGGTGGCATCTTCCTGTTCCCAGGCCATCAATAGTCATGGACTACTGCACTACTGCAATGAAGACACAAACAACACGTTTGGTGCAAAATGTGAATTATGTAGTTTAATCCAAATCAATCAAGCAATTACCAAACAAAGAGTGTAGTGCAGTCCCATCTTCTTTAAATAAATATGCCAATAAATAATCCATAAATAGGATTGTGGGAGTTAAAGTCAATCCATGAATAAACAATTCCAGATAATCAATCAAATCAAAAATAAAACTAATAGAATTGGGTTACTTTTTTGTCTTTACCCCTCCAAGCCTTAGTGCATCTCTCCTTCTTGTCTATCCCAACTCCCATCAGGTCTTTGCTGCAATCTACAGAACCATTAGTCACATTTGTTCCCTCTACTCTCAACAGGAGTGACCCACCCCTGGAGCACCATTACTATTTCTAACCAGATGGCCTTCTGACTAAATGGCCTCCTGTCACATCCCTGATTTTTTTTATCTTTCTCTCTTGAATTTCTCCTTCTGCATTCTTTCTTTCCTTCTTTCTGAATCACTCTTTTTTCTTGATGACTGTTTTTTTCTCTTTACTACTCAGGCTCTTTATACCTTTGTATGTGCAGGTTCTTTAGTTAATGAGTCGCAGAGTATCAGTGAGGAAGCCAGCTGAGCTGACCGCATTAGCATGTAAGCAAGCAATCAGCCAGTTTCCTCACTGCACACCCCACAGCTACATGAATTCTTGCCAGCACAGACCCATATCCACCAAGTCTGAGCACTGTTTTACTAAAAAATCTTACACCAACATGGACCCCTAACTTGCTTCACCACATATTAGACTGTAATAATCAATTTACATCTAGACATCAGCAGTGTATCTGTGTATGTGAATTTCCCCTTGGGATTAATAAAGTATCTATCTATCTATCTATCTATCTATCTATCTGTTACATTAGCAGTCCTCTGCCTGTGATTTTGTGTCTTGTACCTTAGCTGATCTGTCTTGATTTTCTATAATCATGACCTGATCAAAGCTGTGTTTCCATTTGAACAGGTGAATGGGAAGAGAGAACAAAGGCATGCCACTTCTCAATGCATGCTCTTAGTATTACTAACACTATGCAGATTGTTTGATCAATTCATCTTTGGCACAGAAAGTCATTTATAAAAAAAATACTGTATTTTAATATTCATCCCTGGTTAGTGGTTTTGTGTTACCACCTTGTATGTGTTCCCTAGTCTTGTTTTCTCTACTAGAAAAAAGTAAAATTCCCCCACCCTACGTAGAGAATGTTAGAAAAAGACTACACACTTTTGCGCAGGTCTTTATTCTACGTTCATTTTGCTATAGCCATTGTCCATTTCCATTCCAAATCAGCCAGAAGAGATGCAGGGTCTCCTGAACTGACAACAGCAGGAACTTTCTTAATGCCACTGCAGCTCTCTCTATTTCTTGAGCACTTTTTTTGGTTTTGTGGCACTTCTGTACTGATGTGGTGATACTGTTTCCCCTGGAATTGTCTATATTTTGCTACAAGTTCACACTGCATATAGCAGACAGAACTAATAATTCCAGTGGAATAAAACCTTACCCTGCATAGCTGTAACTGGTAAGGTGGTATAAGAAGTACATTTTGTGTATTTGATTCTAATTTAAAATGAATAATTCTAATGGACCAGATGAAACACAGAAGGTCACATTTGCTTTAAGGCTTTAAGTTTAGGTTCAATAGAAAATATATTTCTTTTACTACTGGAATCTTTAGCACAAATAAACCGTGTTGTTTCTAATAAGATCATTAAAAATGGTGTATAATATGTAAAGATCCAGACCTGAAACCTAGCTGATACTTTCTGTGTGATGAAAGGTAATTCGATTGTAATTCATCTCATTTTGCATAAAAGCATGTAGAGTGAATTGAAAATACCCTCAGTGAACCATCAATCACTGGTTTATATCTTATACACTAGTTTCAGTAGAAATATGACAATAGAGGTGAGACAAGATTGGGATCTGTAAATTTAAAAACTGAGCCAATTTCTCAGTTGTATGGCTAATAACACAGCCCATTTTGCTGAATACTGCATGATGTTGTAGTCGAAAATATTTATTTGCATTTGATGCTACAATTAAGACCAATGTACTGCTCAGAAGGCACAGGGCAAGAGAATAATAAGCACACTTTGAAACATCTTGTGATATAAGGAGAGTTTCCTAAAGAATCTATATTTCAGAGATGAAGGAGGCAGAGACAGCAGGAACACTGCTTTGTTGGAGTTCAGTCCACTTGTTACTTGAAATAACGTATAAATTAGCCATTTTCAAAACAACTGAAGTGGAATAGCGATAAAATATGCTTTAAAACCAATATATTGCATAACTATTTATAAAAAATGATCACACTTTGTAGAAGATGCCATTTTGTTTACACTTATATTTAGCCACATTTAATTGCTCACTGTAAAAATAAGGCAAGTGCAATAGTCTAAAATAAAGGAACACTAAAACTTAAAATTGTACTGTTCTTTGGTTACTAAAAACAAACCCCATTCATGATGTGTTTCAGGCCTTTGTTTACTTATCTGCTAGAAGTAATTGTTATTCTTTTCCATTTGAATAGTTAATGCATAATGCTGCTTTCAGTCAGCTGTAAAGTGTAAAACATCTATTAGGTGTGACTTTCACTGATTTGAGATAAACAATTGAAAATTTGGAGTCAATAATTAAGGAAGCTAAATATGGCTTTGAACAATGTAAAACTTAGTAGACCGAACAACAGCAAAGTAAGTCATGTTTATACTAAAGAAAGTTAAGAAACTGCATTTGAAGTAGCTAATGCTGAAACTCGTACAACAGAAAGTCTGTCTCACAGGAGTTCAAATGAGATGCTGCAATGTCAGCTATCAGCTTCCGCTTCACAGCACAGCAAGATGGCAACATTCCAGTTATCAAAGTTCTTAGACTTTGTGTCAGAGTGATTAGGTCTCGGTGGAATCATATTTTCTAACTTCAAAATATTGAAAATATTTAAGGTTTGCTATTTTGTACCAAAACGTATACACTAATGCCCAGGGGGTGTTAGTTACAGAAGATAGAGCTGTATAGTTAATGCAAAACTAAATTTGGGCTCAACTTTGTGTAAATGAATATGCTTAATAAATATGGAATAATGAGCAGTCCTGACAGAAATATTCAAGCTAAGAATTAAGAAGGCTATTAACAGATTACTATCTTTACTAGTTGTAATGGCTACAAATGTCAGGAAAACAAAAATACTGCTATTACAATTGTGGAACTCTGAAAATAACTTGTACCACTTTAAGCTCCTTTCAGATATATACTGTAGCAGGTTTCATTACAACCTACAGTAAATATGATTAAACCTTTAATGTGTTTTAGTACATTAATATTAGAATTATCTCATTAAATCCATTTATTAATCTCACTCTCTTTCACCTTTGCATTGTCATTTCGTAAAAATCTGTTGTATAAAGGATTAATAAATATAATTCTTTTGCAAATTATTAAAGTATAGTTTTATACCGTATGATGTCTTGCGGTTTATTTCTCTTTTTTAAATATCCAAAGAAGGTCAATTAAATTATTAGATAGTGTTTCTAGGGCTTCTCATTATTTTGCTTGCTCACTTAACATGTTTAGCTGCCTCTTCTGTCCAGGGGACAAGCCAATTAAGGCTTAAAGTGTAAAGCCTGGGATTTAAAGCAAAGTGCACCGAGGAAATTGAGAAAGATCAATTACAGTCAATGACAGAAGTGTTCTCTGTACACTAATTTGTACTTTTGACATGGGTGTAGGAGGCAATGAAAGAAAAGGACCTTCAGATTCAAAAATCAAAAAGCTTAGGCTTGTAATATTTTTTTTTCAAATGCTTCATATTCTGGAAGTATGTCCATCCATTATTAAACCTGCTTGCATCAGCCATTGGTAGTCCATTTTGCATCCATTTTGGCATTTGGTGCAAGGGAAAGATTTACCACGTAGTAGGTGCCAGTTTTCTTCATGGCACACCACCATCTTCACTCATTTGTGGGACACCACTGTAGCGTCATCAGTTAACCTAACATGTATGTCTTTGCATTGTGGGAGGAAAAGCTGGATATCTGTAGGAAAAAGCCCACGTCGACCTGAGAAGAATGTGCACACTTCATGGCTGGGCTGAAATTCAAATGCAGGAATCTGGAATTGAGACACAGCAAAACCACCATGCCAATTCACAGGAAAGATGATAAATAAAATAAAATAGTAATTCTGAGTAATAAGAGCATGGTTATCCATTTCCATTTCAGAACCACAGATATCTGTCCTGGCATTGTTGGGACCAAGGCAAGAAAGGTTTTTGGACAGGACACCAAATATTAGAAAATATTCATCCATATATCCTTCCATGTTGCTAACCCACTTATCAAGGGAAGGGCTGCATGGAAGCTGGAGCCTGTCCTAGCAAGAATAGGGCACTATTAGAAAATGTTGCACTTTAATCAAATACAAGTATAATGCGATACACAACTTTGAAGAAGACTTACTTATTAAATTCAATAATTTATTTCTTAAAAGATTGCTTTCATGCACTGACTTACAGTGTGTGCACAGCAATTCTAAACAAATATGGGAAAAAATCAGCTGTTGTATTTTGTAATAAAGCCCAGTAGACCGTGAAATCATTTACAGATGGCTGTTGGTTTAATTATATATATATATATATATATATATATATATATATATATATATATATAGTAAATACAGCTAACTACTGCCTACACACTTCTATCACACATTGTCTTGCTCATGACAGTAAGTGTTCCAGTCTTTCTAGTGGCAGTTGAAAGTTATAAGCAATCATTAACATATAGGAGAGATTTCCATATTGTAGTGTAGTGTAGATTTCATCATCTGTTTGGAAAAAGAGGCAAGTTTTTCTTAAGCTGAAAAAGATGCAGAATCATCTATCAAAATATCTCAGAGAAGCTCTGCTTATCTGTAAAATTTTTGATTATGGTTTGAAACGATCTTTGCTTTAGCACATACATTTGTTAAAAGTCTCTTCAGTACTGAGTAGGTTTAAAATTTACAGAAAAAATCATACTAATGTAAAGCTTTAAGATTTATTGTCAAAATTAACATGACAAAATTTTAATGACACTACTATAAAAACGTTTTGAAGGCATACTTGAGTATTAACAGTTTTAGATTTTTCATCCTGGACTTCCAAAGTTTCCTGTCATTAACCAATATATCCCAGATTTTCTCTCACCACATAATCAATTTTTGTTTCTCATAAGTGAAATAGCACCCTTGGTCTGTTTTTGAAACCACCACATTTGTATTCAGTACTATTCATAGTGTATACCACACTGTTAATAGGTTTTCTGGTTAAAATACAATGGTGAAAAATAACAAAAACAAAAAATAAAAAACAAAACAAACAAAAAAAAAACACCATGACATTCATACCATTTGCATAGGGTAGAAAAGGTTTATTCCCATAAAACACAGATTAGAGAGAAGCACTTATTGTAAAATAGCATTTTGTACTGCTATAACAAATTTAAAGAGGGAATGTGTTACACTGGGGAGTACAGCGATGTCGGCCCCACCGTGAGTGACTATAGCACCCGGGACTATAAGAATCCTTATGTAGCTAAATCTGCTCTTGCTTGCTTATCTCTATCTTAAGTATTGAAAATCTTTTAACAACATCTTAAAATAATACCAATTGAAATTTTCAAATATTAGAAAGGAGACAGCTGAAAAACAGATTTTTTGCTCTGGCGAACAACTGTATTGTACTCCTAAAACTTGAATTAAAATTTGAAACTTAAACCCACAAAGCAGAAAAAACCTGCTCATCTTTCTTTTTTCCCTTTTATTAGTTCTATAAGAGTTCATTATAGCAACTACGATGCAGAATAACTGAACACACGGTAAGAAATATGATTGTCTTATGATGTTATCTGATTACCTATGAAATTAACCTAACCCAAAAGTTACCAACTAACTTCTTAGTTTATTTTGTATATGTGGAAATGAAGAAATGTCTAAAACAGCTATGTAACCATTAATTGTAACCTCTTATATATCTCACAATCTGTGCTGTTTGCTGACTGGAGCTGTCTTTACTTTACAAGACTTTACCACAACTTAAAACCAAGAGAGGGCTTCAAATGCATGTCCTCGCCTGCCTTTAGGAAAATGCCATTAGAAAAACAGTGAACAATCTAACCTCCTGACCCGCTAGAAGCAGTTAAAAAACCTGGATTTAGTCCTTAATTTAAACACTAAATGTATTTGTACCAAAACCAAAAACAAGAACTAAAAAGTATTACATAGAATCATACAAGCTGAGTGGGTTATATCTTTAAGTGGTCCCCTTAGCAACAGCAAGAAGGTGGTGAACATACAAGTGGCTCAGTTCCTTTAGTTGTAGAGTATTTAATTTAAATCCAATAAAGATAAAGAGAGAGTAAACTGTCCCAAATTGTCAACTTTTGTAAAAGCAGCTGCTCTCCCTCTTCCTTCTTGCCCAATGTGCACATACACCAAGGCACACTGGCTCATGTAGTGGCTAATTCTCATCACTGATAGAAGGGCATACCAATAATTCACCGTTTTTCAGAACATACTGAAAGTATGCACAAAACAGAAAATGTTACTGGCATCATTATCACTAATCGTAAGGTTAGTTAAATAGGATTCAAAGATAACCACTCTTCATTCCTGGTTCATGTTTCAGGTTACCCAGAATACACTGCACTCTTGTTCAGTATGACATGACTTCAGACTAAAGGCCAATCACCTGACATCTGTGAGCTAAAATATCTAACGTAACCCTGTATAACAGTACTTCAATAAAAAAAAATGCCTTCAACATTATCATCAACTCTTTTAGAGACCTGTGAAATTTTATATCCCTTTTTGTAGTTGTCATTTACAGATAAATAATCATGAAAAGGGTTAAAAATACAATCCCTGTAACGTACGATTTTTTTTGCTATCTCTGACCTCCTTAAATTTTCCTGACATATGCTCGTAGCTCCTTATAGCTATGTTAATACCCCACTTTTGTTTTGTAAATGCGTGGTTTAGCAGAACGCAGCCTGCTGCACCCTCCCCACCATTCAGTTTAATTAAGGCATTGCCCTGCTGCAAACCTCACAGTTCAAGCCTGTGGTAAAGTGTTTATCTGGCGATGCATTTGACACCTAACTCCCAGATAAAGAGACTTCGGTGGGGTATTGCACAAAAGTAGAATTAAGAAAGCCAGGATAACAGAACAGTCGCGGCTTGACCTAGTTTAATCAGTGCATCCTGGCTTAATCCGTTGCACGTTTGCTGAGCCAGGATGAGAACGCGCGGATATGTTAAGCCAGGTGTATATAGTTTGGATAAATGCGCGTTCATGGTATTCTTAAAAAGATCACGAAATCGATCACAGAATCACCGATGCAAAAATGGACAAAACCCGTGCGGCATACTTTTCGCCTAATGAGCAACAGCTTCTTATGGAAACGTATGAAGAAGTGAAACATATAATATGTAAAAAAGGCAATACAGCTGCTGTAATAAAGCAAAGAGAGAATGCCTGGCAAACAATAGCGGACCGATTGAATGCGTAAGTAGTCCAAATAACCAGTGCTCCACTGAAACCCTCATAATTACAATTCAAGGAGTTACTTGTCATTTTCAAAAATAATTGTATACTTTGCCTTAAATGTGTCCAGTGGACATGCATTTAACATGAAGAATAATTGCAAACACTTACCCACTATATGCATCTATTTGATATATTTAGTTTATTTTATGTCTCTAATGTGTTTAATCCTTTTACTCTTATCTATTTGTATGTAGGTTTTGTTTCTAAGTAATTTGATGTAATCTATAATCAGATAATTTGCTCTATTTTTATCCATCTAATCTATTTTATCATTTGTATCTTTCTATTCCTGTTAAAGAACAAACATGTCTGGCCAAAAAAGGACTTGGCAGCAAGTCAAGATTAAATACAAGAATATTTTGCAGGCTGGTAAGTGACTTGTTTGCTGAGAACATAGGTGACATGTTTGCTGACATTTTATTATCTGTGCTGATTTTAGCCATAAAAAAGAAAAGTCATATTACTGGTACGGGGGGTGGCCCTCCAACCCAAGACTTCACCCCAGCAGAGGAGCTGGCCCTGGACTTAAATAAAGGGAAGCCAGTGATTGAAGGGATCCAGGGAGGGACAGCCACTGACTCTGGCCCAGCAA
Organism: Polypterus bichir lapradei; assembly: GCA_026402145.1. Classification (NCBI taxonomy): domain Eukaryota; kingdom Metazoa; phylum Chordata; class Cladistia; order Polypteriformes; family Polypteridae; genus Polypterus; species Polypterus bichir. The sequence goes on along the minus strand of JANRMT010062833.1, from coordinate 24,997,296 downwards.
GGGATACTGGCCTCTTCATACAATGTACATTATTGCCATACTACTGCGCATGGAAAATATTAAAATCCATTTATATTTTGTTATGTGGACTGTGTGACTTTGCTTTACCTTGCAGTGGCTGGTAACACTCTTACACTTTTGGATCCCCCAGACTATGATTTGCCGGTGAGTATTCTTTATTAAATCATTGGCTTTGCGTGTTCTGTCAAAAATATCAATACCAGTAATGAATATGGCAGAGGGAAGCCACATCTACAGCAGTGGAGTGCACTTCTGCCGATGATGAGACCGTGTCGTTGGACTCTAGAAGGCTCGAGGTATCATGTCAATTTTGTGGAAATGGACACATTTTTTAAGTTTATAATAGATAAGAAGTCAGGGAAGTGGTACTAATAGAAAATATCATTTGTTAAAGGATCCTGACATTGGGCAGTCTGATAAGCAGCCTGGTAACATAGTGAGTATTGCCTAAAGTAAATTTACATTATGCAAAAATTGTGCTATGCTAACAAAAAGGTGTTCACAGAATTCACAAACTGTCAGACATCTCTACACAACACATCTTAAGAGACAGATTGAGCTTTCAGAAGTCAAGATTGATGTGAACAAAAGAAAGCTGCAGGACATGGACCTTGACATGCAAATTAAACGCAAGACACTGAGGAAACTAGAACTGGAAATCCAGAAACTACAAACAGAAGTAAGTGACTTCAGTTCATACTGTAACCATGACTGTAACCCAATGTATTAATCATCATAATTTGTTCTGTCCACAGCTCCAAGCTGACAAGTGATAACAGCAAAATAATAAAAGAAAAATATTCCAAAACCATTGTGGTCTTCTACAATTTTTTTATGACTGTCAGGTACACTTTATAGTGATCGATCCAGTGAAGTGGAACTAGAATTTGGGAAGATAACCACAGTGTGTGCTACTGATGCCAAATAAAATGCATGTACACATGAAAAAGTTATATAGCCTACATTATCCTCTATTAAGGGATGGGCTAAATCAAAACTAAATTAACTGAAATAATTTGCAATGTATTGTTCTCTAACAAGTCTACCATTTCTGTTATCTGGGAATATGGCAGCATTGTCCCAATCAACATCCAAAGCAACTCTGGGAGCCCTTTCTTTTCTTAGGCTGGCAATATTGTGCAGCACTGTGCAGGCAACAGTCACGTCGCATGCTCTGTCTGGGAAGACCCTCAGGTGGTGCAGGCACTGAAATCGGGATTTCAGGAGGCCGAAGGTCATTTCAATTCGAGCCCTGGTTTTGGCATGGGCATGGTTGTAAGCTTGCTGTGCTGGGGTTTGGGGGTCTGTAAGGGGAGTCATCAGAAATGTCTCACAGGCATAACCTTTGTCCCCCAGCAACACACCAGAGAACTCACCTGTGAATACAAAACATAATTCTTACAAGTACTGTACTCTTGCTGTTCAAGGTGCTTAAAAAAAATGGGGTGGTTTACCTAGAGAGAGTCTCTGGTAAATTCTACTGGCCCGAAAGATTCTGGAGTCGTGGACTGAGCCAGGCCACTTTGCCTCTAAATTTGTGATAAGGCAGTCAGCATCACAGATCATCTGTAACAATATATAGCCTATTAAGGTAATTTAATGCACAGAATAATTATGTAGCTGACAGTAACCATTACTTATTCTTACCTGAACATTGACACTGTGGAAGGATTTCCTGTTCACATAATCTCCCTCATGTGCCCCTGAGGGGCGTTGGATACGAATATGGGTGCAATCCACTGTACCAATTACATTAGGAAAAGCTATAACACAAAACAATGACTGTCATACTGTGACTGTGCTAATGTAACATTTTGTAGTAATCTGTTATTATTCATGTTACCTGCAATCTTGTAGAACTCCTCCTTGATGTGGATGAATCTTCTGTGGCCAGGGAAGGTGATAAATATGTGCACAAGAGATTTCAATGCCAGACTTACTTTTCTTATTGTGCGGCAAATAGTGGCTTTATTGAGGTTTTCTGCATCACCGACAGAATACAGAAACATGCCACTTGCAAAGAATCGCAGTGCTATGCAGACCATCTGTGGGACAGTGAGAGCATGGCTCCGTGCGGTCCTGTGCTGTATGTTTGGACCCAGCAGCCTACACAAATATCTGATGCCATCACTTGAGAATCTGTACCTCTCAGTCAGATATTCGTCTGGAAAGGCCAATGGGTCTGCCCTATCTCGGAAGACTCTTTCATGCCTGAATGCTCGTCTGAGTATTAAAACTTCCTCATCAACTACATCATTCAACAAAGGGCAAGCCATTGTGGATAGGAAACACACAAATCTTTAGTCTATATATACTACGTATTGACCTCGTTACGGACTTAATTGAAACCACATTTGCAAATTGAGGAGCCATTTCTTATTATCTCATCAACTGCAATAAAATATAATATATTGATATTTTTTATCATTCAACAATACATTTCTACTGTATACTTGCATATATAGACATACATAGTCTATATTCTATTTCTCATATTGTATAGTATAGTTCTTTTGCACTGTGTTGGCATTCATTGTGGACAGCAAAGTAATAATTGCTCAGGAAAATGTGCTTTCCTCACTGGGTGTTTTAAATCTCTTTAAATCTCGAATAATATATATATTCATCAAACCTCTGACAGTGAAATGAACAGCAGTTTTCAATAATAACTAAAATAACAGTACGCATAAATAGATGAATGACAGTATATCTAGTTTTTTAATGCAGGACCATGAAATGACTAAAACACATTAATATCTAGTAGGATTTAGGGAGGAACTAGCCGATAAATCACTAAGATTAATCTTAGCCTGGTTGTTAGCCTGCTCTGGAGCAGGCTAGCTGCAAAGTGTAAATCTCCATAGTAACTTAATGTAGATTAATTTAGCCTCCCTTCATGCAACCGAGTCAGGGCTAAATTCAGCCCGGATAACCAGAAAATCCCAGCTTAATTCCTTATCTTGGTTTTGTGCAATACCCCGCGGCTGTGAGAAATTTGTGTCTGCCTTGACTTCCGCTGCCTCAGTGGGGGGGATGGGATAGCAGGCTGCCTGCTGCCAGTGCTGATTGACACATTTGCAAAACAAAAACACTGATCAGGAGGTGCAACAGAATTTAAGGTGGCCCAACATTAGTGATATTTTCATAGGCTTCAGCTTTTCTATTGTTAACTGAGACCCAGCATGCTTATTTAAGGAAAATATTCATAAAATTCTTGCAAAGTTGTAAAGAAGCTTTAATGCAAGAAGGTTACATTTTTTGTTATTTTAATTGCATTCCACTTTTTTCCTGATTTTTTTTACTAGCACTAATATCATTGTGTACTTTCTTCAGTAGTACAATATTCACATAGCCTGCACTCATATCTGTGTATCTTTTTTGCACCACTCTATCACTACAGTGGGTCACGTGTAACAGATGTCTCATATAAATGACACAATTCAATTACTATTTAACAAGTGACTTTAATTTTTTACTTATAAATTAGCAAACTACTTTTGACTTGGACTACATAGCAGATATCACTAACACTTAGGCGTAGTACGGTAAGTACTTAAGGCCTCATTTATAAATGGTGCATACACACAAACATGTTGTGTACACCTGTTTCCGTGCTCACATCAAGAAGTTTATTAAATACACCAAAAGTAATTGCATATTACTTACAAATTTAATACACTTGATTGTAATCAATTTGTAACAATATACTTGAGCACCGAATGGCCAAACTATTCCAACTATCATGGCTGCTTTAGCATGGTTAGAAGATATTGCAAATGGAAGAGTTACAAGACAGTGCACATTTACAGATCATATTGACTTCTTGTCCCATGATGATGACTGGTTTCTAAGTCGATTTAAATTTCCAAGAGCTATCGTCTTGGAGCTGTGTGCTGTTAGAATACTAGGATGTATACCTGATATCATTTTTATGATGAAATGTATTAAAGTATGTATATTACATTTTACAGATAAATTGTTAACTTCATTTAAATAATGTATACTGTCAATAATTAAACATGTGCTGCTGCCTTGCATTAAGGGGGTCAAGTCCCGGGTGTACCCTGTTTGTATGTTTTCCTGGTGGGTTTCCTCTGCATGCTTCAGTTTCTTTCCAAAGCAGATTAGAGGATTTGGCAATGGTAATTTGACGCCACTAGTGTATATATGTACTTATATTCACCCTGTGATGAGCTGGTGCCCCATCCTGGGATTGTTCCTGCCTCACGCTTGATGCTTGCTGGGACTGGCGCAACCCTTTTTGGAATAATTAAACATGTATAACTAATATTTTTCAATGTCTTGTCCTGTCTGTGCTTCAGGCAAAGATTATGTAATTGTGTCCAGCCATGCTTTTGATTGTTAAAGCAGTTGGCTAAGCTTTCTTGTGGCAGCACGTTACCTGTTGAAGTAGCACACTGTCTTTGTTTATGTTAGGCCGCATATTATGTTTCAGATATGCCTGTTGCTCCTCATGAGTGAGCACAACTTTATATTTCAATAGGCTGTACTGACTATGGGAAATTCTTCCATAATGTATTTTTCTGATTCTGAGTTTCTCACCTCTGTTTCAAATAACAAGTATGTGTGCAAACTATTTACTAGTCACAACTCTTACTTAGTTTGCAAATCTTGATAATGTCTATCAAGAAGGTATGTGACCTCTGCCATTCCCATATTGTCTCAATTTACACTTAAAGAAAAAAAGAACTCAATATAATCTTGCCTCTGTTTTGTTTCTCCAGCTTGATCATGACAATAACCATAGCACTGGAGACATAACACTGTGCAGAAAAGGAAGCAAGGATAGGCAGGAGATTCTAAAGATAATGACACTAATTAGCAATTTTGAAAGAAGACTCCTATGATTTGGTGTAATCGGAAATGAAGAAGATTAAAACAAGGTCATAGTGGAAGCAGTGGCATATGCTTAAACTGCGTCTAGAGAAAACTAGATTTTGAAATATTGACGAGGCAACGTGGCTTAACTCGGTGGTACAGATGAACAGTAGAAATAAATTAAGTGAACCCCAAACACTTCCACTTTAAGCAGGCATATGAATGTAGAGCCTCAATAACTTCCCACAACAGAGAAGTTACCAGAGCTGATCTGATGGCTATAAAATGTCAAGTTCTTAAGAACCAAATAGGATAAACACAAAAGCCCTGCACAAAACCCTTAGCTAAAACAAAACCAATACCAACAATTGGAGAGAATCCTTGAAAAAACAATGTCTGTGGATGAAATGATAAACTAATTAATTAAATTATTACATTTTCCAACCCAATAGTAGAAAATCACTGCTATGAGAAAAAAAATTAAGTACAGTATATTCTGCTAAAAGACTATATTAGCAGAGAAGAGACGAGTAATAAATCTCCACCAAGATTCAAAAGGCCATGTAGCAATTTAAGGAAAAATGATGAACCAGCACATAGTATATAGTATTCATGGGAAGTATTCTGGAGAACAGAATTAATTTAGGAAGGCCAGGGCCAGAACAGGTAGTTGTAGAACGTGAGCTGTCATAAATACATATAAATTTGGGCCCTTCAATGAATGGGAGTAAACTGTTAAAGGTAGAAAAAGTGAGTAAGCAGAAAGTGTAACAAAGAGGTACTATGAGTAGTAGAAGTGTGCAGTTGAGGAATTAGTATGGGATGGAGAATTAGAATAAATCGTTAGTACTTCAGGAAAAGATGCCTGCGAAGAAGGTAAAATCTTGGAATGTATTGCATATGTAGCTGTACTTTGGGGACAAATGTGAAGATCAGCAGTAGTTGGGGTGTGTAGACTCAAAAACATAACTTCCAAATACAATGTAAGCAACACAACTGCTGACCCATTATGAGAGATATTAGTAGCAGATGGAATAGAGGACTGGTTAATATATCTGGTGCTGTAAGGCAGATAGCCTCAGAGAAATATGAATTTTTGAAAGGAGCTGAAAAAGCAGATGGTGCAATATTATTTCACATTAAGAATTATGATGAGAATTCAATAACCAATAAGACAGAAGTCACTTGTAGAAGGTGACGGCCAAAAAGATCTATTTGGCAAGAATCTATGACAGCAAATGGGGTGCAACACAAAGCACAGTAGTGCGATGCCAAAGCAAGCTCAAATGTGAAAGTTGCTGTTGTATAGAAGATGAATGCCAAATAATGTTCAAGGACAAAACTGTGTGAAAATGTCGCTTCATCAGGAACAAAAACTGACCATTGGATGCAAAAGGCATTTATAGAGAGAATGAAGGGAATGTAGATGACAAGCCAAGCAGTAATGAAAATATTATGATCTTAACAGGAGATAAGAGGTTTGCTAATTTAAATACAAATACTAACAGAGATTAAGGAAATTAATGGTGATCTAAAAGGTGCCCTTTAGAGTAGTGGTCTCAAACTCCGGTCCCAGAGGGCCACAGTGGCTGCAGGATTTCATTCTAACCATTTTTCTTAATTGGTGACCAGTTTTTGCTGCTAATTAACTAATTTTCCTTTCATTTTATTTGACTTGTTTTTTTTTTAAGATTTGTTCCTCTGAATTTCTTCAATCCTTTCCTTAAATTGCACACAACGAGAAATGAAATGTTAAGTGAGTGAACCAACAGAAGACCAACTAAGTCAGGGCCTCAAACACCAACCAATTTCACTCCAACCAGTTGCTTAATTAGGCACTGATTCTTGATGTAAATTAAACCCATTCTTTAATTCCTTGGCTTGTTGATGCTTTCTCAGAATTGTTGATTTTCTCATTTCTAAGAGCAGTGTTAAAATGGTTTGTGGACCTGAGCATATCAACATACCTGAGACCTTCATCTTTCTTTATTTTCAGATATTGAATGATGGACACAGTTTGCTGCTCATGTTTGGGCTTTTTTGTATGTCATTGTTTGGCAGCTAGTTAAGGAAAACAACAGTTAAGACGTCTGAGTCTTCAAGAGCATGTCAATTCAAACTAATTCAAAAGAAGTTATTAGCTGCAAAAACAGGTCACTCATTAAGAGAAGGGTTAGAATGAAAACCAGCAGCCACTGCAGCCCTCCATGACCAGAGTTTGAGACCCCTGCTTTAGAGGCAGCTCAATCAATAATAAAGCCACTGTAAGACCCTTCAAGGATGAAGGAACATAACAGGCCCAGATTTAGAAAATTTAAAGGAAGTAAAGGACTGGTTGAAATTTTCTTTAGGGACAAATACAAGCATAAAGTCTGGCAAGGAGTCTGAAGAAAATGACACCAAGAGCTTTGAATTTACCATCAAACTATCCATCTCATCCATTATCCAACCCGCTATATCCTAACTACAGGGTCACGGGGGTCTGCTGGAGCCATCCATCAAACTATTTGTAATTATTAAATTAAACATATTAGTATGCAGAGGCGCTTTCAGAACTGTTCCAGTCTTTCCACAAGACAAGATTAGTAAGGTTAGAAACCTAACTATAGATATAAGTAACGTAAAAGTGAAGTAAATTGAAAACTTTCTGATCTCCACTGAAACTGTGACAGAACTTTAGGTGCGTTGTTTTGTTTTTATGATGAATAAAGATTTTTAGCTTGTTAGTTTTTTGTGGATTTAATATTTGACCTCTATTTTTTTCTGTTTTTGTGGTTATTTATGTTTATGTGGTCATTCTGGCAATGACACATGAGATATGTTTGTCATTAGGATCCATGTACTAAAGTGGTGCCACACAGCTGTATTGGATTCACTTTAAAAATTACTGTCTTTGTCAGAGTTAGTTTGGAGAGTTTAACACAAGTTTGTGGGTGGACATTTCAGCATTGTTCTCTGACTTACAAATTCTGGGTTTCTTCTTTGTTTTTTTTTTTATTGGTTTTGTGTGTTTGTTTCACTCAGTACCTGATGCCTGCTTTTTAATAGACTTTTTTTTTGGAGTTTATTTTTTTACATCCTTCAATTTGATTTATCTAGTCTCATTCAGATCAAAACAGTTTTGAAAACACAATGTACAGTAAACAGGGAAGGAAGTAGACATTTAGACCTTACTTTAAGTACAGTAGCTAGTCTTATTTATTTGAAATGAGAATAAATGACTTATATATTTAATAATTCCTTTTCAATTTTACTTTAAAAGAAATGCTGATTAAAAATATTGATGTAGTAATAGTATCTGCTTTATCCATGCATAATTTACTAATAAGAATGCCAAATTAAAATATATTTATAGACATACTATATATTGTATTGAAGGACAGCACAATCTAACAAGACAATTAAAAGTGCTTTCCAGAAAGGTTTATCAACATTATTTCTTCAGTTGTAGAAACAAATGTAACTTTAATATTTTTAACATTTTATCAAGCAAATAAGTTTGAAGATGCAATATAATCAGTTTATATTTTTGTAAAAATCAAATATTACACATTTGGATTTCTGTTTACCCAAAACAAGTCTGATATGCAATTACATTAAATGTTCATTACTTCCTTGAAAAGCAGACTTTTTGGCTATTTAATGAACAAATTAATTATACAAAGTAATTATCATTGTCAACTATTAAAATTTATATCTGTTACAACAGAGAGACAGTTCCAGGTTTTCTTAGACGCACTAAGATCTTTAAAGAACAATTGAACTCTATATTTTATGTCTTGTCTGACAGGAAATACATTTAGCAGATGGTGCAATGATATATGTGTTATTCTGTGCCTCTAACAAATATGGAAATATTACTTTCCAGTTGGTTCTCCTGATGAGGGCAATATTGTTGGAATAGGCAATAGGACCCTACATCCAGCAACAGTCTCCAGCTCATACAAGTAGATCTGAAGGCACTCCCAAGCTTTCTAATTGGGAATGATGCTTTTATTGTGTTCTGTATATTTCTCTGGGTTTTATTACATGTGCTGTGCCTGGTATACCTCTTTATTACAGGAACCAAAGAAACATCCAAAGAACATGGGTAATCTGCTCAACTGGTCCCTCTCAGTCTAGAGAATCAGTGGACTTACTTGTATTCTTTTCCATTTTGCTGAGCTCATTAGCCTGTCACTGCGAATTAGCCCAGTATCTACTATATGAGCAAGAGGACATTGTAATTGAGACTCAGTGTGTCTGGTGTGGGTCACCAGTGTGCACATTTTAACTGCCTGAAACACAAATAGATCTTTGTATCTTGGTGGCTGAAATCCTTTCTGTTTGAAAGCATCACAGGCTAAGAATTAAGATGTTGCTGTATATTTTAAAGAAAAGATATACAATATTAGACTTACTATAAAACCGAGCATTGTGAATGAAGCTGCTTCACTAAAATTAGTTTATCTGAACTTCATACAATTTTCATTCAACTAAAAAAAAAATCCACTTGTGTATTAGACCCCGTTCCTACAAGCTTCTTTAAAGAAGTTTCTGATCTACATATCAACAATGTTCTTGTCATAGTAAATTGTTCATTAGATTCTGGCATTTTCCCAGATTCTTTTAAAACTGCTGTTCTCAAGAAAAAATAACATTGATTGCACTATCTTAGACAATTATAGGCGAAACTCCAATGGCCCTTTTCTTTTTTTTTTATTTTATTAATTTTATTGTAATCATTCCATACAGATAGATCAATTTTTACAAAAAATAGGATTAAAAACAAATTAACCCAACCCCCACCCCTGGGAAAGAGAGCATGGCCAATGGAGTAATACTTAAAGCTGGCCAAAATACATAAATTGATGAGTTTAACAGGCGGATAAAAAAAATAAATAAATAAAGGGAATATGGGAAGAGAATCTTTTTCCTCAGTGCTTTAAGTGCTTATTCTAAAATTGATTAGATTCTGCCAGGTTTTGAAAAAGTTCTGCACAGATCCTCTAACTGAGAATTTAATTTTTTCCAATATCAAATAGTATAAAACATCAGTTACCCACTGACTTAAAAGAGGAGAGTTAAGATTCTTCCAGTTTAGCAAAATAAGTCTGTGTGCCAATAGTGTAGTGAAGGCAATCACAGTTTGTTTGTCCTTCTCCACTTTAAGCCCATCTGGGAGAACACCAAACACAGCTGTTAACGGGTTAGGAGGGATTGTGAAACCAAGGCTGTCTGAAAGGCACTTAAAATTTTTTGTCCAGAATGGTGTTAATTTGGTGCAGGCCCAAAACATGTGACCCATTGAGGCTTGGACTTGATTGCAGCGTTCGCAGGTTGGATGTTGCCCTGGAAACATTTTGGACAGTTTTAAGCGAGATAGATGTGCTCGATATATCATTTTAAGTTGAATAATTGTATGCTTTGCTCATATGGAGCTCGAGTGAATTCTCTGCATTGCTACCTTCCACTCCTTTTCTGATATGTTGAGTGATAGATCTTTTTTCAATTTTCCTCTTGGATCTTTGAAAGGGAGGGACTGTAAAATAATTTTATATATTGCAGAAATACTGTCTGAGTCCTCCAAACTGAGCAATATTTATTCCAGCATGGAGGAAGGTGCGAGATAAGGGAAATCGGGCAGGTTCTGTTTGACAAAGTTTCTAATTTGAAGATAGTGAAAGAAATGTGTTGCTGGAAAGTTAAATTTGGAATGTAATTGTTCATAGGATGCAAAGATGTTGTCTATGTACCGATCTCTAAGCAATTTCATACCAAATGTTTTCCAGATATTAAAAACTGCATATGTTTGCGAGGGTTGAAAAAGGTGGTTCTCATGCAGAGGTGCCACAGGTAAAAGATTCTCCATCTTAAAATGCTTCCTACATTGGTTCCATATTCTGAGTGAGTGAAGCACAATTGGGTTGTTAGTATATTGGTGATAACTTGCATTTATTGGGGCACAAAGCAGGGAATATAAAGAAGTACTGCAGGATTTTATTTCTATTGCTGACCAAGCCTGTGTATGTTCATCTGTTTGTGTCCAGGCTTTTATAGATTGTATGTTTGCTGCCCAGTAATAAAACTGAAAGTCAGGTAGAGCCATGCCACCTTCTGCCTTAGGTTTTTGTAGGGTCACTCTTTGAATACGTGGACGTTTTGAGTTCCAAATAAATGAGGTTATGGTTGAATCTAATTGCTTAAAAATGATTTATTGGTGTATATTGGAATGTTTTGAAATAAAAAGAGAAGCTTAGGAAGGATACTGTATTCATCTTAACGTTAATTCTTCTAGCTAGAGTGAGATGAAGGGTTGACCATCTATGCAAGTCTTGCTTAATTTTTTCCATACAGACGGCGAAATTTTGTTGATAAACAGCTTTATATTTACTTGTGATATTTACCCTTAGGTATTTAAACTGATCTGCAATGATAAAAGGGAAGGTGTCCAATCTGATATTGTATGCTTGATAATTCACTGGAAAGAGCACACTTTTATTCAAATTAATTCTGATACCAGAGATCTTTTGAAATTCTGTAAGTGATGTTAAGACTGCAGGCTCAGTATTTTGTGGGTCTGATATATACAATACCATATCATCTGTATATAGAGAAATTTTCTGTTCAAGTCCTTCTCTGATAATCCCCTTTATCTGATAAGTATTTCAACAGTGAACTGCCAGTGGTTCAATGGCGATTGCAAATAGCAGTGGTGACAAGGGGCATCCTTGTCTGGTACCACGTTCTAGTTTAAAGTAGTCTGAACAAATGTTGTTAATACAAACTGAAGCTTCTGGATTGGTATACAGTAGTTTGATCAATGCACAAATGTTCGGGCCAAACCCAAATTTCTCTAATGTAGTGAACAGATAGTTCCATTCAATCATGTTGAATGCTTTTTCTGCATCCAACGATAATAATATCTCTGGGGTGTTTGACTTTGCTGGTGAATATATTACATTAAACAGGTGTCGAAGATTGGAAGCTAAGTGTTGGCCTTTAATAAGTCCAGTTTGATTTTGTGATATTACCGAAGGCAGCACTTTCTCCATTATTCTAGCCAGGACTTTGGAGAGTATCTTAACATCATTATTCAGAAGTGAAATTGGTCTGTATGATACACATTGTAATAAGTTCTTATTTTGTTTAGGAAAGACGGTGATTAATGCTTAGCGAAAAGTTTGAGGTAGAATTTGATTGTCTCTAGCTTCTGTAAATGTTGCTAATAAGAGGGGAGCTAGCTGAGTGGAGAATTTCTTATAAAATTCTACAGGGTAGCCATCAGGGCCTGCTGCTTTCCCGCTTTGAAGTGACTTTATAGCATCTAGTAATTCTGACAGTGCCAAAGGTTTATCTAGTTCCTCTGCACTAAAAGTATCTATTTGTGGTATCTGTAATGTATCTAGAAATGCATTAGATTGTGTGTTGTCTTCTTTAAACTCAGTAGAATATAAGGATTTATAGCAGTCTCTGAATGTGTGCATTATATTTATATGATCAATAATTTTATCTCCGTTCATGTTGGTGATTGCTGGGATTGCATTGCGAACTTCTTGCTTGTGGATTTGTTGAGGTAAGAGCTTATTAGCTTTCTCTCCATGTTCATAGCAATGATGTCTTGATTTAAAAATGAGTTGTTCAATTTCTTTGGTTGTTAAGAGGTTAAGCTCTGAATGCAGAGCCTGCCTTTTCCTATGAAGAGCCTCACTTGGACACCTGGCATGTTCTTCATCTATTCTAGCAATTTCACTGGTTAGCGCTGATGCCTTATTGGTTTCTAATTTATTTCTGTGGGATATATATGAAATAATCTGTCCTCTTAAGAACGCCTTTAGAGTTTCCCAGAGTATTCCTGCAGAGACCTCTGAGGATGTATTTGTCTCTAGGAAGAAACTTTGTTTGGATAGAAATTCTGTACAGTTCTCGTCTGCTAATAGAAGTGGGTTAAGACGACATCTGCCAGATGAGTGTGCGGGGCCTAATAATTTTAGCTCCAAGATCAGAGGAGCATGGTCGGAAATAAAAATAGCGTTGCACTTGCAAGATTTAATCGTAGGCAAGGAGTTAATATTTATAAAGAAATAATCAATTCTTGAGAGTAGCAATGATGCACCGGTGAGTAGAAGGAATATGTTCTTGAGTTTGGGTTTAGAAATCTCCAGGGGTCTGATAGACTGTGGTCAGTAAAAACTGTGTAATTGTCTTTGCAGTGTTAGATGTCATTCCCCCTGTGACAGGAGTCCTATCCAAGAGTGGATTTAAAACACAATTAAAGTCCCCAGCCATTATAATTTTATGAATGTTCAGATTGAGAATGGATGCATATACATTTTGCATGAATTCTCTATCATCAACATTTGGTGTATAAACATTTATCAAAATCACTTTACAGTTAAATAAATTGATCAGATCAGATACTACATCTGATACCACAAATGAGACTGTTGTATGTATAAGAATTCCCACACCTCTACTTTTGTTTGTAAAGCTAGAATGGAACATTTAGCCAGTCCAGTCTTTTTGGAGCCGGAACTGATCCTTGCTTAGTAAGTGGGACCCCTGTAAAAATATATTTTAGCGTTTAGGCCTGTTAGGTGAGAGAATACTTTCTTTCTCTTTAATTCGTGATTCAGGCCTTTAACATTCCAGCTCACAAAATTAACTGTCCCATCATGGAGACATTGATTCTGTATTTTTGATGTCATTTTGTAGTTTTAACTGTAAGTGAGACAGCTTTAACCTTAATTTCCAATTTTGCCACAAGTTATTGCTGTGCAGCTTATTGTTATGTTGGTAGTTATCATTATAAGTATTAAAATAATAAATTAGATATAGCTTGCTCTCTTTCTCTCCCCCCTTTATGGCCCTTTTCTTAGTAACATTCTAGAGAAAGTAGTTTTTCGACAGTGTGGTGTTGCAGGTCCGCGGCTACAAAAGATTGTCGGCTTTTATATAATCCATTCGCTGTGTCAGGCTCCATGGGTGTGATCATGCAGTCGCTGGGAGTTGATGGAGTAACTGGGGCAAGCCGCACCTGCACATGATGGTGCAATCGTTCTTAATTAGCTTCCAGCGGTTGATTGAGGTGCTGCGCCAATGGAGCCTTATAAAAATGGGTTGGCACAGAAGGAAAGAAAAATTAAAGAAACTGAAAGGGAAAAAAGGCTTAAAGAGCAAGAGCAGGATTGGGGGGTGAAAGAAAGAGGACCAGCCAGCCAGCATGAAAAAGAGAGGTCAGCACGGTCAGGTGTCCCGGATGTCACGAAGGATTGTCACTCAAGGGACAGATCACACCCACTGAATGGGAGAGTGGGTACAATCGTGGAGGAGTCCTCCCTAAGTATCTGAGCGATGAGTATGAGTGTGAGAAAGAAGACAGGAGGACAACCGACCCCGAGTGGTCTGGCAGACGCCAATAGAGGCAGCCAAGATGGGGTTCGATAGCTATGAGGACCTTGGCGACTGAAGTCTCTCCCACTGAGCATGCCTTGGGTGAGCTGGAGAGACTGGAAAGGAGATGTGCTTGGATGGTGTGATCCCAATGTCTGCGGCAGTCTCATTTTGGCCTTGTTTTAAAAGTCTGGATTTTACCTTTTTTATGGATTATTTATTTGAAAACTATGAACAACAGCACTCTTTTGGACACTGATTCTGTTTATTTTTTGTAATAAAAGCACTTCTGTACTTTTCACCTTCCCCTTGCTTCATTTTGGTGCCCTCATTGTCCAGCTCATCTGGTTACATTACAGTGTTGTTTTCAAGAGCTCCCAAAAAGAAAGTGGGAGCATGGAGCAGAACCCACATCGTCACAGGCAATTAAGTGATTATTTCAATACAAATGTTATTCTTGATAAGTATCAGTCAGGTTTTAGATTAAAACATAGTACTGGCAAAGTACCAGTGAAATTAGTAAATGGTCTACGAATTAATGCAGATGCAAATAAAATATCTGTACTTGTTCTGTTAGACTTGAGTGCAGCATTCGATACTATAGATCATGATATTCTAATAAACCATCTTAGCCAGTGAGTAGCCCTTTTGGGTACCGTTTTATACTGGTTTAAATCACAAATAATCACACTTTAAGTACTATTTCCTTCACTAAGAATGTTCACAGTACTTTGTCTCAGCAAGTGTTGGAACAATGTCCTATGCTACATGCATTCTGATGGACGAACTAGTAATATATAACTATTTTATTGATTATGAATTGTAAAGGTCTATCACTGGTTCACTGTAGGCTAAAACATGTTTAACTCAGTCATAGTCAAAAGACTATCAAAAATAATCTTGCAGGTAATTACTCTAGATAAAATAGAATTTTTTACAACTGACAAATACAGTTGACATTGGCCATACTCTTATGAATTATGCAATAAAAGCCAACCATCACATTATTCTAGAGGCAATAGATGCTGAGAAAGCATTCAGCATGGTTTTGTGGCTTTTTATAATTAAGTGTGCACACAATTTGTTCCCCACAGGGATTTTATAAGGTGTCTGTAAACATAGTATAATCAATCAAAGGCATGCTCCTTTTTACTGAGTAAAAGGAAAGAAAACAGTCCTTTGTTCCATTTTATTTTAGTGTATAGTAATGCCAGTGTCCAAACTGTAAACAAAATTGCATAATGATTGTGTAAACACTGTAATTATTCAAAAATAATTTAAAGATTTAGGGGTTTTTAATTTAGAACCTACATAATTTGTCTGCTTCTTATCAATATTTTTCTTTGGTCTTGCTGCTTAATGCTTTATTAAGCAAGGTTTATTGAGTAATGGGTGTGTGATTATTTCATATCTCATAACACTGGTGAACTTCATAAATAATACAAAGGACATTTGTCATGAATGGCAGAGTATGAGTTGATTCTAGAGATGGGAGAAGATTCTGGGGTGAAAGCTCAATTTAGGCAAAAGGCCAATGTCATGAGTGAGACAGGGAGAGTGAGAGACAATGAGAAGGGAGAGTGCTTTGGTGTGATACTTGGGAGAAGGGCAAGCAGGTGAGCCACAGTGCTGGGCAGTACTTTAAACTTTATGTTGCTTTAATATTTTTTAAATACAACTTATTCATTGTCTCTATGTCATTATTCTGGAAATTCTTTTATTCCAAAAGATTCCTGTATATACTTAACATATTCCACAATACATAATTAAGATAAAATTACTTGTGGCTGCAAGATTTCATGAAAAATGGAAGACATCCAAAATATCTTATTAAAGATGCTATTCAGCACTTTAAAACGCAGCAGCTGAAAATTGGTGAAATTTAAAGCAGCATGTTGCAGGAAATACCTCAGAGGATTGTACCATATGCAACGTTTTGTCTTACCAATAAACAAGACACTGCATCCTGCTCATGCACATGTTAAACATCCATCCATTTACAATCTGTGTAATCTACATTTTGGGTGACATCAGGATTGTAACATTTGTCTTGAATATGATACAAAAATAGTGGCTTATGATCTTGGTAACGTTCCACAGAGTCTGCTGTGTTTATTCAGCACTGCAAAACTCCAAGGCTGTTGATTAGCAGCCTGTCCATGAAAGTTTTTTTTTTTATATCTGTTTTGCTTTCCCACAGGACCATTATACACTCCTTTAGGGAATTATTTCCCTGAGTAAGTAAATTAACATCTTGCCTGTTACGTAACTGTTAGACTGGTAGACTTATTTGATAATTTTAGGCAGTTATTGCTCAGGCTTATGGACGAGTAAATCTATGTCAGTATGCTTCTGAAAAATATAAAAGAGACGAAAGTTATTTTCACAGTAAAAAGTAACAAGAACATTAGTATTATGTTGCATGCTACTTAATTTTACAAGCACACACCAAGTCACACCGACACAGACTTTTTCCATAATGGTACAGAGTATCCGACCTCTCACTTTTTTTTTTTGCCTCCAAAAACTCTCTAGTGTACACCACATATCAATAGCTTGGTACCACCCATCGTGCAACATATAATTTAATATATAGTTTAATACAGTACATAACATATCTCCTCCCAGCTAAGGTATATTGTCAATAACACAAGAATGTTTTCCATAACACGACATAACACTTGTGGTGGGCTGGTGCCCTGCCTGGGGTTTGTTTTCTGCCTTGCGCCCTGTGTTGGCTGGGATTGGTTCCAGCAGACCCCCATGACCCTGTAGCTAGGATATAGCAGGTTGGATAATGGATGGATGGATGACTGGACAACATAACACAAAAAGGGTCCCTTAATATGGTATAGAGATACACTTCTCTCTCTATCTTTCTTTTTCTTTTTTTGTTTAAATGATAACAAATATATATCTGAGAACTCTGAAAAACAATATGTCTCTGAACTCGTACAGTCACACAGTTTTATGTTCTCTATCTCAGTGGGTGTTCACTCATCACTGTAGCGTAGTGGTGGTTTAGTGATCCTCACAGGATTATGTCTGACAGTCTCTGTTACCTGAGTATGCTCCGTGTGTTGTAATTCAGTGGACTGGGATGTTTTCAGTGGTTTAGTCATCTCTGGAACTTGATCATTCTTATCATGGTGAAATGTACTAGGGTAATGTGTGGTACCACTATCACTCTGGGCTACTAACACCGGGGGTCCACAGGAGTGTCCACTGCAGCCTGCTGAAGCTCTGGATCGGGACGTGTCAGCATCTGGTCCCCATGGCGTTTCCATACCCTTGTTGTCCCACATTCATCTTGTATGACACTGGTCCAGTCTTCTCCATAACAACCTTGAGTCCATTTCTCCTCCACCTTCCTATAATCACGCATGAGGACAGGCTCTCCTGCATCAAACTGTCTGTCCTTGGAGCGTGGTTGACGGCATTCTTGTTGAGCATCTTGTGACCTGTGCACTACACCAGCAACACTGGGTTTCAGGAAATCCAACTAAGATCGCAGCTTGCGTCCCAGGAACAACATAGCTGACATCTCCTTTGTTGTTGCATGAGGGGTATTGCGCTATGTTAACAGAAATGTATCCAGGCATTGTTACACAAGTGCTGTGCCTCTAGAAGATATTAAGGAATGTTTGAACAGCTGCACGAAACGCTCGGCCAAGCCATTGGTGGCAGGATGGTACGGTGCTGAGAGGATGTGTTTTACTCCGTTGGACTTCAAGAATTCACTGAGCTCTTCAGAACAGAACTGAGGTCTGTTATCACTCACAAGGATGTGTGGAACACCATATTGACTAAAAAGGCTCCTGAGCACTTGTATGGTCTTACCTGCTGTGGTGTTGTCAATAATATGCACCTCAGGCTACTTGGAATGTGTGTCCATCACGAACAGGTACATATGTCAAGTCAAGTCAAGTCAAGTAGAGCTTTATTGTCATCCTAACAATATACTTACAGTACACAGTGGGACGAAATATCGTCCTCCAGAATCAAAAGGTGCAATACACAAGATATATATATAACTATGATAAAAAAAATATATATATATTATATGTACAGTGTTATGTAGTGTTATGTAATCCAAAGAGTGTATGGAGTAAAGAGTCCAGTGTGGAGGAAGGCCACATCCAAGGGTATAAAGGTGCTAGCCCAGGCTCTTTTTGCATACTCTGACAAGAGTGGCAGGATTTAGCCTGGAGCTCAATTTAAAAGTTGATGCCAGGCCACCAAACAATATTGCGTGCCAAGCTCTTCATTCGCACTATACCTGGACGTGCTATATGGAGCTCTTTCAGAACCTGGGGGCACAGTTTTGGTGGAACAATCACTTTCACACCCCACATGAGGCACCCCAGTTGTATTGTGAGATCATGCTGGCGCTGTAGGTAGGGTGTCAGCTCTTCATCTGCATCCCTTGCAGCTGGAAAATGCCCAGTGGTAACCATTTCCACAACACGAAATAAAAAGGGGTCAGACATAGTGTACCATCTGATATCGGTGTTACTGACTGGTATGGTGTCTAACCGAGACGTGTAAATTACATCTACTGCGCTTAGTTTCTCTTCGTGAACACATGGGATTGGTAAGCGTGAAAGGCTGTCAGCATTTTCATGTAATTCACCTTTCCGATATTGAATGGTGTAATTATGCACAGACAGAATGAGTGCCCAACGCTGCATTCAGGCTGCAGCCATTGACGGCGTACTTTTCGATGGGCTCAAGATGGAGGTCAATGGCCGATGGTACGTGAACAGTGTGAACTTGTTACCATAGAGGTACTGGTGGAACGTGCGTACTCTGAAAACTATTGCTAGTGCCTCCCTCTCGATCTGAGCGTAATTTTGTTCCGCATTGCTGAGAGTTTGTGATGCATAGGGTATCGGTTTATCTTTGCCATCAGGCATGATGTGCGAGAGCACAGCTCTGACCCCATAAGGTAAAGCGTTGCACGTCAGTCGAAGGGGCAGTTCTGCATGGTAATGAGTCAATACCTTCTGTGATACTAGGAGTGAAAAGCGTACTCACAGGCTGATGTCCACTGTCATTGCTTCTCCTTATTTAGCAGTTCATTCAGTGGTTTCAGTATAGTGGATAGGTTGGGGAGGAAACATCTGTAGTAGTTTAAAATTCCCAGAAAAGAACGTAGTTGACTAACCTCTCATGGTGCTAGGGCCTCCACAATGGCACACATCTTTTCTGGTGATTTGTGAAGCCCTGCCGTATCAATTATGTGACCCAAGAATTCCATGGACTCCTGGAAGAACAAGTACTTCTCTTGTTTGAGATGCAGGCCATACTCCTCTAGCCTGACCAGGACTGTATCCAGAGTTTTGAGGTAGGTCTGCTCATCAGGGCCACTAACAAGGATGTTGTCAAGGTAACAGTGAGTATACGGCAGTCCGAGAAGCACTTGGTCCATAGCCTTCTGAAGTAAGGCAGGTGATGAAGCTACACCAAAGGGTAAGTGATTAAAACAGAATAGCCCTTTTTGCGTTGAGATAGTCAGCAGCTTCCTAGACTTCTCTTCCACCTCCATCTGTAGATAGGCATTTGACAAGTCTAACTTACTATAGCATTGATTCCTTTCATTGTGCCTACCTTTTTAGAGAAAACAGCTGAGTGTCTCTTTAACACAAACTCCAAGTTTTCTTTTTTTCTTTGCTCAATGGCATGCACCATCTTTAAGTCTTTCCAGTTCAGTTTAATAACTCTCAGCCATTCTCTACCAAAGAGTGGGGGTGCATCTACTTTCACTACATACAAAACCAACTTAGCACACTGATTATTTAATTTGACCTGCACTTTGATAACCCCTTCAGGTGCCAGCCGCTCCCCAGTGTATGTCTTTAGCATGATATCTATGGGTTGCAGAGCCACTTGCCTCAGTAAGCTTCTGTACTGCTCCCAGTTAATCAAAGACACTGCAGCCCCTGCATCCAATTCCATTTCCATTTTCTTCCCATTTACTATAGGCAGCACAGAAATTTGTGAATATTTGCCTTTTTGAGACAAAGAATACAGTCCTAACTCATTGTCGGTATCAGATTTATTTTCCTCACTCTCACTTTCATTTTTCCCTGCCTCGACATGATGAATTCTCTTATTATTATTTTGCATCCTTCACTTAATGGCATTATCCTTCTGAGTAAGATTTCCCTCTTTCCATTCCTTTCTCTGTCTTGATTGCTTTTGGTTTTGTTCCTACACATGTGCTTTGTGTGGCCTTTTTTCCACACTGGTGGCAGTCACGATCTTTATATCAGCAGTCATCATCAGTATGATTCATTTTCCCGCAACGGCTGCATTTGTCACAGTTTTTAGAAAGCACTGCACTTTAAGGGAACCCACTTAACTGCTGCACATCGCACACTGCCATCTCCGTGGAAACGGCGTAATCGACTGCTTTCTGCAATGTGAGATATTTTCTCAGTCAACAGGCACTTCTGAACAGTCACACTTTAGTCCACAAAACAAACCTGTCTCGTAGTGCGTCTTCCAAATATTCACCTAAGTTACAATGTTCCGAAAGACTTTTCAGCACTGCTACATGCTGTGCTATCGTTTCCCCTTCCCCCTGATTACGCTTGTGGAACCAGTATCTCTCCACTATCACAAGCAGTTTTGGGGCGAAATGGGCTTGTAAAACTTCCACAATATGGTTATACTCCATCTCCCCTGGCTCCATAGGTGCTACCAAACTGTGTAGTAGTGCGTTCGTTTTAGGTCCCATTACACTAAACAACACAGGCAATTTCTTTGCGGCCGTAATGTCACTAGCCAGGATTTAATGTTCAAAACGTTTAATATATGCCGTCATTGCTCACCGACGTCCTCAAAGGGAGCCAGCTGTCCAATTACTCCAGCCATGTCGTTGGCACCTTGCACTCCATGTTAGACTCAGCGGCAGAAAAGAGGCTCCTTTAAACAGCCAACACTAGCTCACTAGCTAACTACTACATAGCATGGTCGGTCCTCTTGTTGACACCACCAACACCTGCAGTTCACGTGCAGATGATAAGAAAGGGTTCCGGACTACGCACTCGTCGCTAATTTATATTATGTTGCATGCTACTTAATTTCACAAGCACACACCAAGTCACACCGACACAGACTTTTTCCGTAATGGTGTGGAGTATCCAACCTCTCACCTTTTTATTGCATTCCAAAAACTCTCTAGTTTGCACCACATATCAATCGCTTGGTGCCACCTACTGGTTGCTATCGGCATTGTGCAACATGTAGTTTAATATATAGTTTAATACAATACATAACAATTAGAAATATAACTTTACAGGTAGTGAGTCTTCAACAGGCATCAATTAAAATTACTTTATTTTTATTTAGTTAATGACAGCTTATTGTACAGTAATATTGAACACCAATAAATATTATATGTAAATGCACCTCAAGTAATTGACCTAGAGCAATGAAGGTTCAAAAACAATAATTGCTGGAGTTATTGGCAGTATATATTCACATCTCTCTATTATATAAAAAAATCTTGCGATGAGATACCTCTGGTGACAAGACATGATCTTTTGCAGAGAGATCTTTTGAAGAGAGACAGCGAGACAGAGAGACTTTCAATTCACGCGAGACGGACAAGTCATGTCATACTTGCAACCTTTGGAAGCAAATCCCGTGATGCACATGCAGAGCAGGTTAGAGATAATGGAAGTAGGAAAATATATCACCGTTTAAGAGGAGTTTTGGAGGAGTGACTGGGTCTCCTTGAGGTGCGTTTAGCCCAACACTTCACAATGACACATAGAGCTAAATTGAAGGGGTTGGCGAGCGAAGCGAGTTGACTATATATGTCTCCAAGTGTGCGTTTTTACTTTCAAGGTAAGTTTTTTATCTTTACTATTTTTATAGGATAAGCATACATAAATACACAGTGTTTTTAAAGTTACAATATTTATTATAATGACTAATTATTTAGTTGCCTTATGATCTGTAGATAAAAACTATCCTTGAACTTCTGAGTGCCAATGTTCCTACACCATTTGCCAGGTGGAAGGAGCTAGAAGAACAGCAATAGCTGAGGTCAATAATGACACTGTTTGCCTTTCTAAGGCTATGAGGGTAGTTGATGTTTTGAACAGCACGGGTGCCAGTTACATTCTGTGCTAAATTTACCACCCTCTGCAGTGCTTTATGATCTTGTGATGAGCAGGTGCCATACCAGAATATCATGCAGCATATGATGGTGGACTTCACAGTGCACCTGTAGAAGTTCATGAGAACGAAAGGAGAAATGCAAGGTTTCCTTAGACATATGAGGAAGATGAGGCTCTGATGTGCCTTATTGACAAGAAGCAAAATGTTTTGTGCCCACTTTAGTTCATTTATTATGGTCACTCCAGAAACAAAATAATCTCACTCTCAACAGCATCCCCTCTGATGTAGGCAGAGGAGTGGTGTGCCTTCTGCTTTCTGAAGTCTATGGCCATTATTTTACTGCTTTGTTTTGCTGACATTAAAGGTGACGCCACTCTCCTCGCACCACTGAGTCAGTAGGTAGACCATTTCTCTTTAAGCTGTCTCATTATTGTTTGTGATCATGACTATGTCAGCAGCCATACCACCTGCACTTCAGAAGAGGTCATCCACCTGAAGCTAAGCATATTCAGGCTTGGCCAGTATTTGGATGGGAGACCATCTAAGAAATGCCTGGGTTGTGTCAAGAAGGTATGAAGTGCAAGGGAAATGGTGTCTTCCGTTGGCCAGTTGTGACGACATGCAAACTGGAGGTGATCATGCCAATATAAAATATGCTGTTTAATGTAACCCAGCACGAGTCTCTTAAATCACAATTGGAGTGAGTGCCACTGGTGTTTGTTGTCTATTAATTGGTTATTTTTTCTAGGGAACACAGGAATAATTGTCCTTTTGAAGCAGGCAGAGACCGCAGTTTGTCTCAGAGAAATAAATATTGAAGATGTCAGTGGACATTAGCTAGGTGGTTGCTACAAGTCTTTAAAACACGCCCTGAAATTTCATCCAGACAGGATGCCTTATGGACATTTAACTCATATAAAAGTCTTCCTTGTGACATGTCCAAAAACAAAGAAAGCTGAATCATATGGTGTTGCAGGCAATCAAATAGTGGGCTGCTTGGTATAGCAATCAAAGTGGCCAAAGTAGGCATTATGTGATCCACACAAGTTTCTGAACAATGTCCATATGAAGTGTTAAGCTTGAAAACCTGCTAGTTTGGTTCAAGCTTTTGCATGTTTTGTTAGAATTGCTCATTTATAATGATTTCTGTATTTTTCATTTCATGGTGTTTTTAATTTGTTTTTTAAATTTAAATCAGTTCAGGTTTAATATTTCGTGAGAAAAGTTCCACAATTCAAGTGGTGAGCTTTGCTTTAATATGCAATTGGACTGGAATGAAAATTGCAGCAAAACAGAAGCCTCATTTTAAAATCTGACTGCGTTTGAAAATGTCTTTCTGGTTCATCTCATTTCCCCACATGGCTGCTTTTTCCTTATATGTGCTAATGATATAAAGTTGAATAGGCTGAATATAACCACCAAACAATTTAGGATTTCATGCCTTGCCAATAGCAGCCTTTATTAGTCTGCACTTTCTCTTAAACTAAATCTGAGAACAGAATCTTCTAAAAGAAACAATTAAAAATCAGACAAATTGTGTATTCAGTACATCCTATTTAATATTCAAAATATAGATGATCTGTAAGATGTCACATTTTATTCCACTGCATTCCCAATTTCCCTACTAAAATAATTTCTTATGATGCAATTAAGTAGAAGTAACTCTCTGACAGCATCAGTGAATTAACATGCTCTAATAAAGACAAAATGAAGACCACTTCTTTTCAAGATCAAACAAATCATACAGCTAATCTTTGAATAGTGGATTAGGTTTGTACTTTCATGTTTTTTTCATACTATATCTTAGCATTAGAGGTTACTATAAATTGTGGTCCTTGTTCTGCTAACGATAGTAGCGTCAGCTTTAAACTTTTTCTGTAGTTCTGCCACTTTAAAGGGCAAATTATAGCAAGATTAAAAGCTCAAAGAATCATTCTTAAAGTCAGGAATTAATGGACTGGAGCAACATCAGAGGAAAACTCAGCTGTTCTGTTGGAACAGGATCAAAAGTATATTGAGAGCTTAATTTGCATTACCACCTTATTCGGATGCTCCGGTGTAAAATAGCAAAGAGTAAATCTGTGCTTTAACAGAAGCACAGCATTTCTTACGCTTCAGTAGAATCTTACCCAAGTAATTAAACCAGGGTTACTTCTACTGTTTCTTGTTATGTATTCTTTGAACCCCTCAAGTTAAACACTCTGGATAGTCTTACTAGCTTCAGAGCTGATAATACATAATTTATTACCATAGCAACTATGAATACTTTTGCACAGGATGAATTTGTTATATTTGGTTTTGTTCCCAGGATTCAAGAAGTGTTCATTAGATTTCATTTCACTCACAATAATTTGATATGGGAAAATTTCAAGTAACAAATCTAAATTCCAAATGAAGTAAATAAAAATTTTGCAGCATCACTCTCTGGAATTGATTTACTTGATTTTATCATTATTGTTTGACTTCTAAGCCAGTCTTGTTTTTTTTTTTTGGTAAGTATATCATTCTGTTGCCATTTGTTATTATTCCTAAATACTATAAAATGATGCCTGGAATAATGAAAAAAATAATTTAAACAAATCTAGAATCCATTGAGAGACTAATCCATAATAAATTAATTAACATGACTCAATTGTAATGTCTGTTATATGGATTTTACTTTGGATGGTTTAGAAAACATTTTGCTATTAAAGTAGTGAAAACTGGAAAAAAGATATGTTCAGATCATCTGTATAAACCACAAGCTTTGCCACAAGTTGTTCAAAGGTTGATCTTTGAAGGCTCACAAAACTTAAATGAAATTCTCCTTTATATTTCATTTAAGGATCATCTTTGTTGCAGAGGTTTCTCTTAAAATTCCTTAGGAGAAACAGCTTTAGGCAAAAAGGAGACAAGATGTGCAACTAAGGTAAAAGAAGTCAAAGTTGAAAAGCATGGTATATTTTGTGAAATCTCATTCTTGTTTTAATCTCTTTCAGAACTTGATATTTTTATTTATTATTGGACTGATGCCTTTTCCAGGTGACTTACAACATTTAAAATGTAATTGGTTACATCTCCTTTGTTTTGCTAATTGGGGCACAAACAGATGAAGTGACTTGCTCATTGTCACATAGTGGTGTCAGTAGTGGGATTTGAACTCAAAACTACAGAGTTTGAAGTCCAAAGTTTTGACCACAGTGCCTGCCTTTTGTTCCAGGATGAGAACTGGACCACAGCAATATAAATTAGAGCATCTAGCAGTATTATTCAGAAGTAAGGACTATAGTTTTGAAATCATAGTAATATGTTTTATTACTACAGTCCATACATTTCATTGTATATTACTGAGAAAACAATGAAAATACTTTCAAATTGCAAAAAAAAAAAAAGTCAAGACACTACCTTGGAAGATCTGAGCCCATTTTGTGACTTCTGCTGAAACTTAAGAGAAGACCCTTGTGAGAATGCCAGGGTGTTTTTTTTTCTCAGGAGAAAAATCCAAGAAGCATGAAACAAAAGGACACATCTCCATTTTATTTCTTTCTGATGTCATTGTTGTCAAGGAGAAACTGAAAAGATATTAAAATCTCTTTTTTTGATTTTTCACTCCTATGGCTGCCCTTAAATAGGCAGAGTGATGGCTCAGAAGGAGTGATGTCAGGGTGGTCCCTCCTCTTTTAGGAGTATTGTAGATACTTTCATCTTTTTCTAATTTCTTTTGCACTTTGTACACAATTGTTGTAACTGGTAATTGATAAATGACAACTGGAATATTTGCCATGTTGCAGAAAGTACAATTATAATAGTAGCAACAATTATAATATTTGTATAAATAGTAACTAAAGTAATAGTGAAAAACAGAGTAAAAAATAAAGTAATATAAAAATATAAAGAATTTAAAATGAAATACTAAAATACATACAGTGAGAAAACAACCTCATCATGCTAATATGATAACAATATTAGGACATGGTTAATAATAATAAAAAGCATAAAAACTCATATACATTTAACTTACTGATCTCTCTTAAAATTCTTCTATAAAGAATGCTGCTAAGATGACCATATGTTAGTTATTACTTATTAGTCAGGCTTTACTTTATCTTTGCTCTGTTTTCAGTGTAGCAATCAGCAGTTATCCATATGCCAAACTGTTGCTGGATTTATTCAGGTGTGTGGAAAAATTAAGAGTTGCCACCCATCTGTGAATTTCAAATTATTTATCACTGTGGGTGCAATCATATCAACTTATTGTGTTTCATAATCACAGATTAATGCAACTGATGGGTGTCTTTTTCTTTTACATATTAATTGTGGAATACCCAACTATGTTCATATGGAAGCAATTCTTTCTCTATAAGACAACAAAACATCTTTTCTCTTCCATGAAATCAAAGAATTATAAATTCTTTGGTTTTACCACTCCTTTGTTGAATCTGCCTTCTACTACTTTAGCAAAAAAATGTATCAATGCTGTTGTATGTTAAATCTATGCATACTTTCTTCATTTTTGACAAATTGTATAGTCTTAGTTTAGAATTCCTAGTCAGTTTATGACATAGAGGGATAGGAAGCTGGAGACAGTAAGAGATTATACAGATTAAGCACCTAAGATCAAAGTTTCTGGGTAGAGTTCTCCATTACCAGAATAACTAGCCAATCATTTGTATGTAACATGACAATGATGTTATGGTAGGATCAAGACTCTATGTGGTTTTAGACATACAGTATGTCGGGATACTCCATTACATAGGTGAGATTTCATTTACTTGAACATTGAAGATGTTGTCCATGAATCTGCCCAACTACTACCAGGGAAGACACCTTCCTTTTTATACTGATGTTTTCTTTGCTGCTAATCTTCAGTTTTCTTTCTGACTTTAAAATAACTGGTCTTTCAGTCTGTGAGTTTTTTGAAATAGCACTTGCTAGATTCTTACTAAATAGCTACAACATACATTTATTGGAGTTGCCAGACTGTTCTCCATCTGGGACCCCTAAAATTCTCACATTTTTGAGCCTAATTTGATCCTGTGCATTGGTTGTTCCTGGAGGTCCCAAAT
The DNA here is from genome assembly GCA_026402145.1 of Polypterus bichir lapradei. Taxonomy (NCBI): domain Eukaryota; kingdom Metazoa; phylum Chordata; class Cladistia; order Polypteriformes; family Polypteridae; genus Polypterus; species Polypterus bichir. The sequence goes on along the minus strand of JANRMT010062833.1, from coordinate 24,969,886 downwards.
TATCAATAGTTTTCACAAAAACTATGAAGTCAGATATGCAAAGATATATTTAAAAACTTGGCAACTAGTCAGATGTCATCAGTAGAGTTTGTTTTGGACACTCCATGCTTTGAGGCATGTCAGAGAACAGGGACTTGAAGTGTTAAGTTAAGGAAGAAAAGAAGTAAGGGACAGGTATAAGTTAGAGAGACCTTGTTCAATTGCCATATGGCCATTTTGAATCACAACTGTATAAGGGGTTTAACAGTTGACACTTCTTAGAAATTTCAAGGTAGGAGGATAAAGTGTAGAATTTTTAAGAAAGCAAAAAAAAATATATATATATATATATTTTTCTTGTCCTATGTGGGAAAATAAAGACATAAATAATACAAAAACATATAATATTGATTAGTCATTGGAAGGTTAAAGGTCTCATGCTAGAAGGTTAAAGGTATCAAAAATGAAGTTTGATAAAGTTCTGTAACCCTCAGGTCTTTCAAATCAGTTACAGTATTCTTACAGGAGCATATTTAAATTCATTTTTCATTGCATTAAATGTGTGTATGAGTGGGAAACATTCTGTGTGTATCCTTTGTTGGTGTTGTAATATTGTCAACTGTTCTTATTAGACGTGCAAGTGATGATTTCATTGTACTCTATACACTATTTGTTATTTACACGTGACAATAAATGTGTACTGAATGGAGATAATAACACAATGCTTCCTATATTCTGTACATACTGTGATATGGGAGGGTATTTGAAAAGAAAGATTCAGTGACTAATCAGACATTGAATAGTAAATCAAAATTATATTCAGTTTTTAAACTAAGAGGTTGGATTCTGAATGGAGGAAAAAAATAATTCTTGTATGGCAGAGTCTCTCCAAGACAAGAAGAAGTAGTTGAATGTAGAAGCTGTATACTGTATAGTCCCATGGTTGCAACACTAACAGTGAGAGAAAGTATGTTACAGAATAAAAAAAGCATGAGTGAAGTGCAGAAAGTCAGATAATCAAGAAAAGAAATTGAAAACCTTTAGAAAGATATAACTGCCAAAGAAAGAATTGAAGTAGTCAAAACACATTCATTTGTTGTACTTTAAAGGGTAGAGCCACCAGACTTTTTGATCAGTAAATCCACTTCTTTTTCTTATACAATGTTGCTGGAAACGGCATACACAGATAACTATTAGCCCATAACTCTTTTCTTTAAGTTGTTTTATTGATTGATTTCGCACTTATTTTAGCAATTTTAAAGAAGAAAGCATTTAAAACACCTGAAAGAGATTTAGAAAAAACAAGTTTTTATCAGACAGAGGCAGTAAAGCCATTGAGGTAGTATGATTATACATTTTTACTATCAGATATCAGTTGATCATAACCTAAATGTTAACAATAATGATTTGATAAAAGAAAACAATGTAAAAGGTATCGATAAAATGAGTACTCAGGAAAGAGGTAAATGACAGTTATTACTCTTATCAATCAGTAAAATGTAAAATAGTATTCCTTTGCAGATGAAAAATATACAGTGCTTTAATAAGAGTTTGCTTTCCTGTGCTGATTTCGGTGCAAATCTTGTTTATGTTACACAAAAAGCACCTGAGTGAACAAATACACTCTTCATTTTAACTTATGACAGTTTTTGAATAAACAAAATTATTCAATACTCACTTGCAGTGTGTTTCTGGAACTTTCCTGTTACATTGCATGTGTAGTTTTTTATGTTTTCCTGGTGTTGAAAACAAAACTTACATGTCTATATCTGATTGCAAATTGCTAATAATTAAACAGTTCAGAATGCACAAAGCCAGAGAATTCACAAAAGATCCCTGCTGTGATACAATTTTGCATCCTTTCGGTGTTTTGGATTACAATCTGAGCTAATAAGTGCTACAAATCTGCACACAGATGAAGTAGCAAATTGTAAGACTGCTGTGCTTTCTTAAGCTGAAAAGTCCCCAATTACAAAAATGTGACTTGAACGTAAGAAGTGTATTAGGAGCTCAATAAATAAGCAGAGCAATTATTTTATGTGAAAAGTGGGGACTTAATTACACTACTACCATGGCTTTTGATGGGTTATTTGAGGTAAGTATAAGTGCAAATGCTTAATTATTTCATGTATTCAGCCACTGTCATACCTTTGAATGTAGTAAAGAATTAACTTGGCTAAAACTGCCTTCTTAACTTTGAGAAAATATAAGCTTCCAGTTAAATATGAGATTGTCTTTTCCATATAAATCTGTTTAATTGGAAGTAAATGCATTGTCTTAGTGTAAAGGTTTGCTGCTAATAGTTGCAGTATATTTGGTGCAGCACAATTAAATTAAAAAGATATGACAATACAGGTACATTTTATTTTAAAAGCTATAGAAAACTATTACACAAGATAAAAATTAGTATGTGGGGTAAAATCAAATTAAGTTTAGTCTGTCTTTATATACTCAGTGACTCACTGTTAGGCCTTAAATAACTTTGCTTTCCTATAGTGCTTGCACATCCTTAAATGAAATGAGGCCTATTTTTCTGCCACAGTAATAGAGATGGCTGGCCACATGGGCAAGGAACCTGGATCAGAATTGGAAATCAAGATCAAGATTCTATTTTAGGTCAGAACAAGGGGAAGAAAATGAGCTCTGTCAAAACGAAAATCAAAAACAAAAGTCAAAATGCCTAGCTGGAAAGTCTAAATACTTCGAGAAAATCAGAGATTTAGAACACAAAGTGCTTTGAAATACTGTATTATCGACAAACTCAGGTATTGTGTTCCAAACAACACCCACTTAAATTGTTTGATGTCATCACTGCAACACTATGTGATTTCAGGCAGCAACATCCTTGGCAACGGACACGTGTGTCTTTGCAACGGATGTACAAAATGTCCTAAACCGTAACTAAGGAACAAAACAGAAGTGAAACTAAAATCTTCATAATGTAGAGCTATAGCAATAAAAATAACATTTCTTAATAGCAATCACAATTAGCAGGTATGCATAGAATCATGTCACATATAACATCATTTACTTGCGTTCCAGCAGTTTCTGCTTGGGCTGTTTGCTGTCATGTAAACATTTCTTTTACCAGTTAATTGTCATTTTTGAATGGAAAAAGGTCAAGTATAAAGGTGTTAGATAGAAAGAAATCAAGGTCTGCAGAAGAAATAAGCATCAGTCTTTTATAACAGGACAGGTCAGTGTTTGTGTTAAAATTACGCAGTATGTTTTCTTTAATTTTTTACTTAAGCTAGCACTTAAGTCTTCAATCTGCCTCAAGAATGATTTAAGATAGGTAGGGGAAGAAGAGGTAGGGGAAGTGACGGCGAAGGTGGTAGGGAATGAGAACGGCGCCCGTACACATGCGCCATATGGCAGCCCTGCTGGCCGTTGCCGAGAGTTGATTCTACAATAAAATAAAATAAAAATAAAATGAGTAATAAAAATCATCACCCATGAAAGCAGATAGTAGACCACGTAGAATATGTGTACCAAATTTCAGGTCAATAGGTCAAACGGTTTGTGAGCTACAGGTGATTTAAAATCCAGACAAACGAACAGCCACGGTAGCGTATTATATATAAAGATTTTACAGAGGACATTGGCTGGTGATTCATCTTGGAAAGACCAGTGTAGCACAGTAAAATTTTCTAAAAACCAGATAGACCCCACTCGATCAATATGCAAGCTTACTCAATTAATGTCATAGTGACAGCAAGAATATAGACAGCCAGCCAGCTTATACTAGGAGAGGAGGCAATTAGTCAAACTGGTACATAAACAAGGCTGGTATAGTGAAGAAAGCATAGAACACACATGTCATTATTTTAAGCTATTACTTTTATAAAAAATATATATATTTATTTATTAAATGTTACCACTATTTACATCCAATAATTACTGGAATAAATGCAATGTGACCACATACATATTATCACAGTATAATGACGTGCGGTATTATTTTTCTATATAGTTACTAGCCGTTACTAGACTTTCATTATTTTTGAGTTACCTTGCTCACCTCCTGTCCATGTTTATACTTATTCTGTTCAGTTTTTTTTTAGAGCTTTTCTGGGGTGTTCAGTTTTGGTGAGAGTTTCATATGTTACAAAATGCTGCCTGCAGAGTCTCTCTAGAGCCGGGAGCATTGCTGGGAAATGACTAAATAGCCCTTTAACCCAGTTGACCAGGTTTTCCCAGCGGGTCTTACATTTGTGTCAGGTAGCTTGTTCAATGAAATAGTAATGACCTGAAGTCTTGTGTGTTTTGTGCCCCATCATGTTCCTGTTCTTGTTTGCTTGTGAACCCAACAAACCAGCCACTTCCACATTTTGGTTTTTTTTTATTTATATATTTTTATAATAGTAGTGCAACCTATTATAAAAACAATGTACAATCACATAGCCTATTAAGAGGACTGTGGTACTTTCTTCTTTTATCTGTAAAGTCTTCTTGCCCTCACTCACCGAGGTGATTTTACAGCTCATATTCAGTAATACTGTATGCCTTTCTAATGCAGTGTGCATTATATACTGTACGTCCTGAACAGAAGGCAGTTGTCTGCCAGTATCATGCTCTAGCGATGTCACCACCCTGTGCATTGCTTTGCAGTACTGAACTAAGCACTACTTATAAGGATTTAACAATGCCAATAAGAATGGCGGCCACCATACACATACAGTATATAAGTCAGTGAATATAGATGGAGATATCTGAACTTTTTTCATCTGAGAATAAGATACACAAGGCTTCTTGACTATTACCAAAATGTGTTGTCTCCACTTCAAGTCATTAGTAATGGTGACTTCAAGAAATTTAAAGATGCTGATCCTCTTCACAGAAGCTTCTCCAATGTAGGTGGTAGAGTGGACCGACTCCAGTTTTCTGAAGTCCAAGAACAGTTCCTTGGTTTTGCTGAAATTATTCAAGGTTGTTGTCATGGCACGACTGCATCAGAAGGCAAATCTCTTTTTGGTAAGCTCTCTGTTAATTGCTTGTAATCTAACTGAGCCTGTGACAATAGTCTCATTAGTAAATTTAATGACGGAGATGGAGCTACAATATGTCTAACCAAACAAGTGAACACTTTCAGTGATTTGATATGAGTGTTTTTATGGCAGCAACTATTATTTCTAGATAAAATTTTATCTACTGTTTAGATGTGTTACCTCTACTACTCAACAAGCTATTGCAACAGTCATTTGGTTTAAGAGGATCATGATTTTGATAGTGTTGGGCAACTTCTGGCAATGTCCCTTAATTTTCGGGACTTTGGGTTATTTTCTTTCATTTTCTTTTTCAATTATCTCATAAATTTCTTGTACTTAATGCTGCATTTTAATTGTAGGATGTGATTAATGCACCAGACATAATGAAGAGAATAAGTATTCCCTCAGCCCTCATATAACAATAATTAGTCTAAGGTGCACCAAAAACAGGATAAAGGCTTCTCTCTTCAACAAAAAACAGCCTCTGTTTCTGCTCCAACATTGATGGGTTGTTCATGACTTTAGGTTGTGAGCAGGACTCACTGTGGTATAGCAGGTCCGCGACTCAGTAAAATGGCCATTTTAATAAATAAATAATTGGTTGCGCTTACACTGGGGAGTTGAGCAGATGTGAGTGATCATGCTGTGAAGACGCCTCATCTCTGGGTTGTTGTGATGTGGTTGACCAACCATGTGTCGCCTTGCCAGCACCTATAGGCGTTCTGATTGTCTCAATATCAGCTCAGGATGGCAATCAGGTGATCGCACCTGTAATCGCTCCCCTGTATATAAAAAGGAGAGTGCAAGGAAAGAAAAAAGAAAAAGTACAAGAAAGAATGGAAGTTAAAGACAGGAAGAAGAGAGGTAAGAGCGTGAGAGAGTGCGCCAGTGTGAAGAAAGGAAGTGGGTGGATGGGTATGGAGCCCCAGGGAGGAGCATGTGTGTCCAATGCTCAAGAGGGGGCTGAAGTGTATTCTTAGTAAGAGTACCCTCCCAAGAGTAGCCATTGAGACAGCAGTGGTGGGAGTCCAGAGCACCCATGTTGGGTGTACCAGGGCTCAGAGGGTGCCCATGCATCTACTGGTGGACTTCTCCTCGTTCTGGAAGGTCCAGAAAATGATGAGACAAGGAGAAGTCAGTTTTAAAGGGGAACCAAGGTTCAGTGTTGTAAACATAGTTTCCTGCCACGTTTTTAACTTTGTTTTAAAAGAATTATTTATTCGATTGTTTTAACCTCCACCATCATTTCATTTTATTGGATTATTTATTTATTGGACATTTTTAGAGCACTGCACTATTGTTTTAAACACTGTTTTGTTTTGACTGTTTTTGATAAAAGCACTGAGCACCTGTTACACCTACCTTTTGCTTTGTGATTGTCCTCATCTTTCAAGCTCATCTGGTTACATTATCAATGGTGTCAGGTTCAAGAGACTTCCAAAACAGGTGGGACCAAGAAGCCAACAATGGTGTCTTTTTATTGATACATCCATTTTAAACCTGAAAGCTTTCTTGTTACACAACGGCATGTAATGAGAGAGGCCCATGGCAGTTAAGTTTGAAGTAACTTGGTGGGGTGCTGGTGTGAGTGGTAGCATGGCGGTGTGACTCTGGGGTGTGAATTGAGCTGATTGGCTAAGCATGCATTCACATGCAGAGTCTCATTATGTTAAAAGGAACTGAGCGCTGCGTATGAATTTGGTTCCACGGTAGAAAAGTACAACATATAACCAACTTGTTAGGTGAGCAAATTTATATTTGCTCCTTCTTCATGTAAAACTTGGACTGATGAAAAAATGAACAAGGATGGTGGCTAACATTAAGGAAGGAATTTTTCATTCAGAAATCAGACAAGTCATCAATGACAAGTGGCTCAAAGATCTGCTAGTGAAATGAAAGTGCAAACTCTACATGGACAATGCCTACATTTGGATCTGAATTCGACTTTGGATCCATGAGGTATCAGCGCTAAACAGTGAGCTTTTCAATTTCAAACATGTTTACTCTCTAACAAATTTGTATAACTACAGCATCTTTAAAAAGTATTCACCCTTTAGAGAGGTTTCACATTTTATATATATACAATATTAAATCACAATGGATTTAATTTGGCTGTTTTTTTAAAATGATCAACATAAAAATACTGTTTAATGTCAGAATGAAAACTGTTTATATAAAATGACAATATGACTCATCACATAAGTATTCGTCCCTTTTAATATGACACACCTAAGTCGTCACTGGCCTTAGAAGTCACATAATTAGTTCAATAATAATAATAATAATTCTTTGCATTTAGATAGCGCTCTTCTCACTACTCAAAGCACTCAGCAATTGCAGGTTAAGGGCCTTGCTCAAGGGCCCAACAGAGCTAATGACCCCCATACAACCTGGCAGAGCTTGAACAGTTTTGCAAAGACCATTCAGGAAAAAATTCAGTGTGCAGATGTGCAAAGTTAATGGAGATCTGTCCACATAGACTAAAGGCTGCACTGTGCAGCATCCACTTCAGCATGAAAGGACACTCACTCTGAACATACTGAAAAATGTGCTCACTTCGTGTCCACTTAATTGTGTGGAATCCATAAGCATGAACTATGTAAAGTTTCATAGCATTAACTTGTTGTTCTAGTCAAACAAATATAACATTTGTTTATGAAATTTAGGTATGAAGCTTATAAAATATGCATAGCAACAATGCCTTTTCTTTTTCAAAACAATGTAATTGTGTCTACTAACCACTTCACTACAACTGAGTAAAGCTGTGGTATCATGTCGTCCCAGTAAACAGGGAAGGTCGAAAGAGTGGGCTGTTGAACTGTAACCTCACAGTTTTGCTAGCCTTACAGAAAGACTGTGAAATCAAGTCAGCTAAACAAAATGTCTTGCTGTATATTAAAAGATAGCATATATTAAGCAGCACTTCAATGCTTACATTAAAATTTACATGTCCAGGTTAAAACAGGCAAAGCCATACAATTTATGATGATGTCTTTTCCTCCAGATCTATGTATTTTGTGAAAAATAAATGCTAAAGAATGCTTCTGTCTCTTATGTACAATTAGTCTCTACATCCTTTCTAAATTAAGAGTATTCCTATGCCTTTTAATCAACTATTGATCCCTCTCCAGTTTAAAAATTGTAAATATTACCAAATTGATAAAGTTTGTTCAGCAACGTTATACTTACAGTGTAGCTCAGTTTAGACTTTTTCACGCATATGACACGTAGAAATTTAGAAAAAATATATGGAATCAGAACTTTTGAAATCAGGCTTAGGTGCAGTTTAAGTTGTCTCTCAGTTTTTGACCCTTAGTCATTCAACTACATTTTTTGTTTCCTCTGCGTCCCTAAAATTCTTCCTCATTTTTCTTTATAGGCAGAACATGAACAATCTTGAATGCAATTAGCTTTAAAGTTAGGCTTGACTCTAATATATCTCCAAGGATTCACTTATTATACTTTCCTCCACAGGCTGATTTCTTTGTGCTGGTATGTGGCATTTGACAAGGGTTCCCACCATTCCTATTGCTTTCTCTATTGCAGTTAAACCATGTTTTATCTATTTGTGCAGTTATCTAGACATTCAGAAAATTGCAAAGGTTGGAAATAAACAAAAAGAAAACTATGTTAAACATAAGGGATGACTTCCACAAAATGTCTATGTTTAAGGCTAATTTTAGTAATATATTACTTTGTTGATGATGCCACATTTTTTTTAGATTTAAAAACGTACTGATGTTTTCACTCTCTAGCATTATTTTAGATACTGTTAAATTTGAAAATAAGCATTTTCACTCTGAATATCTATTTATTTTTCCATCTGTAAAATTCTAACCTATGTATTTTAATAAACTTTTAAAACTCTTCAGGGGGCAATAAATTATTTCATAAATTAAAATTTTATCAAAATTTTACAGTGAACGCAGAGTTGCAGTGCAATGGACTGGCGACACTTTCATGGGTGATTCCTTCCTCGCAGCTGATGCTACCAGAAGAAGATCCTTCTCCAATAGCTTTGTATAAATTAATAAATGGAAGCTACTTCAGGACATCCGTCGATCCTTCCTCATAGATTGTACTTTGCAGTCCTGGAATCAGTTTTAGTCATTCCTTTCTTTATTTCCTTTAGCACCAGTTTGCCTCCATTGTAATATGGCAACCAAAACTGCTTGCAATACTTGAAATAGGGCTTTACTAGTGCATTATATAGCTTAAACTTGACCTAACCTCTCTTGACTTTTAAAACACATCTTGAATTATAAACCTTAACATACTTTTTATATTTTGTGGATGCTGGCTGGATGTGGAAAGTGATCGTCTACTGTGACTCATAAGTCCTTCTCATAAGCTGTACTTTCAAATTTCAAATCTCCACCTATTGTGTATCCACATCTAAAAATGTAACCTTCTAAGCTGCATTTAGTTAACCTTTAAGTTACAAACAGTCTTTTTCCTTGTGTTTAATAATTCATTATGTTATAGCTTCATATATATATATATATATATATATATATATATATATATATATATATATGTAATAAATTGTAAAAGATTATTATATATTAACTAAATATTCCATAAAAGTAAAGCATTGTCTGCAGTTGTGTAGCCCTTTTGTTTTCTGGTTTAATACTGCAGTAACAATTGTTTCTTGCAGAATATATTAGAGTAAAAGTAGACATGTGTGTATGAGAATGTAGTAAAATTAAAAATAAAACAAAATACAGTAAAGTAAAATTATTCTCGAAACATAATAAAATACAGTAAAAAAATATTTCAATTTTATTATTATACAACACTGCTTGGCAGCACGGTGGCGCAATGGTAGCGCTGCTGCCTCGCAGTAAGGAGACCTGGATTTGCTTCCCGGGTCCTCCCTGCATGGAGTGTGCATGTTCTCCCCATGTCTGCGTGGGTTTCCTCTGGGTGCTCTGGTTTCCTCCCACAGTCTAAAGACATGCAGATTAGGTGCATTTGCGATCCTAAATTGCTCCTAGTGTGTGCTTGGTGTGTGTGTGTGTGTGCCCTGTGTTCCTGCCTTGTGCCCTGTGCTGGCTGGGATTGGCTCCAGCTGACCCCCGTGACCCTGTGTTAGGATATAGCGGGTTGGAAAATGATTGACTGACTGACTGGCAACACTGCCCAGCAACCCTCAAGGTTGAACTTTACACCGTTGCATCAGTGATGTCATGTGTCACACTTCCCAAGCTGTTTTTTCCTTGTCATCAGCCCACAAGATAATGGTGCCCATAAAGAAAACAAAACAGAGTCAGGAAGGACATGAAAACATTTCTTACAAAACAAGTACAAAAATGTCTGAACAGAAGAAATGAATTCTGCATGTTTCAAAATAATAATATAAAAAATCATGCATTCAATATATTTTTTTATGACTACTTTTTTGAAAACACTATGGTTTTGTCATGTCTTGAACCCCTGGTGTGATTGATACAGTCTTTTGTATTCCTGGACTTTCCATGCTGTTAAAAAAGTCTTGCAAGAAATTACTTTGTGATGCTAAGAGCCTCACCGTGCTGCAAAGTCAGGTTTGCTCTCTGAACAGCTTTTGTTTAAAAAGACATGAGACAGGGCTAGGCGCTATGCAAGTGTGTATAACCGGCCGTGACAACGATTTTCCATCTGTTAAATTTTACTTCACAATTTGCAACATAGGAATATTGATAAAAGTGTGTGCTAACCTCCAGGCAGTCTTTGCGAGTGAAAACTGTTATTTAGTCTGTGCTGCTTCTCACATGTGCACATACTGTACATTACATGCCTAAGGGCTAAGTTTAAAAACAGTGCTCTGGCCCATAAGTGGGCTTATAATAGAGTCCACATTGATTGGCTTAAGGAGAGGTGGTTTCAAGGATGTATAATATTTAATGTCTGGTTTATCAAGTGTTTATTCCTTTGATTTAGTTTATTTAGTTTCAGGAAGATGCATGTTCCTTTTGTGTTAAAGTGAATGAGGGGAAGTGTTTCCTACTTTGGCACTTGGTTGCACTCGGACACCAAGGTAGGACAGGTGTTTGAGAAAGAGGTTTCTCTTTATAAAGCTGGCATTCGCTATCAGATGAGGTGGATTCATTCTATGAGAGACTGTGTGAACGTAGTTGGTGTAGAGCTAGCCAGTAGTGTGGTGGCTCAGTGATCAGCCTCAAAATAGTGGTCTTCTTTTACTCCTATGAGCTATTGTAAGTTAGGCTCCTAAATTATTTTGATTGGGGAGCCTTATTAACATTATTGTGGGCTGAGGTAAATCCATTTTCCCCTTTTTGGAGCGCTGTGATTTTACCCTTTCTTTTTGTTAATTATTTTAGTAATAGCTAAAGAGACACAATGGGGTTTATTTTTTACTTTTTTGTAGTTTTTTTGTTTTACATTTCCCACTGTAAATAGTGTAGTAGCCAGCATTGTCTCCCTAGAGATGGGTGGTGGCTGGACCAGAGTTATTATAGTTTTGACTTTTTTTGCTAGTTTTTATTTTTATATTACTTCAGGTCTTAATTTTAGTTTTAATTTAGTTTTAGTTAGCCTTCATGCCATATTTGTAGTTTTAGTTTAGTTTTTATTTCACAAAGTCATTTTTATTTTATTTTTATATATATTAGTTTCAGTTTTAGTTTTAGTAATTATAGTATGGTTAAAGCAATTTTGTGGAGGTTAATTTTGTGCCACAATGAGAGAACTGTAGACTTAATAATTTTAGAAATAACATTTATTTAATGTCAGTAGAAAACAGTATGTGCTGTTAAAAAAACAAACAAAAATAAACCCAGATACTAAATTTGAACTGAATGTGGAACACACTGTGGTTTTGCATGCAAAATAGTAATCCTAATTTAAATGGTATAACTGAAACAACAAATGCTTCTTTCTCCATTGCACAGTTTACTAAAGCCCCACCATAACAGTGATACAAAACAGCCTGACTGATTCAATTATACATCTTTCTGTTAATTTTCAAGAAAACTCTGCGCTCTAGAGAAGTGGTCATTCTGTTCCGCAATCCAGATGACAACTGTCCACAAACTGAAAATATGCGTTCAACAAATGCTTGTGAGGCCAGAGCACACACAAGGTCCAAAGCCACAGGGCTAAGTTTAGGATAGACAGCCACCCTGGCTTGCCAGAACTGAAGAGGATTTCCAGTAAAATCCCCCTGCCTAACCTCCTCCTGATATTTCTGCATTTCATGTGGAGCACTTTCAGATGGCCAAGGCTGGTTTTCAGGGTTTAAGCTAATTATTTTATTAGCCAAGTACTTGTATTTCTGAAGGACTGTGATGTTTGCTGAAACTGCTACTGTTTGTGTAGACTCATCTTGTTGTGCTTCTATGGTGTGATTGTGTTTCACTGCCTCAGTCAATACAAATAACTCTGCTGTTCTTTTCAAAGATATTAGTTCAGGAGACTGTCGGGTTAGAGAGACAGTTGGATCCATTAGACATGCGACTGCAGGGACTGGATCAAATTGATCACTAATGGGATCTAACAGACATGTAAAATGTTGGCGCAAACACTTGAGAAGAGCTTGTGCAAAATTTTTCTCTCCACTAGTTGACTGGAGATGTGCCTCCAGGTTTAGCAGGGAAGGTATCACCTCTGACAGAGACTGGCTATCTGTTTGAAGCTGATCTGTGTGCATGCCAAATGTCTCCAATACTTTAAGTTGGTTTTCCAACTTGGCCCAATCACTGGTCAACAGTGTATCTATCCCAAGTTCATCAAGAACCTCATTAAATGTAGCTTTAGTTTCCAGAAGTCGCTTCAGCATGTCAAGTGTACTGTTCCACCGTGTGGGGCAGTCACGAATCAGTGTTCGGCCACACCTTTAGAAACAAACAGAGAATAATGTTATTCTAATGAAAAGGTAAGAAGTTTAAACAAAATAATCACTTATTCCTAGTCCATCATAGAATAAATAAATGATAATTTTGGTCAAAGCCACTATTATTATTATTATTATTATTATTATTATTATTATTATTATTATTATTATTATTCACTATTGGTGTGAATTTCCCCTTTGGATTAATAAAGTATCTATCTATCTATCTATCTATCTATCTATCTATCTATCTATCTATCTATCTATCTATTACCAATGTGGTTGCAGGATTTTGTTTTGTTCAGTTTCACAGTCAAAGAGTCATCTTACCTCTGTAACTGATCTCATTTAATAAGCTGGCCTTATTTTCTCTTCTCATATTCAGAAAAGCTTTAAAGTGTTATTTTTTTAAAAATAAAATATTTAGAAATATTGGCTTTTTCTATAGTACAAAGGGTCAATTCTTTGTGATTTTCCAATTAATTTGTTCTTTTTCTGTCTAGTTTACTCCCTTAATTGTACCATGATAATAAGCTGACACCAAGACAGACAATGTTGAATGCTAAAAGGCTGTCTGCCTGCCACAGCTTTTCCAACAATAGTAAATAATGGAAATACTGTACATAACCAGAAAAACTGGAAATTAAAAATTATGACAATGATAAAATTCTTAAAAACCAAGATAAGAAGAAATTAAATTATTACTGTGTACCATACTATGTAGCAATGCCTGATGCAGTCTAATAAAAATTTTCCAAATTTAGTTTTATAATTTGTATATTGACACCAAATTTGGAAAATAACTGCTCAATTAGGCTAGGAGTTCAATTAAAAACAAAACATGGCTGTAATGAAAACCTGCAGTCACATGGCGTTCCCAGGATTGAGTTTGAGAACAATTTGTCTATGGGACTACTTACTAAATATATTATAACTCATATTTTTAGATAAAGACAAGCCTGTTGTCAAGTCAGTTAGTATTATAAAACAGGCTAAAGACACACCTTTTAATCATTTGCTCATTTGCTACTGAAGATTTCCTGACAGAATGAATAAGGTTCCTGGCTTTGTTAACAGCAGAACTGGCTCCTGATTGTTTCATGGCATCCTTCAATGCAAGCTGAAGTGTGTGTGCCATACAAGGCATACGTCGAAACCTGGATATGTCTCTGTCTTGAAAGATGTCTGTTGATTCTGTTAAGTAATCAAATAAATCACAGTTCAGCTTAATGTGTTTTAGGAAATGTTTTTTCTTGGTTCAATTTTGTATTTTCTCCAATGTAGATTTTATGTATATTATTTATTACATATTATTTAATTTTATACAGTACAGGCCAAAAGTTTGGACACACCTCCTCATTCAATGTGTTTTCTTTATTTTCATGACCATTTACAGCACTCCATCACTCTCCTTCTTGGTCAAATAGCCCTTACACAGCCTGGAGGTGTGTTTGGGGGTCATTGTCCTGTTGAAAAATAAATGATCGTCCAACTAACCTGACTTCTGCACAACACAACTGCTGGTCCCAACCCCATTGATAAAGCAAGAAATTCCACTAAATAACCCTGATAAGGCACACCTGTGAAGTGAAAACCATTTCAGGTGACTACCTGTTGAAGCTCATCGAGAGAATGCCAAGAGTGTGCAAAGCAGTAATCAGAGCAAAGGGTGGCTATTTTGAAGAAACTAGAATATAAAACATGTTTTCAGTTATTTCACCTTTTTTTGTTAAGTACATAACTCCACATGTGTTCATTCATAGTTTTGATGCCTTCAGTCATGAAAATAAAGAAAACACATTGAATGAAGAGGTGTGTCCAAACTTTTGGCCTGTACTATATATTTGTTTTTTTTTTCCAGTCTTGTAAAAATCTTAAAGCTGCATTTAATCATTTGAAATAAATAATAGTTTTTATTATTTATTTTACACACAGCCTCCAGAATCATCTATTAAGTTTAATCCATAAATATAACACTACAAAATAAATAATTTTTAAATATAATTTATTACTATTTTACCAAGACTAATTAAAATGTAATGTGCTGTATAAATGTGCTAATGTGTTGTATTATTACAAAATATAACATACTAGAGAGACAATGGACACATATTGGATGGTTTGCTGACCATTTATCATACATGCCACAATCTTGCTACCTGAAACAAAAAGTATCAAGCAGAATATACTGAGCTACTTAGTCAATATTTTTCAACTTACCTTGATCAGAGACGCTCATCTCTTCTTCCTCTATATCCGAGTCCGACTCAGATTCAGTTGAATCCAGCTCGATGAACTGCTGTGCAGAATATTCTCCTTGCCTCCGCGCTTTCCGTAGTATATCTATAGCTTTGACTATGTTTGCTCCATTGTCTGTCACTATAATCATAACCTTGTCTTCCGTTATGTCCCATTTATCCAGAGTACTGTCGATAGCGTTTGCTAAAGCTTGTCCCGTATGCGGATGACATACTCGTCGTAAACTTAACAAAGCATGCTGTGCTTGGTTTGTTGGTGAATTATAAAAGCATGCAGAAATTCCCAAAAACGAAGCCGTCAGACCCTTTTTACTCCATCCGTCTATACAAAGGGTTAGTTTCCGAGCTTGTTGGACCATTTCTTTGATACGCTGTGTTGCTGTATTCATTTTATGTACGATGAGCGCATTTATTCGTGCAGCACGTGGCATGCTAAATTTGGGATCAAGAGAGGAAACAAATTTTCTGAATGAAGGCATGTCACACAGCCTAGTAGACATGCCAGTTTCAATAAACAAGTTTACTTGGGCGTCTTCGCGTTTTTGGTATTCAGATGAGTTTGTTCCCCAATTTGCTGTCCTCTGCAAACACGATGTTAATGTCTGCTGTCTTGTATGATGTGTACTAGAACTTGCATGTATACTCAAATTGCACTCTCTTTTCAGCCTTTCTTTTTCTTTACCCAGAAATATGTCGTAGGCTAATTTGTGATAGCTATTTAGGTGCACTTTAAGGTTTGTTGGGGTTTTACCTTTAATCTGTACAGCACACAGCGCACCCAGCTCCAACACTATGCACTTACTGTTGTTGCTTTCAGCATTATATTCGAAAAACTCCCATACGGCGCTGTGTCGTTTTCTTCCGGACATGTTGATTGCAGATACCCTCTGGTCAGATAAAGTTTATATGCTGAATTTCATCACCTATAGGGCAGGACCGGAAGTTTATGAAAATGCAAAAATAGATTCAGCCGCGTTCTTTCAGACATGATCACGAAAACTGATTTTTTTTTTTTAGAAATTACTTTATTTCAGTTAGTCTTTTAAGCTACTGTAATCGTTTCGTATTGTTTTAGTTTTTCATCTCAGTTTTGTTATTTATTTTATTTCAGTTTACGAAAATGTTTTTTCATTAATAGTTTTAGTCTTCGTTTTCGTTTTAGTTTACGATTATTACCTTGGGCTGGACAGGTGATTGACAGCAGGGTATTCACAGATGTACTGACATCTGTGTTTCAGGAACCCCTGGAACATTCTTGTTACCCCTTACAAGTCTGAGAAAGCTTGAGAAGGTAGGTGGAGCCTACAAGGGCATTATAAATACATGCTTCCAGATGATAACGGGGAGATGGGGAAAGGGACATCACACAAGATGCCAAATGACAATTAGGAACATTGTGCAAGTGGAATAGCTTGTCAAGTGAGGTGACATTCATTTTTTATGGGGAGTCTTACATAGATTTTACAGTGAAGGGTGATTTTACTGGAAGGTGATTGTGAATCATTTATTGCGAAATAAACACGCCCGTTATTGGTCTTAACTCCCATTTGGTGGGTGTCATGGTCTCTCCATCTCAAAGCTTGTTAGAATATTTTTCACCATATGAACTGTGACTCTTTGTATCTGAGCTGTGTCATTAAATAAATTAAACCTTCTTTTCAAACATCAGCTGCCACCACTTTGCCATCGCTTTTTTGCCGTCATTTCTGACTATTAACAGGCCATAAGCTTTGCAATTGGCTTCTGACATAATTCACATCCTCTGACTCTTTTGGAAGCATTGGGATTGCAGGAAGCAAAGCTGGACAGCATTCAAGTCTGTCGTTGAGCATTTTGTCACACACATATACATCTGCTCATGCTCAGAAGCACAAAAAAAGCTTAACAAACACATCTTTGGGTTGTCAAAGTAGACAGGGAAGACTCATAGGATCTTTCGGACACTATATAAACAGACAGCGATAAGCTCAGTATCTGAATCAATGCTTCTTAAGCAATAAAGCAACAGCACTATTCAGTAGCCTTTCATGCTCCATTAAGACAATGAAACATTCAAATTTCCTTACATTTAAAACAAAGAGAAGAATTTTAAACAGTGAATTATTTTTTCAGATTACCATGATATTTGTGACCACACAAAAACAGAAATAATACATGCATTTCCTTTTTGTTAAATGCATAGTTATTCTTTGATATAGCATATCTATTATAGTTGATTTATAGCTTTTTTGCATTTCATATGCCTAAGTCCATGTGTCTTGACAGAGTAATTATAGCTATCTCTTGTGTGTGTCATAAATGTCCAATGCCATTACAATTAGAAAGTTTGAAAAATCTGTTTAAGTATTATGTGACATGTTATAACAAATGTGACATTAATATTTATGGCAAGTGTGCAATAGCTGGCATCATGAATGCAAATTTTTCTCTTTGAAAAATTGTCATGAAATGATGAGTGTTATATCATGTAATATAGCTTTTATGAGTATGTGATATATGAGTTTTTCAATCGGGTTTTCTGAAAAGGGGCTGGCATCTTGCCCGGGATTTGTTCCTGCCTGGCAGACCCTGTGACCCTGTGTTAGGATGTAGCGGGTTGGATAATGATTGACTGACCGTTACAGGATTATGAATTGCTTTTTTTAATCCCCAAAACCTTATGTTCATAGTTTCAGTTTTGTCCAGAGATCAAGAACTCTAATTCATATTTGTCGCCAGTGAAGTTCCCGAGAGATAGTATTAAGTGATCTTAAAGAATTCTGACCACGGCTAATGACAATAGTTTTCAGTATTTACCTACCATGGTGTAATAAGTATAAAAGTTTAGAATGTCACTGTGCTCTGTACAAACAATATTTTATAAATCCACTCACATGTACAGCTAACACAAGGCCAGATTTAGCTCACAGGGGCTTATCATTTAGAACTGCTAGGCAAGCATTAGAAGACAAGAAAGGGACAACTGTGAAATGGGCATTGTACTATTTCTGTGTGTCAGAGTCAGCATGACATTGGATCTTTTTTGTTTGGAATGGCATGATTTACCTAAGTGGGGGCCTACACATGGAGAAAGAGTATAAAAACTTTGTCTGGCATACCTTTAAAGCCGACGGACGGATGGGAGATACTGTCATCCGATCCGGAAAATCCTTCCAATGCAGCGGCAAAAATGGCAGACTGAATACCTTGGGCTTCCACTTTGCTGACAGTCTTGTCATGACTTCCTTGTCTGTTATGCTGCGTAAACCGTCATTAAAGAAAGCTAAGTTATTTCTCCTATGTGATTTCTTACCACCATATCACTAAGGGAGGGGTATCGCCTTTTCATATTATATCTATATAGTTTCGGGTTATGTAACATGCCGCAATTACAAAAGAACTTATTCCAACAAGGGAGCTACCGCCCCCTGCTGGATACACATGACTTCCTCTTCTAGCCTTTTTCTGTTATTGCTCATAAACCAATCATTCAAAGCATGCCACATCTTACAGAAAGCCGTAGTATTTATCTTTACTCAAGAAATTGAAATTTATATTTCATCCATTAATTTAATTTGTGTTAACAAATTAGAACATTATAATAATTTTGGGGAGAACAGGCCATTTCTGTCCAAAAAAGCTTGCCAATTCTATCCACTGTGGTCCCCGGCCGGGGCTGGAGCCCGGCCGGGACGCCCAGGAGGACCGGAGGAGGGCTTGTGCCTCCTCGAAACCGCGAGGGGGCGTCCGTCCTCGTTATGTTGGGGGCCTCGGGTAAAGGGCTTGGAAGCCCAGCCCTGTAGGGACCCGTGGCCACCACCAGGCGGCGCCCCAGTGCCTGAATATCCCGGGAGCCCAGCACTTCCGACACACCAGGAAGTGCTGGGGGGAAGACGACAAGGGACATCCGGACAGCTTCCGGGTGCGCAGCCGGCACTTCCGCCACGCTGGGGCGTGGCTACGGAGGAATGCCGGGAAGCAGCTGGAGCCCATCCAGGTTCCTATTTAAGGGGCCGCCTCCCTCCAGTCATTGGCGGATGTCGGGTGGAAGAGGACGGAGCTAGAGTGAGGATTAGAGGCGGCCAGGAAAGAGAGGCACAGAGACTGTGAGGCCTGGACATTGGGGGAATCGGTGCTGGAGGCAGTGGGGTTTATGGTGCACATGAAATTGTAAATGGCTGTAAATAAAAGTGTGTTGGGTGAAACAACGATGTCCGTTTGCCTGTGTCCGGGTCAGCGTCCACAGTGGCGTAGCCGGCAGGATGCTCCACCTGGGACAAGGTGGGGACCTGCGAAAAAAACAAATATTTCTGTGGACGACCCGGCGCAGCAGCGGACCCCACACACTCATCACGGCAGTGGCCCATGCACAACCCCGCGGGAGCAGTTTACCCCAGGGACTGCCGCCGGACCGCAGAATGGCCATCCCCGGGTGCGGAGCAGAAAGAACGGGCGTCGCCTGAGTGCAGCGGGCTCCGGGAGTCGCGCTGTCTGGATGGACGGCCAGGCTGGCTTGGCGACAAAGAAGGCCACACCGAGGCAGGGGCCTCGGAGTGACAGGAGCCGGGAGGTGAGTGCCCTGCCCTGCAATAACCGGCCCTTCGGGGGCAGACATACCTTGTTTCTTTCAGGGAGGGACGACCCGGATCCGCATCGGTGGCAGGAGCACGCCGGTCCGCGGGCTGTCGGCAGCGCAACGGCGGCAGCAATGGAGGCTATGAAGTCGGAGCCGCTGCAGTTCAAGGAATCACAGCAGCTGCGAGGCTGCGAGGAGGCATGTCATCGCACCCAGAGCAGGGGAGACAAGATGGCCGCGGGCCGGATGTCCCGCCCGCTGACAGGCACGGGATTGGCCGGTGTGTCTTGTGTGCCCGCCAATGACGGTACAGAGGCGGGACCAAGGAACGGGAGTCTCGTGCCAAGAAGAGACTCGATTGGGCCAGAGGGAGTGGCCCACAGGAGACAGGCGACGAGTGGAGCTGATCGACAGGTAAGCCCACCGGCGTCTGTCTCTCTGTTTTCGCCAGCGGCTCGGCGCGAGCCAGAGGGATCCCTTCGGCCCGCCGAGTTGCCTTTGTTACAGATGCTAAGTGCTCTCGCCGTCCAGCTGGAGAAGCTGCAGGGGAAGGCGGTCGCGTCGGAGGAGACGCCGTATGACACAGACGATCGGCGCAACGCTGGAGCCTGTGGCCAGCAGAGTACTGCGGGGAAGGTAGGTGACACCGTCCCCGTAAAGCATGAGGGGGGATTCGCCGAACACGGCCGTAACTGTGTAAAGGAAGACCAGCTTCGAGTAGGCAATTCCCCAACAGCGGACATGGCAGTGCAGATGGCCGACGGGGCGAGGAGAGCGAGTACGCAGGGGCTGGCAGGACAGGGGCTGATGAGTGCCCTGGGTCCTAGCGCCCTGCGCTCCAAGCCCGCGGCAGTCTCCCGTCGCTCTGCAGGGACGCAGACAGGGCTGGATTTGAGCTGTTGCCATGCTCAGACCCAGACCGTCAAGGCGTCCAAGAGGAGAAGGAGGAACTGAGGGGTGAATGCCGGTTCCTCGGATAGGAGGGGACGTCTCGCTGGGTGCGAGCGTCCGGAGAAAGGTCGTCCTCTGCGGAGGCAGAGGGAACCCCATGGGCGGCTGGGTGAGCCGCCCGCGAGAGCGGTCCCGCTGAGAGCAAGAGGACAGGCATGGAACCTGCGGAGGAGGTGCCAGTCAGGCAAGTCGTGGGCTGTCGGAAGGGGGGGAGAGCACTGCCGGTACAGAGACCGACAGGACGCTCGGGGTGAGTGTCCTGGCAGTGCTTCTGACCCTCCCTTTTCTCTTTTTATAGGTCCGAAGCCCCGACAAGCACTGAAGCCGACGTCGTTTGGGACCTGCCCTCCTGGAACGGGCCGCTCCGCGGGAGGGCTCCCCGCTGGGAGGCCGATGGTGCCCCGGCTGGTGGGGACGGCAGGGGCGAGAGCGGCGCAGACCAGAGGGGCGCGTTGGCGTCGGAGGGGGTGCTGAAACGAGATGTCCCAGGGTGCCGTGTTGGACCCTGGGGACATAGTAGGACCCTCTCTGGGGACGTGCTGCCCTTTCAGGGAGTGTCGCTCGGACCCACGTGTCTTCGCTAGCGGTGGGGCACTGTGGTCCCGGCCGGGGCTGGAACCTCCTTGTGCCTCCTTGGGCTTGTGCCTCCTCCAGACCGCGAGGGGGCGTCCGTCCTCATTATGTTGGGGGCCTCGGGTAAAGGGCTTGGAAGCCCAGCCCTGTAGGGACCCGTGGCCACCGCCAGGCGGCGCCCCGGTGCCGGAATATCCCGTGTGGTACCCGGCCAGGACACCCAGGAGGACCGGAGGAGGGCTTGTACCTCCTCCAGACCGCGAGGGGGCGTCCGTCCTGGTTATGTTGGGGGCCTCGGGTAAAGGGCTTGGAAGCCCAGCCCTGTTGGGACCCGTGGCCACCGCCAGGCGGTGCCCCAGTGCCTGAATAACCTGGGAACCCAGCACTTCCGCCACACCAGGAAGTGCTGGGGGGAAGACGACAGGGGACACCCGGACGGCTTCCCGGTGCGCAGCCGGCACTTCCGCCACACTGGGGCGTGGCTACGGAGGAATGCTGGGAAGCAGCTGGAGCCCATCCGGGTTCCTATTTAAGAGGCCGCCTCCCTCCAGTCATTGGCGGATGTCGGGTGGAAGAGGACGGAGCTAGAGTGAGGATTGGAGGCGGCCAGGAAAGAGAGGCACAGAGACTGTGAGGCCTGGACATTGGGGAAATCGGTGCTGGAGGCACTGGGGTTTATGGTGCACGTGAAATTGTAAATAGCTGTAAATAAAAGTGTGTTGGGTGAAACAACGATGTCTGTCTGCCTGTGTCCGGGTCCGCGTCCACACCGCCAAATTTCTCCAAAATAACATTAAAAAAGTTTTGAAGGTCCCCTAAAGTTCTACTCTCTACCACACTTCTTGGTAATTCATCCCATGTCTCTGTAGGTTTGTGTGAATTAACCTATTAGTTTTTTTTTTCACAATGAATTTTTGACCCAGTGTATGCTCTATGATTATGATTTTTAACATAACTAGACAAACATAATCTGACAAAATAAGCCTCCAAATATTCTCTGAACTTTGTACCAAAGGCTGTGTTCTTAATTTGCCTTTGTGGTCATGTCTGATTTAATATCTAACAAAATTAAAAAAAAAAGTGCCTTCACCTGGTCCATCAAGAGGCCAGACTCTAGAAGCAATTGAAAAATATGACCAAGCAATTTCTCACCAAACCCTCCATCAGCTGGTGAATCTTATACCAACTGATCCTCACAAATTAGTTTAAGACTTCAAAATTAATTATTGTTTATTCAAAAGCATTGGTCTTAAATACATTTTTTACATTTTTTAAACATCTTCTAGGAGATAAATTATTGTTTTATTTATATGTTTTGATGGGAATATTTTATGTAATGGGCATTTTGGTATATTTAATTTCTTTTCTCTTTTGTTGAAAGTTACACTTATACTCAGACATAGGTCTGTATCAATATATTCTTGGCAAGTACAACAATCATAATATTAGGCTAGCAGTGTGGTGTAGTGGTTAAGGTATTGGACTTCAAACTCTCTGTGACCACCATGTTCAGAAGCCATTAAGAAAGCTGGTGTGTGGCAGGCAGCTGCACACTATATTCAGGGGGAGCAGCCCTGGACACTGCAATACCTCCCTCGGATGATAGATGGCCGCACCCCTGCAGTGGAGCAGTGCCTCGGGTTCCCGCAGGGCTCCCTGGGATTTGGAGTTGGGTACAGCCCTGTTGGGTCCTGCAGGCACCCCCAGGGGGTGCTGTGTTTGGGACTCCTGAGCCCGTAGGTGCAGCATATTCATCACACCCAGAACTCAGTGATCAAGCACCTGGAGCACTTCTGGGTGAACTATAAAAGGAGCCAGCAACCACCACTCAGGGGCCAGAATCGGGAGGAAGAGGACGAGGTTGCCAAGGAGGAGTGGTGGTACAAGTAGGGCATGTTTTGGTTGTGTTTGGGACTGTGTTGTGGCTGGAGGGATTACAGGGAATATGTGCCCTCCAGCTGAAGAAAATAAACAGTTTTGTGTTATTTTACACATGCCTCCGTGTCAGTCTGTGCCTGGTCGGGCGCTATATAGCGTCGTTATCACAGGTGTTAAGTTATATAGCGTGATGTGTAGAGTACAAATCAAAGGAGGATATGTTCAGACTTTATAACGCACTGATCAGACCTCACCTGGAGT
The DNA here is from genome assembly GCA_026402145.1 of Polypterus bichir lapradei. Taxonomy (NCBI): domain Eukaryota; kingdom Metazoa; phylum Chordata; class Cladistia; order Polypteriformes; family Polypteridae; genus Polypterus; species Polypterus bichir. Next base: position 24,946,606 of record JANRMT010062833.1, on the reverse strand, counting down.
ACTGTGTACAGTTTTCATGTCCAGGCTACAAAAAAGACATAGCAGCAGAGAAGAGCAACTAGGCTGATTCCATGGCTAAAGAAAAAGAATTATGAGAAAAGATGAAAAAATCTGAGCCTTTTCAGTTTAAGCAAAAGACGATTAAGAGAGGGAATCAGCCCAGTGGATCGAGAATGTTATTTTACAATGAGTTCATCAAGAACATGGAGACACAGCTGGAAACATTTTAAGGGTAAATTTCTCACAAACTTTAGGATGTTTTTATTTACAAAGAGAACCATAAACATATGGTGGAAGTTACCAAGTAGTGTGGTAGACAGTAGAACTTTAGGAACTTTTAAAATTAGACTTGATGTTATTTTGGAAGAATTAAGTGGATAGGATTGGTGAGTTTTGTTGGAATGAATGGCCTTTTCTCATCTAGATTGTTGTAGTGTTCTAATGAGCAAGTCACATTACCTGACTGTGCTCCAATTGTAAAAGGGAATGAAATGCAACCAATTGTAAGTCATCCTGGATATAGGTGTCAGCTAAATAAAAAGTAATATACAGTATAAGGTTTATAGGGCGAAACCAACTGTATCAGTCCGAATCAATAACCTGCCAACATTTTTTATTTAAGCACACACATTTTAGAATTTCATTGGTTTTGTTTCTTCACAAACTTGTGAGTCACTCTTTATTTGCCTCAGATGTTTATTGAAAAGATAAAATGTGCCAGAAAGATAGCCAAATTACCTTGCTTCATAGTAACTATGACTTGTTGATTACATACCTTATTATTTCAGATATTCATTTGGTCCACTGGAATTCCATAATGTATTGCAGAGTAATAAAATGCTGTGCCATCACATTTCACATTAGCTTTATATGTTTTCAGGTTCAAGTTCGGAGTTATTGTGATGTATGCAGAATTCAATGAAAGTTTTAGTTCATGTTTGACCAATACTGCCAGTGTTCTGGCACTGTAATAAGGAACTGTTCATTGTGAATTGCTCAAAATTAGTAACCATAATAATATAGCAACACTATAGCATAATATAATATGTATAACTGTCACCTCAATATGATTTAAATAGTCCATAGCCTGGCTGAGTTGTACTGTATACTCACCCCATGTACACATAGATTGCGTCTTGGGGTTCAGATATTCATTTACAATCCAAAGACAGTTGTTATGTCGACTCACTTTCTTAACCATCCATAAGACGTGTAGAATTGGATAAAAGAAGGATTTTGGAAAAGAAACGTTAAAGCTAGATGCCTTTAATGACACAAAGTACCTTATTCTAAGAACAACAACAAGTATTTATATAGCACATTTTCATACAAATAATGTAGCTCAAAGTGCTTTACATGATGAAGAAAGAGAAAAAAAGACAAAGTAAGAATTAAAATAAGAGAACACTAATTAACATAGAATAAAAGTAAGGTCCAATGGCCATGGAGGACAGAAAAAAAAAAAAAACTCCAGACGGCTGGAGAAAAAATAAAAACTGCATGGGTTCCGGGCCATGAGACCGCCCAGCCCCCTCTAGACATTCTACCTAACATAAATGATCAGTCCTCACTGTATTCAGGGTTCTCATGGAAGGACTTAATGATGACGGTCATGTGGACTTCTGGCCTTTAATCCATCAATGTAGCAATCAATACAGCACTTTCACCCCAAGTCACAGAGGCTATTAGTGCATCTTTGCCCCACTCATTCTTAATACTCCCTACTCATTCTATTAAATGTTTAATCCCAATCTGTAATTGTCACTCTTCAGTGACAATACTTCACTCTTCAATACTGGTGCTGTAGCCCTTTGCACTTTAAGGGCACCCATTACTAATTCTGACCTTTCCATCTTTTAACAGTCCCTGCTGTTCCATACTGAAATGCACATGGCCTATCTAAAAGCAGTTAACTTAATACTAACTGGGCACAACACATATTGCAAGCTTAGAGACAGCTGCCCTGCATTTACATTTTAAATACTTTTTGGAAAATATACTCATATTTAGGACTTGGCCATTGAAATCTCTTTAAAAATCATTTATTCTGTTATGTATTTAAAACCATTATCTTGAAAGGCAACTGACACATAAGTTGCCTTCAAATCAAAAATGCTAGTAATGAAATGTCATCATGTATCAGGCAGCTCTTCTAAACAGCCAGTCAACAGCATGTCAATGTTAAGGAGAAATCTTCCTGCCTCCATACTCCCCTCTTAGCCAGCATACAGATATACACAGTAAACCTTCTGTATGTTAAAATACTTGCAGAAATGATCTTGAAAACATACTCCTGCAAAATTTGTTTGTGGCAATGCAGTACAGCATTAAGTTTGGAGTGACATTAACAAAAATGATACTGGTACTGTATGAGAATTAATTATAACTGTTATGTAATATTTACTATGTGTAATTGTATATGTATAAATGAGGGCAGCCCAGTGTACTAGGAGTCAAGGACAAGAACCCAGTTCTTGGTCCCATCACTATCTCTGAGAAAACCCCATGCATGGTTTCCCAGGTTCTGTAGCTTCCTTTCAAATCCCAAAGTTGTGCAGAGTAAGCTAATGATTGACTCTGAATTGACTATAAGAATCTGTTTGTAGATGTGAGCTTGACTGTGTCCTGCAATAAATTGACATTCAATCCATCTTTGGTTCCTGCTTTGGTCCTTCATTTTCTTGGACAGAATATGAAACCTAAGAAAAGTGATCAGTACAATGATAGAAATAATTTTATCAAATAAGCCAGTACGCTGGTAATCCTGTAGGAAAACATCTTTCACAGAAATGCTTTTCAAATAAGAAACTGTAGGACAGGTAATAGTATATAATATACTAGACTAAAATTGACTTCATTTACACCTGCTTCCATGTTTCTATTCAAAAAATGAAAAGAATAAATCCTGTATGACGAAGATTTTGTCTGTGTACAGTCTTAATGTGACTGCAGCAAATGATATGTCACTAGGATCATATTTCTTTACCTTATTTCACAAATATCCAAAATGGAATGCTTTGTATCCCATATATGTAATCACAATGTATAACAGGATGAAGGGAAAGCTATTTTATGAAATATTATCCTTTTGGAAGACAGAATTTAAATTGCCTGGTAGTGAATAAATGCTCAGATCATATCCTTTCAAATGACCATAATCCATACTTTTCTAAAAAGATGCTTCCAAACATTTTTATATTTGCACAGTCACTCCAACTGATTTAATGACACTGTGAACATTGTAACAGTATATTCAGTGCTCTTTTTACTTACTAGCATTTAAGAAATAGGATGAACTGGTATTTTAACACTTGAGTGTTCATTATTTACTGTTCTTGTTTTATCTAATTTTTATTACACAAACTTTACACACAAAATGCCTAAAATACAATTTAGAACTGAAATTGTAATGAGAATCGATCTCTTCCTTATTCTACTTTAATTTACCTTCCTTCCAGTTAGAAGAGGTCAATAGAAACAGCTTTATGGAAAACCAAACTTTTTTTTTTTTAATCTACACAGGCAATCATACTGTGGGCACTAGGCATTTTTTATTAGTGGCAAACAAAACACAAGACAAAACTAATGAGAACATATTTTTTAATAAAATGCAAAAGAATAAAAAACATTAAATCTGGATAATGCAACAAATTTCTAACAATGAATGCATATTTACAAGCATTCAGGAAGTATTCAGACCATTTCCCTTTCTGCACACTTTATTGTGTAGATTGTGTAGATTTAATTTGAAATGGATAAATTTGCCCATCAATCTACACTCAATATATCTATATAAAATTGTCAGGGTTGTCTGCCTATTACGCAAAAAAACTCATTCACCCCTGACCTCTGAAGCTTGATGTTGGTCTCAAGTGGCACCTTATGCTGTGACACACGCCGCACGGCTCATGAATTCAATGATTGAGGCATGGTGGAAAAAATATAAGGCTTTGAGTCCCTGTTACATCGAGTGAAGACATAGCATCACGCAGATGCATGTCTGGTTTACCAGGAAGTGCGTAGCAACAGTGGGCTCTTGATCGTGTCATGTGTGGCATAATAATGCTCTCAGTTTGACAGCTTGTGCCATGGTACACACAGTGTGACCCATGAATTGAACACAGCCAACGGATCACACTACTGGTAAGACAAACTATAAGCAACACATCTTACAGCTACCAAATGTTAAAAAGTAATTCCTCACCTCTTTTACACAAGACCATTGCTGCTATAACACACAGTATTTCTATGAGGGGCCAAACAGGCCATAAATCATATATTTCTGTGTGTAATATATTGGTTTACATGTGAACACTATTGGCTTATGAATATTTACTATCGGTTTGCATGCATACTTAATTGGTTTGCCTGCGTATAATACTGGTTTCATTCATATGAACTATATTGGTTCGTGTCCGTATATTATCGGTTTGTGCGTGAACTATACCCGTTTGTACGTGCATACCACTGGTTTGCATATGAACTACTGTATATTGATTTGTGTGTGTATATCCCTGGTTCCAGGACGATTTGTTATTGGTTTGTGAGTGAACCGCATTGGTTTACGCTTGCATGTTATCGGTTTGCGTATGAACTATATTGGCTTGTGTTCTGTGACGGTCTAACAATGGATTTGCGTATGCACTATATTGGTTTCATGCACGTCTTATACTGGTTTCATGTGGGTAACCTGTCAATTTTGCGTTTGAACTCTATTGGTTGTATGTGTGTAGTATGTCGGTTTTGCGTATGAAACATATTGGTTATGCATGCGCACACTATCGCAACTCTGTGTATGAACTATATCGGTTGTGCGTGTGAACTATATTGGTTGTTCACGTGATCTTCAGCGGAAATGGGCGGGGCAAGAAACAGGACCTCAGGGGCCGGTAGAATCATGGAGTGTAAAGAGAAGTGTCTAGGAGACGCATCTGCGTTTAAACGGCACTATATATTTTGTTCCGCACAATACGTTTGCGAAAGGACTTGGTGGTAATTATTACTATTTAACAGAATCTACCCTTGAGTCTGTAATGAACGCAAGGCTGAAGTTAGGTACGTATTGGGCCGTCTTCTTATTTGCTTCCAGGATCATGTTTGCTCGCACCCAGCCACAGTACTTTTTCACACAACTTTTGAAACCAGTTATTCATTCTGAAAGCAAAATATTCTACATTTACTAACGCCTTTATCCAACATACAACATTTGGATACTACTGGTTAGATTCGCCCAGTGCCCCCCGCGTCGCACAGACAGGTGAAGTGACTTGTTTATGGTCACATAGTGTCATTATCAGGACTTGAACCCACGAACTCAGTTTAAAAGTGAAGTCTTAAACACCACACCACAATGCTTGCACATCTACAACGTGTATATTAATTGGCATAATATAAACTTGTCCAGGACAGATTCCATTGTTAAAGTTGAGTTTAACATTTTCAACCCGTTCAAGTTTTGGTTGAAAATCTGGAATATTTATTTTTTCAAATAATGGATCAGTTTGCGGATTAATGTACACACTGTAGAATATTTTGCCTTGCTGTTAATATAGAAGAAGAAGCTGGTTTGTGAATAAGTAGCTGACTGCAAGCTTATACTGGATGTGGCTAGAAGCGAATAAAAAGGCAGCTGAATGCGCACCAAACTTAAAAATAATTACCACCAAACCCTTTCACAAACATACTGTGACATGCAAAAGTATTCAATCCCCTTGAAAGTTGTCATAATTTTATGCAAGACAAAATATTTGTACACATATTTATTCATTCAGTATTTTTTCTTATGCTGTAACAAAACATTTACAAAGTCAAAATAAACTATTTTATGTAGACATTTAATTGAAGAAGAAAATCCCCAAAGTTAGTGTTTACCTGTGTTTAAACCTCTGTGCTTTGGAAGCTCCAGGTTTTCACCAATGACAAATTAATTACAAAGGTGGCAGACATTTGACAGAAAATGGATGGATGGATATTAAACATAATGAGGTGCTACTTTCTCTCTGGATATAAAAAGCCCCCTTCGTTGGGGCCGTAGTCTTTGGTGGACAGTCTGAAAAAATGAAGAGAGAAGCATTCTGCTGATGTGAGAAACAAAGTTATTGAAATGCACAAGGTAGCAGGAAATAATTATAAAAATATCAAGAGTTTGATGTCCCATTGCGCACTGCTGGATCCATCATCAGAAAGTGGAAGGTTCATCACAGCACCCAGACTCTTACTAGAACAGGCCGTCCCTCAAGACTGAACATCAGAGTTAGACACCAACTGGAGAGAGAGGAAACTAGAAATCCAACCGTCACTCTCAGATGTTTGCAATGCTTTTTGGCTGAAACTGGAGTGAAGGTTCAGGGGTTCACAATTTCAAGAGCTCTTCATTAAACAGGCCTCTACAGGAGGGTGGCAAGAAAGAAGTCATTCCTTAAGATGGTCCACATAAAAGCACATATGGCATTTTTCCAGTTAAATGTGGGGAGAAGGGTTTATAGTCAAATGAAACCAAAACAGAACTTTTTTTCTCAGACTTCAAAGAAGGTACAGAATATGTGGCGTAAAACAAACACTACCCATGCCACAAGAAACACCAGACCTACAGTGGAATATGGTGGTGGCAACATCTTGCCACCATGGGCAAACATCATGGGGATGTTTTTCATGTGCTGGGACTGAGAATCTTGTCAGAGCTGAAGGAACAATAGATGGGCCCAAATACCACACAATATTGCAGGAGAACTTGTTCCAGTCTGCTATGAATTTAAACCTCGGGAGAAGATTCATCTTTCAAGATGACAATTACCCTAAACATTAGACCAAAGTGACACTGGAATGGCTCAAAAACAGACAGGTGAATGTTTCGGAATGGCCAAGTCAAAGCCCTGATCTTAACCCTGTTGAGAATCTGGGGCATTGTTTGAAAACTGCTGTTCAGAGATACCATCCCACCAACATAGAGGGTACCTAGGAATAATGCCAAGAAGAATAGGGAAGAATCACTCCTGAGCAATGTGCAGAACTGGGGCATATATACATACCCCAAAAGAATGAAGGCTGTTACTGCAGCAAAAAGGTTCTTGACAAAGTATGAATGTGTTGGGTTTGAATACTTAGGCAAACAATCACTTTGGAGTTTTTCTTTAGTTAAGTTATTTGGAGTTTGATAACGTTTTGTTACAGCACAAGAGTTCACATTAAAATACCAAATGGATAAATATGTGGACAAATCTTTTGTCATGCAGAACATTAGGATGACTTTTAAAGGGATTGAATACTTTTGCACGTCACTTTATGTTTGTGAAGGGCTTAGTGGTAATTCTTTTTACCAGTATTTTCCCTTAATTCTGAAATGATCACAGGGCTGAAGTTAGGTACGCATTTGCCTGGCATTTTATTCACTCCCAGTATAAGCTTGCAGTCAGCTACTTATTCATACAGCTTTTGCAAAGCAGCTTCTTATTCTATTATAACAGCAAGGCAAAATATTCTACAGCATGTAAATTAATCAGCATCATTACAGACTGATCCATTATTTGAAAAAATAAATATTCCACATTTTGGTCCTGCACGGGTCAAAATTGTTAAACTCTAATTTAACAAATGAATCTGTCCTGGACAAGTTTATATATGCCAATGTCACAAAACTATGAAAATTAAGGTGGCCCAACGTCATTTAACACTTTACAGTGCCCATTAAATATCACAGTAAATCCCATTTATCTGATATTGAAGTGGGAATACATTGTCAGTTTCACCCTGATACTCGCACTGGGCAGAACAAAACTCCGCTGCATCTTAAAAAAATGCATCTGTCTTTTCACAAAACTGCGAAAGGTAAGGTGGCCCAATATGATGTAACTGACCCATGCAGGTCCTAAATGTTAAATGTTTAGCTTTTCAAAGAATTGCCACATTTAGTCAATTAATATACACGTTATAGATGTGCAAGCATTGCGGTTTGGGCTTTGCACTTTCAACCCTTTGTTCGTGGGTTCAAGTTCTGAGACTGACACTGTGTGACCCTGAGCAAGTCACTTCACCTGTCTGTGCGGTGCGGAGTCGCCGGGCATAATAAATCTAACTAGTAGTAACTAAATGTTATGTTGCATAAAGACGTCAATCGTAAATGTTGAATATTTTGCCTTTAGAATAAGTAACTGTTTTGCAAATACTGTGTGAACAAGTACAGCTGCGGGTTGCAAGTAAGCATGTAGATGGGACCAAATACATACCTAACTTCACCCTTGCGTTCATTACAGACTCAAGGGTAGATTCTGTTAAATAGTAATAATTACCACCAAGTCCTTTCGCAAACGTATGGTGCGGAAAAAATATATAGTGCCGTTTAAACGCAGATGCGTCTCCTAGACACATCTCTTTACGCTCCATGACTCTACCGGCCCTTGAGTTCCTGTTTCTTGCCCTGCCAATTTCCTCTGAAGATCACATGAACAACCAATATAGTTCACATGCAGAACCGATATAGTTCATACACAGAGTTGCGATAGGGTGCGCACGCATAACCAATATGTTTCATACGCGAAACTGACATAGTGCACACATACAACCAATAGAGTTCAAGCGCAAAATCGACAGGTTACCCAAATGAAACCAATATAGTGCATACGCAAATCCATTGTTAGACCGTCACAGAACGCAAGCCAATATAATTCATACGCAAACCAATAACATGCAAGCGTAAACCAATGCAGTTCACACACAAACCAATAACAAACGTACTGGAACCAGTGATATACACACGCAAATCAATAAAGTACATATACAAACCAGTGATATGCATGTACAAACGGATAATATACGGACACGAACCAATATAGTTCATATGAATGAAACCATTATTGTACGCAGGCAAACCAATTAAGTATGCACGCAAACCGATAGTAATTGTTCATAAACCAATAGTGTTCACACGTAAACCAATAGATTACACACAGAAATATATGATTTATGGCCTGTTTGGCCCCTCATATATTTCAAGCTTTTGTTTTAATGTTTCATCACATTGGTTCATCTTTCTGTTTCCTTGGCTCCTTTCTTTTTTTTCCTATAACACATTTCTTTCATTTTGGACTTCCACATTACAGTCACTCTGATTACGTTTCCATTTCCTTTAATTTGAGGACCGGACAAACACATACACAGTATCAACAGTTCCTTATCTTTGGCATCCATTGAAAACTCTATGGTTTATAGCCCAAGACATGGTGCCTACATGTTCAAAATTCATATTAATTTTAGTTTTCTGAAGAAGGTGGTTTGGCAGCAATTACACTTTCAGACCTACTTGGGTCTGTACAGGCTTTGCACAACTGGATCAGTTATTTATCCCAACCCAAATTCTGTCCCATTCTGTTAAGTTGCATGGGAAGTGTCTGTAAACTGCCATTTTCAGGTCTCTCCACACATGTGGTTTAAGCCTAAGCTTTGGCTGGGCCACTCAAGGATAGTCAGAGACTTTTCCCAAAGCCACTTCAGCATTGTCTTGGTTGTATGCGTCGGATATTTGTCGTGTTGAAAGGTGAACCATCACCTTAGTCCTAGGTCATGTGCACTCTGGGCCAGGTTTTCTTCAAGGATCTCTCTGAATTTGGGTGAGTTCATCCTTAAATCAATTCTGAGCATACTTTGTTGGAGGGATGTTTTAGGCAGACAAGATAATCTTTTTTTTTCTTGATCTCAGAGTTCTTCCGACTAGCCACTCTACAATAAATACCTGATTCAGCAAAGGACATCCAAATCTTTTTTACTCTTACCATTAAGTTCTTGGCCAATTCTCTGACCAAGGCCTTTCTTCAGTTTCGCTGGACGGCCAACTTCTTTCATCTGTCAAGGCAACTGTGTTCTTGGGAAAATTCTAAGCTTTAAAGAATGGCTTTATATCCTTGCTGCAAACATTTTCAGTTTCTCATTATGGGTTATTGAGTGTATTTTAGTTGGCACGAATGGCAAATTGATCTATGTAAAATTACATCTACAACACAATAAAGTATGCAGAAGACAAGAGGGTTGGAATAATTCTGAATCCACTGTATTTGATTTTTAATTGAAATTAGCTTTAAAATTAAAATGAGACAACTGTGTACATACTTTGGAAATCGAAACAGCCCAGACTTAAATTAACTTGCTTTGAGTTACACAAAGCATAAACCATTATCATCGTGTTTTACAGTCCAACATGCAGTGCTTTACAAGGTGTGGGTTGCCTAGAAAGAACAAGTCATGAATGAATAGACTGCAAAAAAACTTAGGTAAGAAATAAGATATAACAATGAATTTCAGGAGAAAATTACTTAATATCAGTGAAATTATCTGTCCATGCAGCAAGATAATTTTACTTGTCAAGACATCTTAAAATAAGTTAGTTCCAGTCTAGGAATAAGAAAGCTCTGATAGGTGTTCAAAGGTTTGAAATAAGTAGAAAATGCTGTTTTTTCGAACAAATTACTTGATATTAGATTTTCTACAGTGGAAATATGCTGAATATTAGAAAATAATTTTTAATTCTGTTATTTTGCATTCTTAATTTTAGCACACTGAAAAATTAAGGTCAAGGAACAAGAGAATAAATCACTAATATAAGTGGAAAATTCTTAATACCAGTGGAGAATGAAAGTCTTGTTACTTGAAACAAGTTAGCTCATCTTGAAATAGGTAGTCCAATATTTAATCTCAGAACATAAAACTTAAAATAAGGAAAATTATTTTACAAAAATCACAGATTTTTAAAAAATCCTAAAATTAGTTAATTTCAACACATACTAAGCTATATTTGCATGAGATATACAATAAATTTCAGTCCACCTACAAAAGAATAAGGTAAAAGTAGCACAGTGCTTTCATTTTAGGATGGTCTTCATTTCAAATTGAAACCAAATATTTTAGCGGAGGTTTGAATTAGGAATTCATTGCTGCATTCAAGACACATAATTAAGATATAATTTCCTGATATATGTTGGCTTCCTGAATACATAAAATAACAATAAAGACATAATTAATAGCATTGCTCTTTATTTAAGTATTAAATCAGTATCCAACAACACTGCTGCTGTGTTTACAATAAAGAAACAGAGAGAAACATAAGTGCATGAAAATTAGTTGACAGAGGAAGATTACCTTGTATATAACACAAAAGTCATATCCATATAATTATTGTACATTGTAGTTCAGGACTGTCTCATCTTGTCACAACTCACAGTCAGAAATGCATAACATAGATTCAATTCAGACCCTGCTCCCAAAGAGGACAAATCCTCAGCATGGAAAGCTTGGTTTACTGGGTGAAAGAGCCGTCATGACAAGTTTCCTTTTTTTATTTTATTTTATTTAGAAGAAAGTGTGTCACAGTAAATAAAGACAACAGGCTGGCACTGGACATCTTTGACTTTGTCAGCCCTCTTTATATTATGATGGTAGTTGTAAGAGCGAATCTTAGAAATTTAATGCTTTAAGTTAAATTAAATTCATATTAGTGTTTGCTTAGTCATAGCCATAGACAATGGTATAGCCTTTTACCCCCTTCAAGTTAGTATGAGATAGAACTTTCTTGTCATAACTAAGATACAGTGTGTTAATTATGTCAGTTGTTGTTTAGAATAGGTCCCAGGGCACAGGGACTTAAAAGACCCATTTTTAGCATAGAAATAGGATAGGCATACTGCTTACTGATTGTAACGATGTTAATGCAATCAACGATGTTAATAACCTTATGGTGAGAACGTTTCGAACTGTAACGTCTGATGCGCGGGAAAGCTAAGGACGCTTTGCAGGGAATGCATTTACGCATGCTCAAAGAAAGGTATGTTCCATTACATCCAAAGAAGGGGCCAAAAACAGTGCTGGATATTATACAGGTATATGAAAAAAATAAACCAATTGGACACTGCAAAGAAACTGTAATTATACCGTTAGCTTTTCATATGATACAATGTCACTGACGTAAATAAATTATTCTGCCAAAATAATGGAACAATCCTGTATATTACACCACATAATGGCTACCGTCGCTCAGCACTTGTGCTTTTGCTGTTTAAACACCAAAGATGATTTGGTGTTGTTTTACTTGCTGCTCATTTGTGGCTTTGAGTTTAAAACGACTTTTGAGCCATATCAACACTACACATTATATTGTTGGGAGTTTCAAGTTCATGATGCTGTGTTCTTTGATAGAGATGTTTTGTCATTTGAAATTAAAATCCCTAACCTGGATAAGTCTACCCATTTTGTTGTTGCTATGAAGCTGGTTAATTTTAATTCCTGTGAGACTATATGACTGAAAAACAAAATATATATTCTTGTGAAGTACGACCATGGGGATATCATTGAACTATATAAAACTTATAAAGATTCCTAAATTCTTGAACTTTTCTTTTTATGTTAATACATTCCAGCAACACTGTTTGGATTAATCAATTTATATGACACAGTGACAAAACATCTTGCATCAAACCACCAGCCACATTTTTTATACATGGGTCATTTATTTTAAAATGTGGAAACCATTTTGATTCAAGAAAAAAAAAAGTTAACATTTGAATATAATAAAGTACTATCCTTTGCAGGGAATCCACCTGTTAAATCATACTAGTTAAAGAGAAAGGCCGCCGAATTAAGCAAGTGCTAATCTAAAATGCTGTCGTTGTTAAGAAAATCAAGGATGTATTCTAAAACCTTTCTGGAATAAGAAGAGTTTAATTTAAGTCTCAGGGTTGTGTCTTACTCATTTCTTATAAAAACATGAATCTAGAAATGTTTGGTTCTTGAAATTAGAATATATGTCCTTCTACGCTCATCACTGTAGTTAATAACAGGCTTTTCTCTCATAGTTGTTCTTTTTTTAAGTCCAAATTTTCTTGGAATTATACTTTATATCTAAGTCAGATAGCTTAAGACCAATTATCTTGAATTGAGCAAAATAATCTAGCACACACATTGCACCATGAGATATTTAATCTCTTGGGCCAAAATATTAGATATATCCCCTTAAAATAAGAAAATTGTACTTGTTAAGAAAAAATGCTTTGCAGTGAAACCTACAAAAATATCATTGGTATCATTCTTTTCAGAATTTATCGAACTTTAATGTGATGTTCTTAGATTTTCAGATTCTTATTCATTTTTTAAATTAAAAGCTAAAAAATATGAAGAACTCACTGGCAGGTCCACAGCTTCAAAAAAATATGGCCAGTTTTTTAAATCCAGTTAGCCATGTCCATCTCCATGGGCGCGATTGCATGACCGCGGGGAGTTGATGAGGTAATTGGAGCGAGTCGCACCTGCATGTGTGGGTGTGATCGTTCTCAGTTGCTTCATTGGCTTACTGCAGTGTGTGATTATGGCGCTGTGCCCACGGAGATGTATATGTACGGGCCGGTACAAGAGGAGAGGAGGGAAAAAGATACATGATAGAACGGGAGAGAAGACTGAGGGTAAAAAAACGTGAAAGGCAGTGAGGAGCAGACGATCCAAACATCTGGATGGAGAAGGCAGCACAAGCTGGGACTCTGTGAGGGAGTGCAGGCTGTGGCATTGTAGGGGTCTGAGGGGCGATCAAGTGAGCGCGAAGGAAGATGGGAGGTGAGCCGACCTCGGACGGTCTGACAGCGCAATGTGGAGGCAGCCATAGCAGGGGGCAGCTGAAAGGAGTTCGTGGCTGCTGGGACTCCACCAGCTCTTCGAGGGGTGGGTGAGCCGGGGAGACAGAAGGAGGTGGGCTGAGATTGTGTGAAGAGCGAGATTGCATTTTTAACCTCTATTTTAGCAGATTTATTTATTTTGGATTTTATCCCCACTCTTCACTGTATTTATGGATTTATTTGTGTACTGTTTTTTTTTTATTGAGAACACTGCACCATGGACACTTTTGGTTTTACTTTTGACTGTTTTTAATAAAAGCACTCGAGCACTTACCACCATCTCCTAGCTTCAATGAGATTTATCCTCATTTGTCAGCTCATTTCGGTCATAACTATTGACGGTGTTGGTTCAACAGATTCCCTTGTGGAAACAGATAGACAGGAGGGGACCGGCATCATCACACTCACGTCCCACAAGATGAGAATTTGTGCCAAAAGATTTAACCATGCCCAGGGCCGGAAATAAAAGATAAAGAGTAGAACAGCTGCTGTGCAGGGTTTTAAATGTTCGAAGTGCTGCACGAGATGCAGATCACACGCATGTCAGCAGCAGCAAGCCGGCAGCTGATCAAGCAAAAAGGAGGTAAAAAAACTGTATTTGTTTCCCATTGTATCACCGGTTAAGAGGGGGTTTTATAGGAGCAACTACGTCTCCTTGGGGTGTGTTCAGCCCCCCTCTTCACAACGCGAGTGGCAGAGACGCAAAGTGGCTGGTGAGCGAAGTGAGCAGGGGGAACCCCCAGTTAACATAAAACATTGCTACACAGTTTAACATGGGAGCCTGCACAGTGTGAGCCTGCTAGATGGCACCACTTGAGTATTCAATTACCCATGCTACAGAAGCTCAACTGTTAGTCTGTAAGTAAGATCACCAATATGTGCAGCCTGAGGCATTTAGTATTAATGTTCAAACAGTTGTTTCTAAAGTTCTATTTCTGCTGTTCATAATAGAAACCCAATTTAAGTTAGAATTGTTTTAGAAATCAAAGTACTTTGAGCAGACAAGGGAGAATAACAATTAGGGTGAGTGTAGCAGTGCGACATAGAAGTCTTGTCATGATGATGGCATAACAGCAATAATAGCTTATGCACTTCAGAGGTTCTTCTTTATCTTTGCTGGTTGGGTATTAAGGGTGACCCCACTTCGTGTTGTATTTTGCATTATTAGTGAGCCCAATGTCAGTTAAACTATACTATAGCAAAAGCAATACTTATTTACTTCAATGTAAATATAATCCATCCATCCATTATCCAACCCACTATATCCTAACCACAGGGTCACGGGGGTCTGCTGGAGCCAATCCCAGCGCGCAAGGCAGTTAACAAACCCATGGGCAGGGAGCACACACACACACTAGGGACAACTTAGAAACGCCAATGCACCTAACCTGCATGTCTTTGGACTGTGGGAGGAAACCCACACAGACACGGGGAGAACATGCAAACTCCACGCAGGGAGGACCCAGGAAGCAAACCCAGGTCTCCTAACTGCGAGGCAGCAGCACTACCCACTGCGCTACCATGCCACCCTGTAAATATAATGTTAAACATAAGAAATAAATATTGATTTATTTCTCAAATAGCCTAATCATAAGCCACTTATAAACCAAATTACAATATTACAATTAAAAGAAACATTTAATATTACATACTAAAAGAAAAGGAAAATATTACATGCATAGGTTAAATACTAGATCCAACAAATACTGTTTTACAAGCAAACTTTACTTTTTTATTCATTTATTTTTACAATGGGAATACTGCCAAGTTAATTGACTTGTTCAAGGTTACAGTGAGTCAGAAATGAAGACTTGAGGTTTAAAGTCTACTGCCTTAGTTGCTTCAAGTGCATAACAGTTGTTAAGCTCAGAATGATAATTCATAAAAAGGTCAAAGATCAGCTAGCGACAACTGTATAACAACTAATACACCAGTTTAAAACTTGGAAAATATGTTTGTATTATCTACTACAAAAATAGTATGTACTTTTAAATGATAAGAAAATATTCCCCATAAATTTTGAAATGTTTCACAAATAGTTTGGTTTGTACTCCATATCTAGTGAATAAACATAAGTCATTGTTATAATACATTTAAAAGGATGAAAGTACGATGGAAAAAAATTACTAAAAATAGCTGAGTGAATTAAAAAGTACTATCCCGAGTTGAGGTTTTCACACATTTTTTTTATTCAACATTGAATAATAGTGGGTTTAATTTGTCTTTTGTGACAAAACAGATCTCTGCAAAATTGTTTTAAATTAATTACAAATATAAAAAACAAGTCAGTATTTAGTAGATGGAAGTACAGCTGCAATTCCAGCCTTGATTTTGCGGGCATCAGTTTTGCACATCTGAACACTGCAATATTTCCCCTTTGTATTTTGCAAAATAATAAAGCTCTGCCAAGTTGCATGAAGATTGTGAGTGAACAGCCTTTTTCATGCCAAGCAACAAATTCTCAGTTGTTTTGAGATTTGGACACTGACTCAGCCACTATAGGACATTAATGTTGTTTTAAGCCATTTCTCTGTAGTTTTGGCTTTATAATTGGGGTTGTTACCTTGCTGAAAGACAAATCTTCTTCCAAGTTACAGGTTTCTTGCATACTTTATCAATGTTTTGTTCCAGAATTTCTCTGTCTTTTGCTACATTCACTTTACTGCTTCACAGTGAGTATGGTGTGTTTTTAATAATATAAAATACCAAAAATGGTATTTAGTCTGATGGCAAAAAGCTCAATCAGGCAAAAGAACCTTCTTTCAACTGACTTCAGGGTCATCAATGTGCTTTCTGGCGAGCCAGGATGTCATGTGCATTTTAACAGTGACTTTTTCTTTGTCACTCTCCTAAAAAACTGTGATTAGTGTAGCACCTGGGCAATTGTTGTTTTATAGGCATTTTCTCAGCTATTCCCAGTGTAGCTTGTAACTCCTTCAGAGTTCTCATAGGTGTCTTGATGGCCTATTTGCCTGTTTTCTTCTTGCACAAGCTATGTCATACTCTTTCTATTTCTTAATGACTGATTTAACTGCACAACAAGGGATATTCAGTGGCTTGGGTATTTTCTTGTGCTTTTCAATCACCTGTTCGCAGAGTTACTTGGTGTTTTCTTTTTGACTTCATTGTGTAATTTAGGCCACCATACTGACTACCCACATGTTAAACCTTCCAGATAACATGCATTTATACTACAATGCGTTGAAACATCTTAACTTCTTAACTATAGAGAGGTGATCTCCATTGAATTATTTCTGTGACTTCTAAAATTGACTGGCTGTGCCAGTGATTGTTCATATTAAAGAAGTGAGTACTAATGCAATCAATTATTTTGTTTGACATTTTTAGACCACTTTGAAGATTTCTATTTTCACTTTGACATCAAATATTTTTTTCTGTTGACCTAAAATAAACCCATTGCGATTCAACATTGTATAACAATAAAATGTGAAGACTTCTGAGGGGGCAGAATTCTTTGACACTTTATA
The DNA here is from genome assembly GCA_026402145.1 of Polypterus bichir lapradei. NCBI lineage: Eukaryota > Metazoa > Chordata > Cladistia > Polypteriformes > Polypteridae > Polypterus > Polypterus bichir. The sequence continues at coordinate 24,929,475 of JANRMT010062833.1, read as the reverse complement.
TCCAAATCATAAAATTTATTGTGTAAAAATGTCAAATCCTTAAACACTATTTAAAGCAAGTGGTTTGTGTTTTTCATTACTACTAGTCAACATTACAACAATTTACTTCATCACTATTACAGAAGTGTTAGAAACAGATTTATCTAGAGTACTTCATTTATTTTTACAAAATAAATCTTCTACTTCTACAATAAATAATAGAATCAGCCACCCTAGTTCATGATAACTCATTGACTATTGGTCTAGTATCCTTCTATATAAAAGCGGTCGGGATTGTCCTTCCGTCCCGTGAGTGCTACGCAGGCGCGGAGTTTCACACACGCCCCATCCATTTTGCAATGCACGATGGGATTTGCAGTTTCGTTTTTCCAAGTAAAAGATGATTTTCTACTCCAGACTGTGCGAGTAGCACAGAGTTTCACACATGCCCCGTCCATTTTGCAATGCACAATGGGATTTGTAGTTTCATTTTTCCAGGTAAAAGATGATTTTCTACTCCAGACTGTGCGATATCTTCTTCTTCTTTCTTACTATATAAAAGCGGTCAGGATTGTCCTTCCGTCTCGTGAGTGGAAAGCGTAGCGGTATTCCGCTTATCACAGACTTACTACTTGCAGCTTGCGGTATGAAGCGACATGATGTGAGCAGAGATCTGGTGCTCCCATCGTTCCCTTGCTTTTGTGCGCGATGCGCTGGAAAAATAGACAAAATTATGTCTCTGGAAATAATTAATGTTGATGGAGTACAAATGCCTCACTGCGTAGTAAATATCAGGGGGGTTCAAAAGGGCGACCTCAATATAGAAAAAAAGTTTAAATTTCATCACAAAAAAAACAGAAACTACGAGTATTAAAGTAATACCGCTCAAATGCAATATAATCAAATTAATCAGTTTGTATAAAATATCAAATTGATCTACATATTGAATTGCCTTAAGAAGTGGTCAACTTAAAAGTCGGTCACCTTAAAAGGCGGGTGAGCCTAGTTTAAAACTAAGAGCTGAAACATAAGTGAACATATCGTCTACACAGTTTATCCAGTATTCACAACAGAGATCCATACCACCACACTAATGCAAATTCTACCAAATTTTTCAAGCCGATCTTTATTGAATATGATTTTTGTTCGCATTTAATGTTAATATTGGCATCATGTTGTTGTTGTTTGGACTGCTGATGCAGAGTTTCACTGGCTTTTTGTTGCTCTTTAATATTACACCTATCTTACAGATTGGAATTTTTGCCTTTTCTGATTCATGTGCATTTTGTAATTTATGTGCTGTTTTACTTCTATGTACATACTATTCTATGATAATTGCACACTTCTTCATGGGTTACATTTGTTTTTCTTGTATTCTTTGCTGCAGGTTCTCATTTTCATCTTTCCCTTCCCTATTCAAGTGGTTCCTTAATTAAGACACACTCCCTCTACACTACTGTGACAGTGCAGGTCGGCCCCATGCTTCCGTTTCCCTCTGGGACCCTTTTGAACTCGCCACCACCGATAACGTTTCTGCAGGATAAGCCGAGCAAATGAGGACAAACACACAATGGAAGGGGTAGGCACAAAAGGTGCTTAGTGCTTTAATTTAACATTCCAATCAAAAAAAAAATGGTTCAAACAAAGTGCATGGCAAAGACATCGTCTCCGATAAATAAATAATCCATAAAATGAAAGTGTCCATTATGGAGGTTAAAATAATCTAATAAATAATCCATAAAACAATTCTCTTCAAACGTGGTTAAAAACTCATTAAAGTGTTCTTTTAAAACCCTTTCAAAACAGACATCTCCTTGGCTTACCCTAGGAGGTATTAACACCAACAGGCGCAGACCTTTATCTGGTTCATGTCCTCATTGGTCCCCGTGAAGCACCCTTCCCGACTGTTCCTCCTACCTTTGTCATTCCTTCCCAAAACTGAAACACCCTTGAGCCCTTCCAGACCCGGATCCTCACTGCAGCTATGATGTGTCCACTCTGATCCTAGCTCTGCTCCTACTGTTTCCAAAGTCTGGCTCCATCCAGCAAAAGCAGTCCCTGAGCATTATGGCTGTTCCTGCTGCCTTTTCAAACCTTTCTGCCTGCTTGACCCAATGCACTACCCCTCTCTCACTCTAAGCCCGTCTACTTTGACTTCATCTGTTTTTTTAACCTCCATTATTCTTTTTCTTTCACTCATCTTGTCTCAGTCTCCCCATTTTCAAATCTAGCTCAACAAGGTTTAGGTCACCTCTTTTATTTTCTTCACTGAGGTTGTTCCAAGACAGAACACTACAAATGTTTGAAAAATGTAACCACAAGCTTTCATATTTTCCAATTATAGCTACCCTAAAAGAAATCATTTCAATAAAAATGTTAATTATGTCATAAATGTTAATAGTGTTTTAAATTATTTATAATTGTTTTATATTAAACTAGGGGGCTCCGCCCCTGCTCCCTTTGCTCGCCAACCCCTGAGTTTAATTAATTGGATATACAATTTTAAAAGCTTGTTTTTTTCTTTGGAGTTGTTTCAGTTTCATTATTTGCACTTTTACTTTAAAGCTTCAGTAAAAACAATATTTGGAATTACCATTTTTTCAAGATCGCATTGAATTTTGATTCCTGTTTTTGGACTTACAGTACATTGTGACAACGCAACATATAACTGCCCGTGAGTGAATATCGTTTCTTTTTCTCTAATAAATAATCAGACTTTTTCTAATATTTGTCCCTGTGATTTGTTTATTGTCATAGCAAAAGCTATTCTAACAGGAAACTGTAAACATTTTAATACAAATGGCATATCAAGATATCCGTTGGTGTCTGTCATTTGCGGAATATATACTACATTAACTTTTTTTTTGCCTGTTAAAATTTGCATTGCTTCTCCGTGATCATAAATATACACCTGACCGAATTGTGTTTTCTTCAGAATTAAACTTGTCGTTGCTTTAATTGTTGTGGGAGTACAGATTCTCATATCATATGGTCCTTTATTGTGTAAATCTACGTTTTGAGAACTGAATGATGCGAAGGCGAAAAGATTACTGTAGACTCGGATATTTTGCCTGTAGTGTTTGTGGATTCTGCGGTGGGCTGGCGCTCTGCCCGGGGTTTGTTCCTGCCTTGCGCCCTGTGCTGGCTGGTATGGGCTCCAGCAGACCCCCGTGACGCTGTATTCGGATATAGCGGGTTGTGAAATGACTGACTGTTTGTGGATTTCACTTTCCCCAAACATCAAATCTTTTAATTCTTGCGGATGCACCTCCTCATTGTGTATAAACACTACTTTTCCCTGATGGCAACACAAATTAGATGATCCACAAGTCTCTGACTTAAACTTCAAAGCCTTACAATATTCCATACCTCTGACATATCACCTATGTCCATATATTCGATCTCTATTCGCCTTTCCATTATTTCACAGAGTAATTTTTCTTTGTGCTAATGCGATCTTTATTATCATTTTCTTGGTACATTCTAATTTTTCTGCTTTTATATTCTGTAACTTGCTCTGCATGTATATTGCACTTATGTTTTTTTTGTGTCTTTTGAATTCCACTGTTTTCGTTATCTCTAAACTGCTCTGCTTGTGTTTCACCCCTCGTTTTTGAATCTCTTTATGACATTTTACTTTTTTTATTCTTTGTCTTTTATTTCTGACGTCGCTTTGTCCTGCTATTTTTTCAATTACACCTGGTTCATGATGATTATTTACCCTTTTTTTGAGTGATAATTTCCGTTTGTTTGCACTAATGCGATCTTTACTATATTTTTTTGATACTTTCGAATTTTACTGCTTTCATATTCTTTAGCTTTCTCTGCATGTGTATCGTGCCATCTTTTTTTTTTGTAAGCCTTTTGAATTCCACTGCTTTCATAATCTCTTATCTGCATTTTTTTCTCTCCAATGATTTTTGGTCTCTTTTCTCCGCACTGCTGTTTCTTCTTTGCTTAGTCAGTGACATTTCATCTAGAATGTATTGTCCTTATACATTTTATATGCGCTGAGAGCTCAGGATCTGTGTCTGCTTAAAGCCTTTACACGACTGAGAGTTTTGATGACCGTGGTTGTAAGTAGTGCGTGACTTGCAAGAATCTCATGTTCCACGTCTCTGCGAGACGGTCCTGGGACAATCTCTTGGCACCAAGTCTTATGTTTAAGGTCCCCGTGACATGCTCCGTGGCCAATCTCTTTCGTCTCGCAGGTCTTTTAAGTGTCTTCTGAAAAGATCACGTCTCGTCTCCCTGGTCTCCCTTCCAAGATTTTTTTTATAATAGAGAGATATATTTAGAATGAAACATCCTGAATTTTAACATTTTTTGTTTATAGCTAGCCTACATTATACTTTAATAACCTTTTAATTTTTATTTGAACTATTATTTTGTATTGGATTACACTATATTATTAATAGTAGCATTTTTTAAAAGCACCATCTTCTACAGTTGACACCCAAAATTTTTAAGCAATGTGGACTAAAGTCTATTCTGGGGCCTTTCTGGGATTAGGGGCGCTGAAGTTTCATTAGTTTCATAGTAAATCCACCTCTGACTGGATGCAATTTAGGACTAACCCTGTACAGGACCCGATTCTAACTCTTCATTCACTCACACATGCACACAAACATACTCAGTAATTTAGAGGACTTCATTTGACCTATACAGATTGGCTGATGGAGGTGTGAAAAGTGACTTAGTGTGAAAAGTTGTGTTAAAAATTATATTAATCTATTTAGATTAGCTTACACTAAAAGACCTTAGACTGTATTTTTATTGCTGTATTTTCAGTTCCATAGATATAGATATAAGTACAGTATGTATATGTACATGCATGTTTTTGTTGGTTTTATGATTCTATTATCTGTACAGTGTCCTTGGGTGTTTAGAAAGGTGCCTTGAAATAAAATGTATTATTATTATTATTATTATTATTATTATTATTATTATTAAAAAATAAAAAACTTTATTCCTCTGCAGACTCTATATTACAATTAAGATTTGTTCTCTGCTATATTGGTCAGAATGATCACAATACCAGAATACTAGAATCAGAATATCAGAATACCACAAACCAGCACTCTTCCTGAAACTCAGGTCCTCCTTTACAATTGCCACTGGGAACAATGGTGTAACTTCAGCCTCAGTTCTCTAATAGACAAAAAAGAAAGCCTGTCTTCTGCTCTTATATAAGTGTTTTTATGGAAAACCATGCCACTTCATGATGAGATGCACTGCTCTTTCAGTAGCTCCTGCTCCCTCCACTAACTCCTGGTGTTTTTAAAGGAAATAGGGAAATGTTTTCCGTAATGTTATCCAAAGTGAATTATTGATCTGACATTTGTGGCACAAATTTTTAAATCTAGGAGAAAATCTAAAGGCCAAAGGGAGAACTGCACACTGATAATAATCAGACTGGCAATTTAACCAGAACCCTGAAGCTATGAGGCAACAGTGTTAATCACTGTACCAATATGATGAGCTATTTCACACTCACAAAATGGTATAGCCTGCATTTCATTGGATATGGTAGAAAACTGCAGTACTTGTTTGGATTTGGGGTTAAAAAAATAAATTCCCTGCAGACAATCACTGAGCTGGGATATAATACTAAATCCCAGGAGCTGTCTGACAGCCGCAGAACCCATTATAACCTCTTGCCATTCCAATGCAGAACAAGCCCAATCTTTTTTTTTAACATTTTTTATTTTATTATTGTCTGAAATAAAATATTGCCATCTAAAATCTAATTTACTAATTTAATTTGCATCTTTGAGTTCATGCCCTCTGGCTAGCATCACTGTTGAGCAGCATTCATTTGTGCAATAAAGCTTTTTTATCATTAAAACTTAATAAATCTGAACATAAAAACTTAATAAATCTGAACATTGTCAAGATGACACAAGAAGCCCTTTGGTAAAATACTTTGTAGATTCAGTAACTATCTTGAAACATGAGGCATTGCACTTGCTAAATCATGAAAAAAATGACATTACTTTTGCATGTTTCTATTCTTATATTTTGTTTTCAAAAAAAGTGTTCTATTTTTGTTTAAAGATAAGGGTATTTATTTTTTCAAGGAAAATATATATTTATTCCTTTTAAGTTACATGACATGAATAGCTAAATAACCAAAAGCTTGTCTTTGTGCTGCTAGGTCACATTGGCAGAAGTATGAACAAGTAATTCACTGAACACTAATTTATGGAAAGAGGAAATACGGATTTAAAAAAATATACACCATGGGAGAATGAAGTAAATAGTGCTAAGCTACAGTATTCCTCATTATTGGAATGAACATATAACAATTATGTGATTTCCAATTAAAATGTTACCTGAAGTGGAACCACCTCAAGAGAAGTTATAGATTGCAGTGAACACTTTTACCTTTTATTGTTTACCTCTGAAAAACAAGTATGCCCTGTCAGTCATGTTAAACCAGATTCCGCATTCTATAATGTTCTCTTGAATATTACATCTAGGGTACTGACGTCTTAATTTTCAATTAAATTCTGCCTGTTTGTTAAATTATCCTTACAAATGTTTGTAACATACTTGAGTCACATAACGGCTTAATATTAGGAACATACTGTAACATTCACAAACAAATGACTCAATTTGAAAGGACATTTTGATGAAAGTACATAATCATGTGTCTTCTGAAAAACAGAAATACTCCAATGGTCCCCAGTTTAAACATTTAATATTGTTGAATGCAACTAGTTTTTTTCTTAATTTCATTATCCCTAAGAAGCACCAGCACAGACCACTATGCCACAGTAAAATGCAGTTTTTCAGAATGAAACTGGTTTATTTCAGCTTGCGATCTATATATTTTTGTTCAGAAAGTTCCATTTGTTTTTAGCTTTCTTTCAACAATTATTTCCTTGACAATTGTTGTTGGAAATATATTTGCTTATCAAAAAGCAATGTAAATAAACCTATCAATACTTCACAATAAATGATCACTCTTTCTGCATTGTATCCAGGTAGAGGTTCTTGGAAATGTTGGATAACTTTCTTAATCTCTTGTCTCTTCTTTCTAATTCTGACTTGGATAACAATTATTTTCTAATGGTCAACACAAGGTTTATCCAAAGAAGAATAAAGGTATTGTTCCATTCTGTACAAAGCAAATAATGTGCTGTTTATAAACACTTTCTTTACAATTTTGTCACAAATGTTAATGGAGACATTACTATTGTCATTATTGTTATCTTCTTCTTCTTTTCGATGCTCCCGTTAGGGGTTGCCACAGCAGATCATCATTTTCCAATGTCATCAAAGTACTTCTATTAATTAACCTAAAACAAAATTAATAATTTTGATAATATTGAAAAAGGTTGAAAAATTCATAACAATGTGTAAATTAATAAAAAAATGACTGAAAACTCAATCAGCAAATGCTGGAATAGTAGTTAAGAAAATTAGGAAAATGGTAAGACTTGAAATTATTTAAAATGTTAAAGCATCTGGAACCATAAAAGCAAACTGATTGGACTAAAATATAAAGTAGCAGAGTAGCAGGTTACTACTCAGTCTGCTCTGTTTTGACGATTTGTCTGGTTTGGTTTAGGTAGGCTTGTGTGATGGTTGAAAGTGCTGTGGTGTACCAAAAAGCTGAGAATGCCTCTATAATTCTGTTTTTACTTCACCCATTCAAGGACTAGTGGTGTAGACTGGAGCATTTTGGGAATGTAAAGTGTAGGTTACAGTTTGTGGTTAATGTACTGAAAGTCAAGTTTTACTTGGGAATTTACTACCGTATATACTCACGTTTAAATTCTCCTGCATATAAGTTGGGGCTTGATTTTACCATATAATTTCTGGTATTTTATAATGTTGGTCATTGTAAGTTGAATGCAGAAAACTCAAGCTATTGGCCCAAGAGATCATGATATGCTAACGCCCACCTGGGAGAGTAACCACGGAGCACATTGCCTTTTTTTTCTATGTATTGTACCTGCGTGACCACACGGTAATACCCACACTATATCGAAGCATACTTTGCACTGTTTTCTGTTTTTTGCATTTCACACCCTCATACACCTTTATTGTAAAAGCATCCCTTATCTACGATGAGGCGTTCGATCAGCAGAAAATACAAAGCTGGTTTTAAATTAAAACTCATTGAAGTGGCAAAAGAAATTGGTAACTGCGCTACTGCAACAAAATTCGCTCTGTCTGAGAAACTGATACGAGATCAGAGGAAGCAAGAAGATGTAAAAAAAATAATAATCATTGTATTTTGGAACAGTCGTATAAGTTGGGGCCTTACTTTATGATCAATTTTTCAGGTTTCAAGACCCGACTTATATGCAAGTATATACGGTATATACTGTATGCTTCAGCAACCTTTCAAGTACTTTTCTAATTTCTCCAAAATAACATCAAGTCGACATTTGTACTGCTAAAGTCCTACTCTCTACCACACTTCTTGGTAATTTATTCTATGTGGCTATGATTCTCTGTGTGAAGAAGAGTGGTGGCTCTGAGGCTAGGGATCTGCACTGGCAATCAGAAGGTTGCTGGTTCAAATCCCGAAAATTCCAATAGGGACTCTGTTCTGTTGGGCCCTTGAGCAAGGCCCTTAACCTGCAATTGCTGATTGCTTTGAGTAGTGAGAAAAGCGCTGTATAAATGTGAAGAATTTATTCTTAAGTTTGAGCAAAGTCTATCCTTAACAAGTTTCCAACTGCCTCCCTGTGTTCTTGCTGGACTCATTTTAAAGTAACAGCTGGGATTTGCTGTGCTAATTCCTTTCATAATTAAAAAAATTTAATTCCTGTTACCTTTTAATCTCCGTTGGTTTCAACTGAAATGGTTCAACTTCTTTAATCTTTTCTCAGCCTTGGAATTACCCCAGTCACTTATCTTTGGACACTTTTTAGTTCTGCTGTGTTTTTTCGTAGTCTGAAGACCAAACTGAGCTCACTATGACTGCTAGGTCCCTCTCATAAAGGGTTCAGACTTCTTATTGAAGATTATCTGCCATCCCATCTAGATTTGTTTTATCCACAAACTTAACCACCTTGTTATATACTTCTATCCAAATCATTTATATATATATTAAAAATAGCAATGGCCCTAGCAGTAACTCTTGAGGGATGCAACTTTTAATATCACCTACTTCTGATATGGTTTCTCACACCATAAACCTTTCTGTGTATTAGCTAATGTTGCACTTAACTTCACATTACACCCTGACTTCTCACTTTTTTTCTCTCTCTGCAGGGCTTTATCAATTTTTTTCTGAAAATCAACATAAATAATATCACATATACTTTTCCTATGGTATACTTTTGATGCTTCCTCATAGAATTCCAGCAGTTAGTGCAACATCACTGCATGATCAGCCTCCTGGTCCATAATTATTTGCCATTTTCTGTTCCTTAGGAATTTTCACAATGTGCAGTGGACCTTTGAATAAATTATCAGAAACATGGCAAAACAAAACCTGCTGCTGTATTTTCCATATAAGCTTCTTCAAAGGTTATTGGGAAACCATTAATAGTAAATAATAAGATGCTACATGTTAGATATAGCATTTCACAAAAATACACTACACTAAGACACAAGTCAGTAAAACATATGTACTACAAAGAACATTCTTTTGTCTTTTTATATACAGTATTTTTCCATCCATCCATTATCCAACCCACTATATCCTAACTACAGGGTCATGGGGGCCTGCTGGAGCCAATCCCAGCCAACACAGGGTGCAAGGCAGGAAACAAACCCCAGGCAGGGTGCCAGCCCACCGCAGGGTGCACACACACACCCACACACCAAGCACACACTAGGGACAATTTACTGTAGAATCGCCAATGCACCTAACCTGCATGTCTTTGGACTGTGGGAGGAAACCGGAGCACCCGGAGGAAACCCAAGTAGACATGGGGAGAACATGCAAACTCCACGCAGGGAGGACCCGGAAAGCGAACCTGGGTCTCCTAACTGCGAGGCAGCAGCGCTACCCACTGCGCCACTGTGCCGCCCCTGCAATATTTTTCTTGGTGAGAAATAATTAATAAAAAAATTCAAATCAATTAATATTGCAACAATAAATCCATATTGTAAAAAGGACTAATAAATCAATACATGGACTGTACCATAATTCAGTAAAAAATAAAGTTACATATCAAATCCTGCTGATTTGTCAGTTTACGGTAAAGTTTAGGCTAAAGCCATACAAAAGTCACTCAGACTTCCCAGTTTCCTTAATAGAAAATGAATAAGTCATAGTCATCGCCTTTCAACAAGGTAGTGTTTTTCCCAACAGTGCAATTAATATAACATTACAAAGAGAATAAAAGCCAAGCTGGGTGACTGTGAGCTATAAAAACTCATCATGATCAACAATTTGTTTCTTCATCCTCAAATAAAATTTAAGTCATTAGCTTTACATGTTTTGTATTTAAACAAAGTAGATGTGATCCTGGATTCTTTCATTATTAAAAACATAGTTACTGGATGTAGATTTAACTTATGCAGTATTAAATGTATTATAATAACCGAAGGTGGTGGTGGTGAGGGTGGGTGGGGGTGTTCGTGGGGACAGGTAAGAAATGGTTTTGATGGGTGTTGCATCTACTGTGGTTTTGCGCAGCTCTTTCTATGGTGGTCCACTGCCTTGTTCTCTACCTAGGTATTTCAGGTTGCCAGCTGCACTTTACACTTCACTTGGGTTCAGAGGATACATCAACTGCCTTACTTTCCTCAACTTTGTGACATGATCTAAGCCAGGATCTTTAAGAAGACTATCTTTTGACCATGCAACCAGAATAATTGACCGTAATAGCAGGGAAGTTCCTCTGATGTGCTTCCTCTTCCAGACTCTTCACCTGCTCCTTTCATGAAAAGTCTTTCTCAGTGATTCTTCTTCTTCTACTTCTTTTCACCAACTTCTAACCTCTTCATAGTCTACATTTTAGTTGTTAGTTATTGCTATACTGGGGAAATGTATTACTTTATGAAAATCATTAAAATAAATATAGCACACATGAAGCAGCTAAGCACTCATATTTAATAACTTTGCGCTCTACAGTACACACGATATCAACAACAGAAAATGACTTTTCTGTGTAAGGAAGTTGCAAATGACAGCACTCTAACAAACTGGTACTTGAATTTGCACAAGTACTGTAACACATTTTATGCACAGTTTGTTATAAAGGATCTTTATTCCCATAAGATTCATTAACAGAGATTCACTGACAGAACTTTTTGCATGGAGTGCTCATTTAGAGGAAAAATAAAAACCAGAAAATGATTTTGGTTTTGTTCGTTAAAACATTATTTCATAAATGAAAAGATAATTAAAATATCAGAACATTTATGAGACTTCTTATAAATGGCATCACTTAAAATCCTTCAGCTGCATACTATGAGCAGAAATATCTAAAGACATGCTATTTGCACAGTATGCTTTCCAAATGGTCGCACACTTAGAAAAGCTCATTTCTCCCTGATTTGTACAGCAAATCAAGTGAATAGGACCAGAGTGCCCTTCATGTGCCTGAAACATAAGGGCAATCGACAGGTCTTTGGACTGAAACAGACTGACAGTTAAGGCTGACAGCTGATAATGGGAAATGGACCCAGTGATTGGCACCTGAGGATAAAGTCTGCATATGTCTCTACTTATGACTATTATAAACTGTGACAAGTTCATGCCTGGTACAATGCTTTGTCATTCAAACAAAGATTTAGATGTCTCTTTTCAATCGAAATGTAGACTTTATTTAGTGATAGGCATATAATGTATACATAAAAAAATAAAAATAAACAAATATCTGGAAAATTTTCAGGAAAATAATTATTTTAGGGCATATCTTTTTGAGAGAAACAAAGTTATTGAATACAGCTCGTTTAGCGCATTATAGATGGTAAGACGCAGTATCTCCCTTATGACCCAGATTTCTCCATTAATCATTTCCTAAATCATTTAAATATTCATAGTTTATGTTAACTGGTTGTTGGTATTAACATTTATTATAGCATTTCAGACAAACTTAGTTACAAAATTCAGTATATAAAATATACATCACATTGAAATTAGGAGAAAATGAGTACAGTAATAATAGAAGACAAAAGAATATATTTGTTTATTAAGAAGTCATTGTTTTGTTCTATGCGTAGGCAATATGGACTAAGATAGATTAATTATGGCTAAAGCACTCTAATAATTAAAAGAGACAGAACCATACTCAATTCTTTTGTGTATGAGAGGTATTCCATGATGTCCTTAAAGTCTATAGACATAGCCCACCTAATAAGGTCATACTACCACATATGCACAAATGAACATCAAATGCAGCCAATACAAATTGATATAAATCAGCTTTGCGCACAGCAACTATGTTTTTGACAAGGGGCACCCGGATCACAACATCCCAGCATAAAAAGTCAGACCGCAGGAGTCTCCATGGAATACAATTCCAGCTGGTAGAAAACATAGAATGAGGAAGCAAAAGTCTCTTCATCTCCTAGCCAAGATCACTCCCTAATAAAATAGAGAAGATGGAACTTAACCATCTCCATGCTGCAGAACATCCAGGACTGCTTCGTTATGGTCATTACGGAGACATGACTCCACCCAGTGATTCCGGATGTACCTATTAAGCTAGACAGCCACGTAGAACACCATGCTGACAAGACAAGAGACTCCGGTAAGAGCAGAAGGTGAGGAATGTGTGCATACATGAACAACAACTGATGTACAAATGCTAAGATCATTGATATTCAGTGCTCTCTGGACTTGGAATATGTGTCAATAAAATGTCCATTCTGTTTGCCAAAAGAACTTACAGTTATTATAGCCAACACTGCATACCTACCTTATAATGCTAACACTACAGTTGCCTTGCATTTTCTGCTAACTGGCATTAGCAATCAACAGAATGCCCTCCCAGATGGAGTGTTTGTAATAGCAGGTGATTTTAAGCAGGCAACTTTAAAGGCTGTGCTCCCCAAATTCTATCAACATATCCAAAAACACACTTGACCATGTGTACAGTAACTCCAAGCAAGGGCATTACCTCTCCCACATCTGGGCTAGTCTGATATCATCTCCTTATTTTTAGCTCCAATATACAGATCTCTTATCAACACGGTCTAACTCTAACCAACTGAAACAGATATACAGACAGCTCCTGGGCTACTTTAGTAGCACTGATTGGACTGTATTTGAAGATGACAATATTGATATATACACCTCTGTCTTATATAAAGAGCTGCATAGACAATGTCACTATAACAAAACAAATCTGAGCTTTCTCCAACAATAAGCCATGGATGATGAGATGTTTGACTCATTGCTAAAGGCTTACAAAGTAGAAGGGACTACTGTCTTTTTCTTTTCTGTCATATAGAGAACAGCTTAGTCGTATATCGAAATGTGGCCTATTGCCTTCCCTTTATACATAGATAAATAAATTGATAGATAGGAATTAAGCTCCTTGAGCATGGGAAAAGTTTTATATGAATTAAATGTATTATTATTAATAATCCTGAAGGAAATTGCAGGGTTACAGCAGGAGACAAAAAGGCACAAATATACTGTACATATAAGAATTATCAAATATATTTCTATAAAGTGTCGGTATTTACTAAGTCAAAGTGATTAGAATTTTACAGTACAGGATGTTAATCATTGGCTCACTATATCTCACATAGTATCTATCTATCTATCTATCTATCTATCTATCTATCTATCTATCTTAATAACCTGGTTATTTGCAGAAACCTGATTTCTAAAATGCCATGTAAACCCTTATTCCTGTTGGAGAAACCAGGTTATTAGTCTCTGAGCAACCAGGGTAGCAGGCAAGCAACCTTCTCTGCAAGCAACCCAGTTATTTGGCCATGTATACCTTTAACCGGGTTACAGTTGAGGATTTTACAGTCTACACATGTCTGCTGCGTTCTGTTAGTCTGTGAAAGTGTTAGCTTCCCAAACACTTTCAGCAGCCAGACACACAAGATAAATTTCCTGAGGCAAATGCTTGGACAATGTCCTTCTTCTGGTTGAAATAATCTTTCTCAATATTTCAGAAATCATTAATTTTATGCAGATGAGCTGAAAATCTTAAGCTCAACCACATAATCTCAGATGCAGTAACACATTAAAAGTAACATATCTTACACAGTCTGATTAATTGTTAAAGTAACGATTAACCTAAACAATACTTATTTTAACGAAGTGAAAATACCTGATTTGTTATTATACCAGCAGCACTTGTTTTAAAGCAACAAGTACCACTATGCAGCTCCTTAGCAGGAATATATCAGGAAAGAGTGAGCTACGTGCAACCTGATAACATAAACTCATAAATAAAGTGTCAGCTTAGTTTTAATCCAGCTATTTGCTATAGATATGTTGAAAGAGTGTGATTGGGTGGCATAGTGAGCAGTGTTCATACAGTGAATATTTGGGCTCTCGGGTTGGATGGAAAAAGGGAATGAATGTTGGTTACTTTATAGCACATGGAAGACTAATCATATTTATGAAACCCAAGAAAATGGTGACAATTGGCTGTGTTTCTGGTAAGGTTCATGAAGGTTCAGTTATGGGCTCAGGATTTAGTAATAAATGCAGGCCAGTGAAATGTGCAGTTTTTTATACAATAAAAGAAAAAGTATTTCAAAAGTAACCCTCTGTTTCTAATGCATTATTTTGTATAATAAGTAACTATATAACATTTTTAGTTTTTTTGTAAATAATAAGTATTGTAATTAAGTTATGTTTAAAAGTAACATTCCCGGCACAGCTCGGAAGACACAGGTTCCCTGTTTTTTTACAGATGATGATGTTTCACTCTTTTTTGCACAGTTTGATAACCTCGGAGTGTTTTGCCAAAGGAGAACACTGTAATTGGACTTGTGCATTGTGATAGACGGCCGGGACACCCACCGAGTGGAAGGATGAGGGAAGGCAACCTCTTTGAGACACAAAACGTTAGATTGCAGCTTTCCTGCAGTGTAGCGGTGCCCTGGATTCCCGCAAGGCACTATGGGACATAGAGTTTGGCAACGCAGACCTGCTGGGTACCGTGGATACCACTAGGGGACGCTGCAAGAGAACCGGGGGAGTCATGTCTCATCCATAGCCCAGAAGTGCTCCCAAGTCATGAGAACAGAAGCCCCGAAGTACTTCCAGGCTGAAGAAAATTCAAGTTCTCCATCTGACCCAGAAGTGCTGACTAGTCATGTGGATGGAAGAACAGAAGCACTTCCGGGTCAAGGACTATATAAAGGACTGCTGTGAACCCAGCAAGTGAGCTGGAGTTGGGAGGTGTAGGACAGAGCTTGCTGGGAGATGTAGAGGAGAGAATTGGAATTATTGGAGAGAATTGTGATTAATTATTTGCCTGTTAACTGTGGCTGTGGTCCTTGAGGGGACTGTTACAGGAAGAAAAGAAATAATATATCTTCTTGTTGCTTTTATCCTGTGTCCTGCATGTCTGTCTGTTGCCACCTAGCATCTTACAGCATGTAAACAGAGGTTTTCAAGAAGCCAAGTTTCTGCCTCAACAGGATTACTCACCTTATCTCAGTTTTCATTATGTATGTAAACACACTGATTGTCTGTTAAAATGTCTGCTAGACCAGCTTAGTGCCATTTAGCACACAGGGCTGTGAGGAGACTCACTATAGAGCCTGATGGCTGAGAGTTGAAGTGACCTCACATAGCACTCCTTGGAACAACGCAGTTGTCACAATGTACTCTTCAGTTTAGTCAAGATACATATACAGAGTGTGAGAGTCATTGTCTAGGACAGTAAGCAGATTCTCGAGTAACGTGTGTTCTACCACTTCCTCTCAATGAATCCTATCTAACTCCCAAGATTGAGCCAGGATTTTCAATCATGTTTATTTTTTTCTGTTTGCATCCCAAGCACATTACCACATAGAAAATTGCGCTGGCCACTGCAGTTTGTTAAAATGTAATTGTGGAATGCATACACCAAATGACCTTGATCTCCTCAGGACATAGAGGCCACTATTCATAGTTCATAAGAGAATTACTAATGGGAAGAGAAAGGTGTGACAGGTGTCTGGTCACACTCACAGGTAATCTAACTTAGACACTATTAAAATATCCGACTACGCCACCCAGTTTTATTAAGAGACTGGGAACTCTAGAAATTTACCAATAATAGCACACAGGTTTCTTTAAATTGGGTGGTAAGTAAACACACAATGAAAGACATAACAGTAATTTCAGGAAAAGCAACAGTAACTTCTATTACTCAAGACAATAAAGTAATTTAAAAAGATAAACGAACATAAAAAAAAAATCTAACAATATCAGGAACAAAATTCATTTTTTTAAAGGAATGCACACAGTCCACACTCTAAAAGTCCATTAAAAACAAGAATTGGAGGACACAACCTTTAGTGGTGCAGAGTCCAGTTTGCGCACTGTGTTACCCCAACAATTAATCGTCCAACTGTCCACGGATGCACTCTGTTCACCGGACACTCGTTTCCCAACAGAAGTTTTATCATGGAATCCCTGTCAGCGTCTCTTCGTCGTTCTTTTTTTTCACTCTGGGCTCCTTGTGTTGCTGTGACCTTGGCACGCCTCACTTCTTGTCCGCCAGCTTTGCTCGGTCCTTTCATGCGGCTTCCCTCTCTTGCTGGACCCACAACCGTCATCTTGTGGAGCTGTCTCTTCCTCCCTGGAGGTAAGTGCTGCTGTCCTTGTGCCTCACGTCGCACCAGCTACGTACCCTTGTCTGCCTGTGAGCCCCTGTGCTCTGTGCGAGTGTCTTGGCAGCGTTCTCAGTGGACCATCCCTCACACTGACTTCTCCTGCTCCGATGTTTAAATCTCCTTCAGTCCCTGCCTAGATTAATAGGACAATGGATTAAACAATGGCACATCCAAATTTCCTGTGTTTAACAAATAGTGTAAACACAAGTTAACAAAATGTATTGCTTGCAACTATCATTGAGTACAAATATGCTGATTAGAAACTGTATTGTTTGTATGTTTAAGCAGCTAAAACTTCAAAGCAGTGATTCTTTTGCAAGACAGCAAATACTTATATTCTGTAGACAGCCATCTCAATAATCATTAACAGGATTACCCAGGAAATTTGCCTTTTAACTTTTCATCCCAGTCAAAACAATGGGTGCCAATTGCCTCTTCATCTACTGTGTTTTAAATGTAATATTTACATGTTCCTTTACCTAAGAGAGAAACGAAACCACTCAGTGTACAAAAAATCTCCCACTCTCACACAAGGATATAAGTTTAACAGAAGGGTACGTGACAATTGTATAAGGCAAGAGTTTGGTGGGGATCTGAATTTTGGAACCATTTTTAAACACTTACTGAATCTAATATAAAATACAGTAACATAAATGAAAGCAGGAGAAATTTTTGAATGGTATGACATGTCAGTAAAGGTGTTTGAAAAGAGTTACACATTTTCTGAACCTGCTTAGTCCAATATAGCCAGCCCTAAATGGGATGCCAGTCCTTCATGATATGGTATGCATATCATGTTTCATAAACCTTTAACACATAATAACTGCATTTTTTTAAAGAAATAAAACATTGCTAAATAAATGTTTCAGGCTACACCTCTTTGGAGTAGCAGAGAGCAGAAGCACATAGCAGTGGCATCTCCCACAGGCACGTAGCCCTTCGCAAACACCCAAGAAAGTTCAACTGAAGTAAAGCTGGCAGCTGACCAGGAGAAATAACCGGCAGTGAGAAATCAAAGTTGATCACTCAGCGGGTGGTGGAAACTTACAGCCGACGGTCTTTTAGTGATTCAGCTGAATGCGGAAAGCACCGAAGCACCAAAGTTGCTACAAAAATGGAGAAGATGATATCAATACTAAACGTAAGTTCTATCTGCTCTCTGCCCATTGAGGGCACGTTTATATGTTGTGTGTCCTGCATCATGTACAGTTCAGGTTTCCTGGCCAACAGTGTAGACAGCTTCACCTGCCAAAAGTGTTTAGTTAATTTAGAGTTGGTCAGGAAAATACGTGAATTGGAGGACCACGTTAGGAACCTGATAGCAATTAGGCAAACCAAAAATTGGATCGATTCGGTTTGTTTAGAGAATTCGGCTACTTCTGATTCAGCTTCAGACTCTCTAGGTCCCACTGTAGTCAGTGCACGGCCAAAGTCAGCAGCACCAATTCAGCCACAGGGCGAATGGGTAACAATAAGATGGGGGTCTAAGAAGCCAAAATTTAGTCCCTCGGCACCCAGGTCACCAATTCGGACCCAAACAGATTCTCAGCACTCTGCAGAGCGCCCGTGGAAACTGAGAATAAGAAAGTGCTCATAATTGGTGATTCCATAGTGCGGAATGTTAGAATTCCAAACTATGTTAAACCAGCAGTTAATGTTAAATGCCCCACAGGGGCCAAGATTTCTGACATAGAGGCCGCATTGGACCGTGTCACCGAGAATGAAGTATCTACCTTATTGCTGCATTTCGGCACTAATGATATTTATTTACAGCAATCTGAGGTATTAAAGAGGAACTTCATCTCTCTATGCACCAAAGCTAAAAGAAAATGTCGGAATTTAGTTGTACCTGGCCCCTTACCAAGATTATATAGAGGGGATGTGATTTATAGCAGACTAGCAAAATACCCGCGCTTCGCAGCGACGAAGTACTGCATTAAAATTTTTATTAAGAAGAAAATTTAACCTTTTTAAACTGAGGGAAAATATGCCAATAATTATTTGTTAAGGATCTCTTTGTATACCATGTTGTCAGTTCGGCCCTCCGGTTGTAACATGACCAAGCTGTGCGCTGAGCTTACTCTTGAGCATGCAACTTACAGTTGGCCATGTGAACAGTAATCTTGTCTCAAATCTCACAGCTTGGATTGCTGCTGTCATAATCAGTTTGAGGTTCATGGTTTGTTTCAATTACGACAGTATTTGCAGGACTTGTGTTGAAGTGACATTCGGCATCTGTCAAGCATTGTAAGCTTACAACCGGTTTCATCGATAACTTCACATCCAGCTTTTGAGAGTTTAAACATTCATAAACATCAAAGTGTCCACTACTGAAATGTGTGTGAATGTAAGATGTTTAAGAGGCATTGGCGGTTGTTGAAAGGTGTAAAATATTTGGCCATTTCGGTACACTTGAAAGCACCAACCGAACAATTCAGCGGCAGCCATCAACTCACATGCAGAACCATAGGTGAAGGGCTTAAGCATTTCACTCTTCTAGTGCTCCTGTGTAGTATAATTATCTCCTGTACCGTCATCAGTCCACACCTTGAACCTGTCCCAGTCATTCAATACATAAGACACAATGTTCTTCCGGATATCAAGAGTAAGCCTGATATGGCCGAGCAATATGTAACACAGAGAATGGAAAAGGTAGGTGCCATCTCCGGGCATGGAAACCACTCGGTAAGTGACAGTTCTTTGATCGATGGTGATTACCTCAATAGACATGGTAATGGGGGTTGGAATGATGAAGGAAATGGGTACCTGAGTAGTGTAAAGTAAGTGTAAAATACCTATACAATAACTATAATTGTAATAAACAAACAATAAAACAGCGGAGAAGCCGTGGATTAAACAAAAAGGCTGTAGTTATCAGCAGGGAGACGTGAATCCCGTGGCGAAGCAAGGAAGGGAATGTAGAGACTGGAGCGACAGACGGCCTTATATAGGCAGGCAGCCAACAACGTGGGAGGCGTTGGGATGGGGGACCCAACGCCACCTCACATGGTGACCAAGCTGCAGGCTATGGACGTATATATGTACGTAAGTAGGATTCAGTTAGCGTTGGGAACCCATGTACCAAATTTCTTGAAGATGGGCCCATAAGTAACAAAGACCGTTGAAAAGTTCAATATGGCGGCTGACAGTGGCATCATACCACCGAAATAAGTACGTACATTGGTTTCGGTTAGTGCAGGAAAGCCGCCTACCAAATTTCGAGAAGATGGGGCCATAAATAAGAAAGTTCAACATGGCAGACGTTGTTGACCGTTATGACCGTTACGCGTAGAATTTCGAAATGAAACCTGCTTAACTTTTGTAAGCAAGCTGTAAGGAATGAGCCTGCCAAATTTCAGCCTTCTACCTATACGGGAAGTTGGAGAATTAGTGATGTTGGAAAATTCAATATGGCAGCTGACAGTGGCGTCATACCATCGAAATAAGTACATACATTGGTTTTGGTTAGCTCAGGGAAGCCACCTACCAAATTTCGTGAAGATGGGGCCATAAATAAGAAAGTTCAACATGGCGGACGTTGTTGACCGTTATGACCGTTATGCGTAGAATTTCGAAATGAAACCTGCTTAACTTTTGTAAGTAAGCTGTAAGGAATGGGCCTACCAAATTTCAGCCTTCTACCTACACGGGAAGTTGGAGAATTAGTGACGTTTGGAAAATTCAATATGGCGGCCGACAGTGGCGTCATACCATCGAAATAAGTACATACATTGGTTTCGGTTAGCGCAGGGAAGCCGCCTACCAAATTTCGTGAAGATGGGGCCATAAATAAGAAAGTTCAACATGGCGGACGTTGTCGACCGTTATCGACCGTTATGACCGTTACGTGTAGAATTTCTAAATGAAACCTGCTTAACTTTTGTAAGTAAGCTGTAAGGAATGAGCCTGCCAAATTTCAGCTTTCTACCTACATGGGAAGTTGGAGAATTAGTGATGAGTCAGTCAGTCAGTCAGTCAGTCAGTCAGTGAGGGCTTTGCCTTTTATTATTATAGATTGCATTCCCTTCACTGCTGGCTAGAAACCTGGTGTGCAAATAAAAGCATAGCGTTTGTGAACAATTGGGATGATTTTTGGGAAAGGCCTGGATTTTTCAGAAGAGATGGTCTTCATCCTGACTGGAGGGGATCTTATGTATTATCCCAAAATATGGCAGCAAAACTGCCTGGTTGACTGATTAGAGCACCATCCAGGCCGCAGTCATGTGATCTTAAATCACAGGCTGTTGTTTATCCCAGCTGTTACCATCCTGAAGCTGTTATCCATAATCCCTGTTGTGGGGCATCCAGTAAATTTAGTCTTGATGCAAACCTTAAATTACCTGATAACCAAAAAATAAGGTGTATAATTAGACCAAGGGATAAAACCAGACTCTCGACTAGGGGCATCTGTAATAGAAATTTACTTCACATTAAAACAAAAAATATATCACCAGTTCAGAAAGAAGCATGCAGTTTTAAATGCTGCTTATTGAACATTCGCTCTCTTGGCAGTAAAGCTGTTTTGGTAAATGATATTATATTAAGTACAAAATCTGATCTGTGTCTTCTCACTGAAACCTGGCTTAGTAAATATGACACTGTTCCCCTAGCTGAGGCGTCACCAGATGGATACTCGTTCCTTCATAAGTATAGAGATTCCGGTTGAAGAGGAGGCCTTGGAATAATTCATTGTAACAAAAAGCAAATCACATCTAAAAATTTAGGCGACCTTAATCCTTTGAGGCATTCATTTTAAATATTAAAATTAAATATTCCAACGCAATTATAGTGCTAGTCTACAGACCCCCAGGGCCATATTCATTGTTCATGACTGAATTTAGCAACCTTTTATCTGATTTGGCTAAAAATTATGATCACGTAGTACTGATGAGGGATTTTAATATTCACATTGATGTGGAAACTTACACTTTTAGCAAATGTTTTATTTATTTGTTAAATTCAGTAGGATTTTGTCAGAATATCAAAGGTCCAACTCATAATCACCAACTCATAATCATAACCACACATTAGATTCAATTATAACTTACAAAGTTGAAGTTAAAAATTTAATTATTACTCCATTAAATGAAGTTATTTCCAATCACTACTTAATTACAATTGATTTAGTCCTGCCCTTGCCAACGCACTCAGATTTAAACAAAGACAGTGCGACATCTAGATTGTAATTCTACTTCAAAATTTATAGATACTTTGAGTAAGTCGAGTGTAATTGTGGAAAACCATTTAGATCAGTTAACATCAAATGTAAACGTGGAAAACAATTTAGGTCAGCTAACATCACATTATAATGTGACCTTCAGAGATGCTCTGAAAACAGTGGTTCCTTTTAAAACAAAAGTGATCAAAGCGCATAGAAACTGTCCCTGGTTTAATGAAAACACTTGAGCTCTTAAATTAGAGTCAAAAACTGGAGTGCAGATGGAGAACAACAAAGATACATGTCTTTCAAATTGCATGGACAGAAAGTGTTAAAAATATAAAAAGCTCTCTTTAAAGCTCACTCAGAATACTATTCTACAATAACAGATACCAATAATAAAAATCCTTGGGTACTGCTTAGAACAGTGGCTAAATTAACAAATGGGAATTCAGAACTACAATGCAAAATACCAACAGATATTAGCAGTACAGACTTTATGAACTTCTTCAATGAGAATATTAAAAATATAAGATCCCAGATCTCAGCATCACAGTACAAACCAAATATTAGCTTAGCAGACCCTGTCTCACATTGCATTCAGCACTTTAGTAATTTTAATCCTGTAACTGAGCAGGAAGTCTTAACTTTAAATTCTAAAATGAAACCCACTACTTGTTCCCTAGATCCAGTGCCAACGAAACTAGTAAAAAGTGCAATGGATATTCTTGCAGTGCCTATTCTAAACATTATCAATAGTTCATTATTGCATGGCACAGTACTTGATGCACTAAAAGTGTCAGTCATTAAACCATTACTTAAAAAGTCAGACCTAGACCCACATATACTAAATAATTATAGGCCTATTTCAAATTTTTCTCTCTAAAATACTAGAAAAAGTAGTCACCAATCAGCTTTAGTTACACCTTACGCATTACAATTTATTTGAAAACTCCACACTGGTCATAGTACAGAAACGGCACTAACGCGGGTTGTAAACGACATTCTGACATCCTCTGATGAAGGAAATTCCACTGTAATTATGTTATTAGACTTAAGCGCAGCGTTTGACACCATTGACCATTCTATTTTACTGCACAGGCTTGAAAATGATGTTGGGCTTACAGGAACTGCGCTCGCTTGGTTTAGTTCTTATTTATTAAATCAACTCCAATATGTACAGAAATGTGCTGACAGTACTCCATCATTATACACAGAAGTGAGATACGGTGTCCCGCAGGGCTCAGTACTGGGACCTTTACTATTCTCAATTTACATGTTTCCACTGGGATCTATCACTAGGAAACATAATGTTAATTTTCACTTGTATGCAGATGACACCCAATTATACCTTTCATTTAGATCAAATAAAGTTTCTCCAATGTTGTCTTTAATTAGTTGTGTTAGTGAATTAACACTAGAATTACCAGAGCCTACAAAAAAACTCGTAGATCCGTCCCACCTTAACTCGCTTCTTAAAACCGTTCTCACCTCTCCGCCAGCGTCTTTTGTTAATCTAAATGTGCTGATAAAGAAAAGTTGTAAGTAGCCGGCTATTCCATCCCCCCATCGACTTAGAAAGTGCACAAACTTCTCCCAGCACATGCCTTGATTGATTATCTGGGAGTGAAGTGGAGTTTTAGAGTGGAAATAATAGATCATTATTTGGAATACACGTATTTCACGTGTGTTCCGTTTCTACAGTAATCCGTGTAAACACATTTTTAAAACAGAAACGTTTTTCATATTGTAGTAGTAAATGACAAAATGTAGGCATAAACTATATAATGTATGAAGCCTGAAGTCCAAATATCAAATTAACAGCTTCACAAAAGGTACAAATATAACAGAACAAGTATGCTTTTATTCAAAAATATAACTGCAGGAAAAAAAGCCACATTAGTATGCCACATTGACACATATATATCTTAACTGCCATGGTAGCATAATGGTATCAGCTGCTGACGAGTAATCAAAAGGTCATGAGTTCGATCCTGCACGATTCTCTTTTGAAAAGTAAATTGCTCTTATTCTTACTATTTTAAAATAAAAACATACATTTGATTTCAGTGTGTAACAGCCAGTGTAATTTATGGTACTTGTAAAGGTTAGTTTTTTTTTTTATTTACTTTTCATTCTCTCAGTCGTGATCAAGATCCTTCCCTACCTTCCCCCCCCCAATCTGAAGACGCGCTATAGCTCTGCAGCGTACTTATGACTGCATTCTCGTACCAATGCTTTTGCGAACTGCTGTGCCTGCGTGCACTTTTCGTGGTATTACACGTATATTTTTTTGAGCATACCCGTGTCGCTCAAACACAGGAACATCTGTTGTTTACAAGTATAACAAAACAAGTGCACTTTTATTCTAGACTATAAGTGAAGAAAAAATAAAGCAAGTTACAGTAGGCGGTTGATAACAACAGCTTGCGTGGGGCAATGCTAAGGACTGCTTATTTTCGATCCATGCTATATAAAATCATCCCATTCAAATATTAACAATTCCCTCACACCCTTCCAACATTTACGACATGTGTACTTGTTGCAGTGTACACACCTCTCTGTGCTATGGTTCCTATTACACTGAATGAGCACCTGACACTGTACTTTCTTCCCTATATAAATAACATTCGAGCTATAGCGCGTCTCCAAATAAATCACATTTGAGCTATAGCACGTCTTTATGTGAAAACAGCATTGTCAGATGGGTGGGGGGGTGGATCGTGAACGCGACTGAGAGAATGGAACTGAATTAAAAAAAAAAGCTAACCTTTACAATTATCATGCATTTACACTGGCTCTTACAGACTGACTGAAATCAAATTATGTTTTTATTCTAAAATAGTTAAAGATAAATAAATAACCTTCGCCGTTCTGCCTGCCTGAACTCCCTGTCTATCTATATAGTAATAACAGTAATTTTATTATTATATAGGAGCTTCCCTGTCTGCCTATCATATAGTGCCTTTCCTTCCTACCTATCTATATATCTATCTATCCCCTTAGCTGTTTTTATATATCTATTATACAGTGCCTTCCCTGTTTATTTATATATCTAATGCCTTCTCTGCCTGTCTAACTGCATATAGCGCTGAACTTACTGCTCTGTACTATTCTGGCCTCTGCGTGTCCTGGAGTACAAAAGTAACACCACCATACAGCAACATGTGGGGACTGACAAGATCGGGGAAAAAAACACGCGGTCACTGATTACAAACCGCAAGATGAATGAAAGAGACAATATATGTAAAAACATCATTGCACTAATGCAATATTATTTGAAAACGATCAGCGTCAGATCAGGTTTGAATATGCTCCCGATCTGACGCTGTTCGGTTTCAGATAATATTGCATGTGCTGTGTGTTGAAACTGCTGCACTGAATAAGCTGACTTCTTCTGTAAGAGCGTCAGCGTGTATTCAAACCCGATCTGACGTTGTTCGTTTTCAAATAATATTGCATGTACTGTACTATTTTAGAATAAAAACATAATTTTATTTCAGTCAGTCTGTAAGAGCCAGTGTAAATGCATGATAATTGTAAAGGTTAGCTTTTTTTTTTAATTCAGTTCCATTCTCTCAGTCGCGTTCACGATCCACCCCCCCACCCATCTGACAATGCTGTTTTCACATAAAGACGTGCTATAGCTCAAATGTGATTTATTTGGAGACGCGCTATAGCTCGAATGTTATTTATATAGGGAAGAAAGTACAGTGTCAGGTGCTCATTCAGTGTAATAGGAACCACTTTCTAAGTCAATGGGGGGATGGAATAGCCGGCTACTTGCAACTTTTCTTTATCAACACATTTAGATTAACAAAAGACGCTGGCGGAGAGGTGATTAAGAAGCGATTTAAGGTGGGACGGATCTAAGAGTTTTTTCGTAGGCTCTGGTAATTCTAGTGTTAAAGGAGTGGATGGATGAGAACTACTTGTCTTTAAACACCAATAAAACAGAGATGTTAGTTGTTGGAGGAAATGACGCTGATCACAACAATATTCTGTCATCATTTAACTCAGTTGGAATCACCATTAATTTTACTGAATTAGCCCGCAATCTAGGAGTTATCTTTGATTCTAGCATGTCATTTAAAGTGCATATTACACAGTTGTCCAAATCATGTTTCTTCCATCTTAAAAATGTTGGGAAATTAAGGCACTTTCTAAATAAACAGGATTCTGAGAAGTTAATTCATGCATTTATTTCTAGTAGAACTGACTACTGCAATGTGGTGTTCACTGGATGTTCAAACTGTTCTTTATACAGCCTCCAGTTAATTCAAAATGCTGCTGCAAGAATTATTACAAGAACAAGAAAATACGAACACATAACTCCAGTTCTTAAATCCTTACACTGGCTCCCGGTTAAGTTTAGGGCAGATTTCAAAATCCTCCTTTTAACATATTTTAACATTAAATGGCCAAGGTCCGGCTTACTTGTCTGAACTTATCATGACTTACAAACCAGAGTGCACATTAAGATCTCAAGATGCCGGTCTGCTTATGATTCCAAGGATTAATAATATAACAGTGGGAGGTCAAGCTTTTAGTTACAGGGCCCCTAAACTGTGGAATGGTCTGCCTGCTACTATAAGAGGTGCCCCTTCGGTATCAGCTTTTAAATCCCGGCTGAAGACTCACTACTTCAGTTTAGCCTATCCTGACTAGAGCTGCTGATTAACTGTACAGACTGCATCTCTGTTGTTAGTCATTAGCACTAAAACATAAGTAACATGATAGTTATAATTTGATACTAACCCTCACCCTGCCATAGCCCACCTGCCAAGTTGTTTTGCCTGCCTAAGGTAGAGTCATCCCTGATGGAAGACTGCAGGAATCGTGGGAAAGAGGGGTTCTTTCATCGGATTAGCGCTATTTCAGCTGTGGAATGGCCAAATGGGGGAGGCAGCTTGATGGATGAGGTCTCCAGGACTCTAAACAAATCCAAATCATATTATATGCGATATACAGTATGTGATATCATCTACTGTTAAATTCTACTCCGTACTTCTAAAATTTTTATTTTTTATACTGTATTGAGGATTTGTTCTGTTCTATGTATTGTACTGTATTGTATTGACCCCCTACTTTTTGACACCCACTGCACGCCCAACCTACTTGGAAAGGGGCTCTCTTTGAACTGCCTTTCCCAAGGTTTCTTCCATTTTTTCCCTACAAGGATTTTTTTGGGAGTGTTTCCTTGTCTTCTTAGAGAGTCAAGGCTGGGGGGCTGTCAAGAGGCAGGGCCTGTTAAAGCCCATTGCAGCACTTCTTGTGTGATTTTGGGCTATACAAAAAAATAAATAAATAAAATAAATAAATAGACAAAAAAGCAGGTGTTGCATCTAAAATGATTATATGCCCAATATGAGTGATAGTATTCCTTAAATAATGTAATGACAAATTGTTGGCAAATACACAGTTTGACCATTCTTTGTTTTAAAGGTTCATAAGACACTATTTACTTAGAGTGTTTGTAAGTTTATTCAAAACTCGTCTTTCTGTTATATATAATACTTTAGCAGCACTTGCTGTGAAACTCTTTCAAATTAAAATCACACACATAGTTAAGTATTTTCTCCATCATTCGTTCACTGCTCATTTGTGTGTAAAATTCTCTGCAGTACATCTGTGAGTCCCACTTAGACAAGGAAGACCAATTGATGAATGTTGACCTTGTAGCTAAGACACAACTGCTCTTATGTCCTCCGGTGGCACGTGCTACAAAGTACAGGGATAGATTATTGTGGTTGGCTGAGCAGAGCAGCCTGAGGTCAATCTTTTCACTTTTTTATGACTGTATAGAGCAAAATTGACACATCATGTAGTTATTTATCTTTTACACATATAAATAAAATTGCTCTTGCAAGGTGTTATAAGTTAATAAAAGGAGATTAAAAATGCAGTCACTGTACATGCTTTCAAAGATAATGTTATTGGCAAATGCGTTCTGACTGTTTTTATCCAATTTTACAAATTAAAAAGATGCATAAAAAAGCAATACCTAATATTACTTGTGAATGTAAATCTGGGGTCAGCATGAGGTGAACAGTTATAGAAGCGTCCTCATATGCTGTCACATTAATGTTGGTGCTGTATATAACAAGGACAAAAAATGCAGGCACTTGGCAATGTCAAAGACAAATAAGAGAATACTACTGAATTGAAAAAGCATTCTGGAAAATTAAATCATATGGCTGACCTGTGATAGCTGGAAATGATGAGCATTGCCACTCTGCTCCTAGCCGTCTATAAACATTCTTTCATCTCCTCCAGTGAACATCTTTGTAACATGTAATAGTTTTGAAAAGATCATAGAACTTCAATTTGTAATACTTCTTACTGCCTTGGCTTTAGTATCACTAATATGATTACAGTGCATTAAAACTGTATTCATCTTTTTAGTACAAAACAGCATATAAAATATATAGTGAAAGTAACAAGCTATGCTAGATAGAGCATATCATTTTGGGGGCTTGAGCAACACCTTATGTAAAAACATACAGTATATTGCAGTGCAATTCAAATGTGTACCTTATTAAACGTGTCTTTCTGTAGGACATGACTCAAACCAACAAATTTAACTGGTATGGTTGCAAGTTTTGACAAAGACTGTTGCCCTGTAGAGGTCCTAAACTAGATTATGGGGGTTTAGAAAATCAATGTATGGATTTTCTAAATTTCCAAGATGACCATAAAACAACTGTGACTTGATTGCTCTTCTTCTTCTTCTTTTGGCTGCTCCACTTAGGGGTTGCCACAGCGGATCATCTTTTTCCATAACTTGATTGCTCTTCAGTTTCTATATATTTCTTATCACTTTACTCTCTCTTGCATAATCTGAGTTGTGAACCAGGTTGACATTTCAGTGCATGTATAACTGTGTATGTGACAAATAAAAAAATCCAATCTAATTGATGTACCTTACATTGCCCTAAAGCTTCTTAACAGTGAAAAGTCTCATTTTCTTAGCCCTCAAGTTACTGATACAGCTTTCTTAAATCTTTTAATGCTGAAGTAATCTTTAGTATCTTGCTGTTTGAACCTTTTCTATTTTTTAGCATGACTTAGGTTTATTGTCATCTCTAAAAATGACAACTTTCCCTTGACCATTTTTTAATGTTTTACTACTGATTCATTCTTGACTGTATATGTCCTGACCATGTCACCTTGTCCTTGCAGGTATCTGCTCAGTTTACTGACCTCAGCAGACTTCCTACATTCAAATATCCTCCATCTTTCTTAGTTTCAAAAAGTCCATATCATGAGGCTTAACAGCTAGGAGTTAGTGGGAACTATGTTCAGGAGGTGAGTAGCAAGAAGGACTTATTCAAGAGTGGGTCAGCGCAAGAGATATTCAAAAAGTTTCTACATTTTTTTTAAACTCTATTTATTACGAATTTTAAAAACAGATTACATCACTTTTCTACATAGTCACCTTCCAATTTTCCTAGCGTTGTACCAACTTTTTAATGTCCAATTACTATTCCTCCCGCCTTCAGTTTCCAATGAAAATTTGCAGAAACGTTTTGAATGTTTTTATTTAAGTCTGATTTTCAGCTTTCAAGGCGTCAAACAAATTACACTTTTAGCGTATAAAATGTTATTCTATGTTTAAATACCTGAAAAGTACTTGCTAACAGTCAGTAACACCCAAGGCTTTTCAATTAAAAATAATGTGAATCTGAAGCTCTATGTTAAATCAAATTCAAGAATCAAGGTAGATCATGAATATAGTCTTGTTGGCATATTATTAATACATATGTTTGAAACTGCATATTAATTTTGAACAGAAAGTAATAATCAAGGAAATATGTTATAGTTGAAATTAGTTTCTGACTCAGAGACCTGTTGTAATGAAATACTTTTGTGACATAATTTTAAAAGGTTACTAGTTGTTCTGTGTAAGAAAAATGCCCACTTTCCCAAATAGCCAACAGATCTGTAAATCTGTTAACCTAGGCGGAGTGGTTGCTGGTTTGAATCCTGTAAATGCCAGAAGTGATTCCACTCCATTGGACCATTGAGCAAGGCCCTTAACCTGCAATTGCTCCATCCTGGGTATGACGTTAAACTGCATCCAACCTTGCAAACTGGTCCTCCAACCTGCAAGTGGGGACTGGTGGTAGGATTGGCACTTCAGCCATTGTAAAAACCTCACACTTTTCCATTCCTTTTAAACTAGTGTGGTGCTTAGGTGTCTAACGTTGAATGGCTGTGCTCGCATCCTAATTTGTCATCCTGAGGTGGTTCACCGTGTGGTGGGTGCAACCTCCGTCTCCTCTGTTAACCATTCTCTTCACCTTTTCTAATGCCTGCCTTGTACATTTACGTCTCCTTTAACACTTTCACCCTCTGCTGTCTCTTTAGCCATCTATGTTGAAGATTTCATAAAACTGATGAAATGATAACTGCAAAGAAATATATTCATTAATCTATAGTACTAGTACAAGTCTATAGTACTAGGGTGTTAAAAAAGTAAGTAGCTTTCCTCTTGACATCTGGGATCATGTAAACAGTTTAATTCATGAGAACCCCAAAATGGGTTACTTCTACATGCTTCCTAAAATCCACAAAGAAGGGAACCCAGAAAGGCTTATCATCTCAGGAATTGGCTCCCTTACAGAAAAGGTTTCAGGTTGGGTGGAACACATTCTTAAACCCCTCGCCCGCAACACAACCAGCTACATCCAGGACACCACTGACTTCTTAAAAAAACTGTCCGCTTTAGGCCCCTTACCTGAGGGAACCTTACTGGCCGCAATGGATGTTGAGGCCCTGTACACAAACATCCCCCATGATGATGGCATATTGGCATGTGAAACGTACCTCAGACAACATGATTTACCCACAAATCAGTAACAGAAATGATAAAATTCACTCTGACACATAATCTATTCTCTTTTGGACAAGATTGTTACTTGCAACAAATGGGGACTGCAATGGGCTGTCGGTTTGCACCTCACTATGCAAACCTATTTATGGCAAAATTGGAGAAAGATTTCATGTCAATGTGCATCTTAAAACCAATGTTGTATCTCTGTTACATAGATGACATCTTCATAATCTGGACTGCCAGTGAGAAGGACCTCCTACATTTTCATAATGAATATAATTCATTTCACCCCAACATAAAGCTGAAGCTGAATTACTCAAAAACAGAAGTCAGCTTCCTTAACACCACCATTCAACTGAAAGACAACACCCTTTTAACTTCTGTTTTTCACAAACCAACAGACGGACCTACCTAAGAAGTGACAGCTTCCACCCCAAGCATATAAGGCGCTCCATTATGTTTAGCCAAGTAATACGGTACAATCATATTTGGTCAGACCCGACAGACCGGGATCAACAACTGCAGGTGCTCAGACAAGATTTCCTCAGACAAGGTTATACCCCCAAAACAACAGACACTTAAATAAGAAGAGCTACTGCCATACCCAGAGACAACCTTCTGGAATATAAAAACAAAGACAACAAGAACTGCATCCCCCTTGTTGTCACCTACAACCCACATCTTGAAACACTTCGAAAAATTATAAAAGAACTTCAGCCAATGCTAAACAACGACCAAACACTGAAAAATGTATTTCCTGAACCTCCCCTCCTGGCATACAGACAACCACCAAACCTTCAGCAACTAATTGTCCGAAGCTCTCTAAATGAACCGACAGAAAATGGCACATCTCCCTGCCTACAGAAAAGATGTAAAACGTGTGCCCACATTTACAATACAGACCGTATAGTTATACCACACTGCCGACTTGAACATCACATAAAGGGATCATTTTACTGCAGACCATCTAATGTTGTCTACCTAATTCTCTGTATGAAATGTCCTGACACTGCACTCTATGTGGGAGAAACTGGACAAACACTCCGCCAGAGAATGAATTTACACAGATTCCACATTAAACATGGCAACACAGATGTTCCTGTAGCAGCCCACTTAAACAGTCATGGACACTGTGTGAGGGACTTTAAAGTCACAGTGCTTATGGGCAACTTCAAAACACAGCAAGAAAGAAAAGAATGGGAAGTTAAACTCATGTTAAAATTTAATACATTACAACATGGCTTGAATAGAGACAAGAGTTTTATGGCCAGGTATGAGGACTGTTTGCATTTCTCAGACTGACACAGATAACCTGTCTACAGACCCATATTGTTTTGAAAAACTCATCACAAACTTCAAAGGACTTTGATGGACAGTTATCTTATCCAAAGATCTTGACCATACATTGTTCTTTTCTCTTTTGTTAAATTAATCTTAGCCTGAATTTAAGATTTTTCATTTAAAGATTTACCAATGTTGTATCTTGTCCTAGTGTGTGTATATAAACACAGGGAACTCCAGTTTCTGTATTACATCTTGCCTGAAGAAGGGGCCTGAGTTGCCTCGAAAGCTTGCATATTGTAATCTTTTAAGTTAGTCAATCAAAGGTGTCATTTTGCTTGGCTTTTCTCAGCACTTATCTAGAAAAATATTGCTTCTTGTAGTATATGAAATTGCCTTTATGTTTGATGCTTAAAACCTGTATTTTAAAAAGGGTCTCTATGACTAACCCTTTTGTTTTTAAAATTATTTTCAAAATTGTTTTTTTCTCTATTTTTGTTTTATTTTTACATATTTATCTTGGTTATATTTTCATTTCTAATTGACTACTAGTGGTGTTCCTGTATTAAGGGTCAGTTTTTTACAGCCCCATCAGATTTTATTTATTTTCAAAATGTTTATAGGAACATTCAGCTTTGTATTATTAAGCAATTTTGTTCTAACTTTACCTTAATATGTTCAGTGTAATTAATTTTCTTGAAAATAGTGCACCTTTTAGTATGTAAAATTGCCTTGCATGTTGAATGCTGCAAGTCTGTTTCTGGATGAGAGCCTGGAAAAATTGGCCCTGCAGTGCTCTCTATACCTTTGGGGAAGGTTTAGGTTTGGTGTGCACATGTGCCTCCTTAACTTTCTAGTTTAGTGATGGAGCTTGAAAGTCCTCATCCACATTAAAATGTTATTTTTTTTTAAATCATGTGTTAGACCAGTAATTTGTATTTTTTCCAGTAGTAGTCATGCAGTACACTACAGCAAAGAGGTATGAAAAGTCCAGCGGTATTTGCTCCTTTAAATGTAGCCTATGTAATTTAAAGGAAGAAAAAAAAAAAAGAAAATGAGTCATTATTTACAAGACATTGCACTGCATCATGAATTTCACCCACTGCTGAGGAGACTGCACTAAATTAACAAAGCCACTGAATAGGGAATACTTGAAAATTTTGAATTGACAAATGTCAGATGATGGATATTTAGCCTCAGTTTGCCTAAGGTGCACAGATGAGCAGCCGGAATGTAAGAGGGTAAGACTGAGATTTGGCTATTTATTATTAAGTAGTTCATAGCTAATATATTTAATGGGTGGTTGCAAGGTCAATATTGAATGGGTGGTTGCAGCCTGCCATAGAGGTTCTGTGGGTTAAACATATGGGTTGCAGCACGTTGAGTGAGGCAGGTTAAGATAACATAAGGTCACAATGACATGGTTGGTTTTGATATTTCTTCCTATCACTCATCTAGCAAACAATCTACAAGGTTAGTCAGTACCTTTCATGTTAGCTGTATGTCACAATGGTCTAATAGCTTGCTAAAACAGTCACCAAGGAAGCCTATGTTTGCTCATCTCACTTTGTAAAAAAAAAATCAAGAATTATGATGCTCTTGTTTCAAAGAAGCACTAAATCGTAGTAAAGAAAGAGCATATATGTATGTAGAAAATAGGTTATTCAATTGTTTGCTGGCTTCGTGCCGACAAGTAAAACACCCAGGGCCTCATGTATAACACTGTGCATAAAATTCCCACTAAAATGTGGCAAACAAAACTGGAAATGTGCTTATGCACAAAAAAATCCTGATGCATAAACCAGTGCAGACACCAAGTTCCATAAACTTTCCATTTATAAATCCCAAAGAATGTGAAATTTAATGCATATGCATGCATGTACAACCCCACCTCGACTCCTCCCAGAATTTTGCATATTTGAATATGCAAATTAATAGAAATAGCCCCTTCTGTTCAGTGTTTTGTTAAAAGACATTGGCAAAGCACATGAAAAAAAGAACATTTTTTGCAAATGCAAAGTGGAAGCAAGTAAAAACATACTATTTGTTTTTCTTAAGCAGTTGTATAAGCAAAAAAAGGAAGTTGATGGAGTGATATATAGTGGCAGAGACACTCAAAAGTTCAAGTTCAGAAAGTCGCACAGTCCCTGAAATAAAAAAGAAGTTGTCAAATATCAGTCGACATGAAAGTCGCAGCCCACTGTCTGTTTATTCTGTTTTGGACAATATTACAAAAGCTGCCACCCATGCCAAGGAAGTGAATACCAGTAGTAATGGTGTTGCTGTGCTCAGTACATCTTTGGGTGCTGGCTGGTTACACACCTCTGCCTCGGAAATCACTGGGCAACCATCTGGCTGTGTGCTGACGGACACTGTTCTGGAGTCACATAATGCAATAGTGGATGCTGTAAGAGATGTGGCCAGTGAAGTAAGGAATATAAGGGCTGTACTATGTGATACAGTATTGACTACAAATTAAACACATTGTTTAAAAAATAAATGCTGCATCTGATTACCTGTTTTTACATTCAAATGAAGTTGTAACACTGTCCGATTTGCCACACTAGTTGGAAAAAGCACCTGCAACGGTGCAGAGTTTCCATTTTTATAGGCTCTCTTGTAATTGATGATGTAACTACAGGCCATTCTTTTGGTGATTCATGCCTGGCTGATATAACTTGTCCAGCTTTGTTTCAACAGCAATGTGCTTGCATCAGACCGCTCCAATTACATTTGGAAAACTGGATGGCGCTCTAAATAGAGCTTTGATATGTCTCAGTTCAACCACAGTGTAAGGAAATCTTATATAGCTGGATGACAAGCAGATAATACTATCCTATACAGCTGACATGGCACGACTCAGTGATGTTTGTGAAATACCCGATCGCTCAGCAAGTTCACATTGAAAAGGTCCTATGGAGTGGACAGTATTTGCAAAGGAGCAGGTATATCACAATTCCTCAAAGTCTGTCTTTGTAAAGCTGGTGCCAGTTCAGCACAGAGCTCCAAGAGGATAGCTCTTGGAAATCGAAATTGCTATAAAAAATGCATGTGGCTTAATGCAAAGTTTAGTTTTTATACATCTCAAAGTATGTGTGGAAATGGGCATACACAACATTTTTGTTTGTACTCACTGGTCATAACTTGGTCCCTTGGTGACCTGGTAGTTAACACTGCTACAGGATGTGCAGTGTGCAATTCAATTCATGCTTTACAATTAATCTGCATATTCTTCATATTCTTATTGCTTGTTCTTTTTTCTTCAAAGCCATTTGATTGTAAGTTTGAGATTTTGCTCTTTAATTTTATGGTAGTTCATAGCTAATATATTTTCTTGAGTAGTGGGTGGTTGCAAGGCTCTCATTTAACTTAGCATTTACATTTATATGTCTGTACTTTGTCAGCTAATGACATTTTCAGAGGGTATTACAAACAATCGGATATTAATCAAGACAGGACAGGTACCAGCATTCTGTTGTTTGATTATTTTATCTGGT
Organism: Polypterus bichir lapradei; assembly: GCA_026402145.1. Taxonomy (NCBI): domain Eukaryota; kingdom Metazoa; phylum Chordata; class Cladistia; order Polypteriformes; family Polypteridae; genus Polypterus; species Polypterus bichir. The sequence goes on along the minus strand of JANRMT010062833.1, from coordinate 24,894,005 downwards.
TTTTAATAAAAGCACTGAATACTTTGCACTAAGCACTTGCTGACTGGATGTGTTGTCATTTGCCTGGCTCATCTCAGTTTACAGCTATCAACAGTTCGGGGTTCAAAGGGCTCCAGGAAGCAACCAGGGAGTGGGGAGCTGACCCGGACCATCACAATAGTTAATTAATTCAAACATTTGAAATGATTTTAATAGCCAATGTTATGTGACCATTACAAGACCTCAAAGCAAAGTTAGATCTTTCAAAAGAAGGCTGTTCTAAGTGATCATTTACATACATGATTTAGCTGTAACACTAACTCCTTCAAGTGGAAACATTTTTTGAAATGTCAGATATTACACATATTCTTATCAGGAAATTAAACAGATCTAATTAATTGCATTAATGATATTATATCAAGAATACTCAGATATCTTTATTCTGAAATTTTACTTAGAGATATAGTATCAACACCTTTTTTCCTAATTGATTTAATTCATTATAATAAACCATAAAATACAATCTTTTGGTTTAGGAGATACGGAATAAAATATAGCTGCAGTTTTTATTTAAAAATCCCATGGATATACTCCTCATTCTTAGTCTAATTTAGCAACCTTCTGTCCAAAATAGCTATAAATTACAGTAATGTATTCTAAATTAAGTGACTTTAATATTCTCATAAAAGTGGAAAAGGACCATATTTGCAAATGTTTTCTAATCCTAATTTATTCAGTAGGAGTTTCCATATTGTAAAATGTTTAACTTACTTTCATGGTAATGTGTTAATTTGAATTATCACTAAATAGCAATCATATGCTATGTATTTTATAAATAATAACAGTAACAAGATGTATTGGTATTCTGATATTTGGAACCTCAACTCTGAGACTAGGGTAAGTCATCTCACATATGACTACTTCTTGTATGTACTGAAATTAAATTAACAAAGGAATCTACTAAGACATAAAATACCAAACACTTTTCAATCACAATATTGAAAAGCACAGCAAAAAATCAGAAAACAAAAAAGATGAATTTACCGGAGATGAGGAATAATGAATAATAAGCCTAATTGCTCTGTTTTATACTGTAATAGTGCATTTTGTACAGAGACACACTTATTAATAGAATAAGAACAAGCAAATAAAGAACACAAAATAACAATGTAAAACAAAGGAAACACAAACACCTGTCTCCCTACCAAAGGGTGCCATTTATATGAGGTTTTGTCTGTTCATCTTCCACAAAAGTCCATAATGTGTTTTTGGTTACACTTACTGCCTTTTTCTCACTCTTTCTTAACTGTGGTCTTCTCCAACCTCCAGCTGAGCCTTTACACCAACTCACCTTCCAACTGTGGACTCAAAAACCCTTTGGTGTGGCTTTAGTGCTCCTGATGGGGCTCACTGCTAGCCAAGCTCCAAAATCATCTCTGAGTTAAGAAGCTAACACACTGCATATTTGCTACAGGAACACCAGGCTTAAAATCCCAATTTTTTTTTTTAAACTTAAAGGACCAGGAGCCTTATGTATAAAATCTTCCTTAAATTCCATACTAAAACTTTGCATATACTCGAAAGGCAAAAATGTTGAACATTCACAAAAAAAATTATGGAACCACATACATCACACATGGGGTGGCACAGTGGCGCAGTGGTAGCACTGCTGCCTTGCAGTTAGGAGACCCGGGTTCACTTCCCGTGTCCTCCCTGCGTGGAGTTTGCATGTTCTCTCAGTGTCTGTGTGGGTTTCCTCCCACAGTCCAAAGACATGCAGGTTAGGTGGATTGGCAATTCTAAATTGGCCCTAGTGTGTGTTTGTGTGTGTCCTGCGGTGGGTTGGCACCCTGCCTGGGATTGGTTCCTGCCCTGTGTTGGCTGGGATTGGCTCCAGCAGACACCTGTGTTCGGATTCAGCGGGTTGGAAAATGGATGGATACATACCATGCCAAATTCCTTTATAAATCTCAAATTGACATAAAATTATTTGTGCATGCATAGGCTTTTAGTTACTCCCTGTCACCTTCTGCTAATAACCACATATGGCTTAATAAAAGCCTTTTTTGAATATTCATGATCTAATCACCATATAAATTTATCCATGTTCCTGAGTAGCATCCATCCATCCATCCATCCATGGAGCCAATCCCAGCCAACACAGGGTACAAGGCAGGAAACAAACCCCAGGCAGGGCGCCAGCCCAACGCAGTGCACACACACATACACACACACACACACACCAAGCACACACTAGGGACAATTTAGAATTGCCAATGCACCTAACCTGCATGTCTTTGGACTGTGAAAGGAAATCAGAGCACCCAGAGGAAACCCACGCAGACCCGGGGAGAACATGCAAACTCCACTCAGGGAGGACCCGGGACACCAACCCGGGTCTCCTAACTGCGAGGCAGCAGCGCTACCCACTGTGCCACCCCTTCTGAGTAGCGTCTTTACTAAAAACCATGCAAGAACACAGAAAATGAAGCTTCAGTGAGTATGAACTTGAGGTACTATTGGCGAAAGTGGAGAACTGACAAAAACATTTTTGCTGGTCTCTCTGTAGGAGACACAAATAGAAGAAAAATATAAACAACAACAGTGGGAGCAAGTGAGAGCTACTGAGTGGAGACAGCAATAACAATCTGCGATCATGCCATCGAATTCATGCGACATTTGTTGACTGATAAGGTGCTGCAGATACAAAAGGAAACACAGTGTAAATTAACACAGGCTGTACACACAGAATGTGAGATATTAAGAACATTCTTATTGTACTTGTAAAATAAATAAATTCATTTTACTAAGTAAATGTCAATGTTGCAAAACATACAAGACTCTTTACATTTGACATCCATCATCCAAATGTCTTTGAATTACTATTGTGTTCATATCCTGTGGGACAGGTCTGGGTCATCTATGCACTCATCTTGGCAGCGGGGCTATCAGTCTTATTTATTTTATTTTGTAATATGCATGTTCTTTATATACTGCATTCACAAAGAAAATTGTGGCCAAGTAAATAATTATATATATATATATTATTATGTGCTAGTCTTTTTCACTATGAATAATTTATGTGGAACTGAGATGGCTACAAGTTGAAAATGGCATTTCAGAATTGGCCTCTTTCCCTTTGTTGGGAGTAAATAAAATATGTTGCAATTTATGTTGCCATTTGCTGTAAATTCATTCTAACTCATGTCTATTAATAGTTTTTCATATCATAAGTCACACCTTGGTTCATTTTGAACAGCTACTGTTGCGGAAAAAACTTTCCTCTGTCTTCAAAGAAGGCAGTCACAGAGCCCAGATAAGAATGTAGAACATTTCTTTATTTACACAGGGTTATGCACAATTGTCCCAGTCCATAGTAATTCATCTGCTTTTGTACTTTTTACTAATTCCATTATCTTATCTAATGCCTCACGTGATCTCATCTGACTCTTAATATGGAGAACTTTATCACTTCCTCCAATCAACTAACATCACAAGTAATTTCTGATTTGTGTTGATTCTCCCATTATTCTAAATACAGCTTCATGAAGAGGGGTGTTTAATGAATTTTCCCAATGATCTTAGCTCCACTTCATAGGAAGAGTGTATGGGCTTTCCCATCAGTTTATTCCTGCTTTCTGGAGAAGTGTTAGTTCCTCATTTATCTCATTCTAATCTTGGAAAATTACATATGTAACTTCTCTAAGATGAGGCAGAGCGTCTGTCAGTCATAGGTCTCTTTTAGAACCTTCATTTTTTTTTTTTTTTTTTTTGAATGCTAATCAAAGCTGTATTAGGAACCAAGGCACCTCCCTAAGGTTTTTATTGAATTTATGTTAATTGTTAATTATTGCATTCACTCGCCTCAAAGTGTAAACCTCTCCCTATATCATTGTTCAATCGTCAATATAAACTGGTCCAGCTGTAACCTTTAAGGGGGACCTTAGATATTATTGCTTGTCCACCCAGTTCACCTTAGATATGCTCAGGTTGTAGCCTAGCACTTTAGTAATGAATTCCTCTTTTATGTGATACAAGTGTAACATATACAGACAGAGTGCTGCAAAGCAGATTGTTTCACCCTTAATCAAAGGGGATGCAGCTGTTTTTAAATAATTGTCTTATTGGGAAAAAAAACAAAAAACTTGCAACTTTTTGCTCTTAATGTTATAATCTTTTATTGTGAGTTCAGAACTAAGCCCCAGTGTAAATATGGCAGTTTTTGCTGATATTTAGTTACTGTCTAAATTATGACATGATCCTGGAGAATAAAGGGTAATTATTACTTTAGTTTGCACACACCAAACTTTAGTTTTACTTAGTTTGTTTATCAACTCCAATCAGTACAAAGTAGAAATACACAATCACTTGTACCTTATGTGCCCTTCATTGGTGAAGTTGGTGACCAAATTAAATGGTCAAACTTCTGCATGATCTTGATAAGATGGGCTTAGTGAAAACTTTAGCAATGTAATCAGTAATGTAACTTTACTTTAATTGAAAAACAGCTTAAAAGTGATACATGTTAACTGCATAATTTTAGAGTGAGTAGGTTTGAAGTTGCTGATTTTCTGGACCAGTTTATAAAATGTAAAAAAAAAAAAAACAACAAATTATTCACAGTGGAAAGTGTGGATTCCTCTTGCTCATTAGTAAGTAAGAAAACTGCTGTTCATTTTTCAATTTTGGGTGAACCACTTCTTCTCTTGCTGTATCAATGTAAATTCTGCCACAATAACCCAAATGCCACTACTTAACATTTGACTCAAGAAATTATTTATGCATCAGAAACTAAATTTTTCCAATTATTTTTATATAGGGATGGCACATGGTGGTTTTTTCTAGACTTGCATAAAATGAGTTATAAATTCTTTTTAATTATGCCTTCTTAGAAATGCACCAGTGTAAAGAACCAGGGCAAAAAGCCTAAAATACATCCACAATGTAGAGTAGCAGAAATACTGTGTATTATCTAAAGCAACAATTCATTAACAAATAAAAGAATATGTTACATATAACTAAGTTGTAGCCAGGAAAAATGTTGTAATTAGCTGAGTGCTGTATATTCAGTTCATCATCTAACATTTCTTAGTAATAAGAGGGTAACTTTGCATGGATGAGAGGTTTCTAAACCACTGGTTTTCTAATTTTTGACTAATTAGCGTCAGTTAAATGAGTTTTACCATCTTTTTTGAGTCATAATTACATTTTTTTTCCAACTCACTGCTTGTATGTCACCACTGGGTATAAATTAGCAAAAGTCTGTTTAATTGTGTCTTGAGCACCTCCAATAAAACTATGCAAGATGAAAAAAATAATTGCAAAAATATTTACCAGGGAACCACTCATTTCTGCACTGATGAATTTGAAGATTGAAAACATTACCTTATTAGACTGAAGTAGCAAATATCTGAATGACTCTTCCTATATATCCTTTACATAGCCATTATCATACATTGTATGTTAGTAGCTCTGTGATCCAACATCTTGTCAAATATTTAGTCTGAATTGGAAAGCCTGCCTGTACACACACACACACACACTTCTTCTTCTTCTTCTTTTGGCTGCTCCCGTTAGGGGTTGCCACAGCGGATCATCTTCTTCCATATGTTTCTGTCCTCTGCATCTTGTTCCGTTACACCCATCACCTGCATGTCCTCTCTCACCACATCCATAACCCTTCGCTTAGGCCTTCCTCTTTTCCTCTTCCCTGGCAGCACTATCCTTAGCATCCTTCTCCCACTATACCCAGCATCTCTCGTCTGCACATGTCCAAACCAACACAATCTCACCTCTCTGACTTTGTCTCCCAATCGTCCAACTTGAGCTAACCCTTTAATGTACTAATTTCTAATCCTATCCATCCTCGTCACACCCAATGCAAATCTTAACATCTTTAACTCTGCCACGTCCAGCTTTGCCTCCTGCTTTCTGGTCAGTGCCATCGTCTCCAACCCATATAACATAGCTGGTCTCACTACCGTTCTGTAGACCTTCCCTTTCACTCTTGCTGATACCCATCTGTCACAAATTACTCCTGACACTCTTCTACACCCATTCCACCCTGCCTGCACTCTCTTTTTCACCTCTCTTCCACAATCCCCATTACTCTGTAATGTTGATCCCAAGTATTTAAACTTATCCACCTTCGCCAACTCTACCCCCTTCATCCTCACCATTCCACTGACTTCCCTCTCATTTACACATATGTATTCTGTATTGTTCCTACTGACCTTCATTCCTCCCCTCTCTAGAGCATATCTCCACCTCTCCAGGGTCTCCTCAACCTGCTCCCTACTATCACTACAGATCACAATGTCATCATCAAACATCATAGTCCATGGGGACTCCTGTCTAATCTCGTCTGTCAACCTGTCCATCACCATTGCAAATAAAAAAGGGCTCAGAGCCGATCCCTGATGTAATCCCACCTCCACCTTGAATGCATCCGTCACTCCTACCGCAGACCTCACCACTGTCACACTTCCCTTGTACATATCCTGTACAACTTTTACGTACTTCTCTGCCACTCCCGACTTCCTCATACAATACCACAGCTCCTTTCGAGGCACCCTGTCACATGCTTTCTCCAGGTCCACAAAGACGCAATGCAACTCCTTCTGGCCTTCTCTAAACTTCTCCATTAGCATTGCATTTGTGGTGCTCTTTCTTGGCAAGAAACCATACTGCTGCTCACTAATCATCACTTCACTTTTTAACTTTTTAGCTTCCACTACTCTTTCCCATAACTTCATGCTGTGGCTCATCAATTTTATTCCCCTGTAATTACTGCAGTCCTGCACATCTCCCTTATTCTTAAATATCAGCACCAGTACACTTCTTCTCCACTCCTCAGGCATCCTCTCACTTTCAAACATTCTGTTAAACAATCTGGTTAAAAACTCCACTGCTATCTCTCCTAGACACCTCCATGCTTCCACAGGTATGTCATCTGGACCAACGGCCTTTCCATTTTTCATCCTCTTCAAAACTGTCCTTACTTCCTCCTTGCTAATCTGTTGCACTTCCTGATTCACTATCTCCACATCATCCAACCTATTCTCTCTCTCATTCTCTTGATTCATCAGCCTCTCAAAGTACTCTTTCCATCTGCTCAACACAATCTCCTCGCTTGTGAGTACATTTCCATCTTTATCCTTTATCACCCTAACCTGCTGCACATCTTTCCCAGCAAGGTCCCTCTGTCTAGCCAATTGGTACAGGTCCTTTTTTCCCTCCTTAGTGTCCAACCTCTCATACAACTCGTCATACGCCTTTTCTTTAGCCCTTGCCACCTCTCTCTTCACCTTGTGCCTTATCTCCTTGTACTCTTGTCTACTTTCTGCATCTCTCTGACTATCCCACTTCTTTGCCATCCTCTTTCTCTGTATACTCTCCTGTATTTCCTCATTCCACCACCAGGTTTCCTTTTCCTCCTTCCTCTTTCCAGATGTCACGCCAAGCACCCTTCTTGCTGTCACCCTTACTACATCTGCTGTGGTTTCCCAGCTGTCTGGTAACTCTTCACTGCCACCCAGTGCCTGTCTCACCTCCTCCCTAAACTCAACCTTGCAGTCTTCCTTTTTCAACTTCCACCATTTGATCCTTAGCTCAGCCCTCACTCTCTTCCTCTTTTTGATCTCCAAAGTCATCCTACAGACTACCATCCTATGCTGCTTAACTACGCTTTCCCCTGCCACCACTTTGCAGTCTTCAGTCTCCTTCAGATCAACTGTTCTGCATAGGATGTAATCTACCTATGTGCATTTTCCTCCACTCTTGTACGTAACCCTATGTTCCTCCCTCTTTTTAAAATAAGTATTCACCATAGCCACGTCCATCCTTTTGGCAAAATCCGCTATTCATTGACTTCTTCATTCCTCTCCTTGACACCCATGCCTACCCATCACCTCCTCATCTCCACTGTTCCCTTCACCAACATGCCCATTAAAATCCACTCCAATCACCACTTTCTGTCCCTTGGGTACACTGTTCATCACTTCATCCAACTCACTCCAAAAATCTTCTATCTCACCCATTGCACACTCAACTTGCAGGGCATATGCACTAACAACATTCATCATCACACCTCCAATTTCCAGCTTCAAAATCATTACTCTGCCTGACACTCTTTTCACCTCCAAAACACTCTTGACATACTGTTGCTTCAGAATAACTCCTACCCCATCTTTCCTCCCATCCACACCATGATAGAACAATTTGAGTCCACCTCCAATCCACCTGGCCTTACTCCCCTTCCATTTAGTCTCTTGCACGCACAATATATCACCCTTCCTGCTCTCCATCATATCTGCTAACTCTCTCCCCTCAAGTCATACTGCCAACGTTCAAAGTTCCTACCCTCAGTTCCACTCTCTTTACTTTCCTCCTCTCCTCCTGCCTCCGGACATGTCTCCCCCCAGTAGTCCAATTTCCACCAGCACCCTGTTGGCTAACAGTACTGGTGGCGGTCGTTGTTAACCCGGGTCTCGACCGATCCGGTATAGAAATTTGTATTGTTGCCCGCATATTGATTTGGCAAAATTTTACACCGGGTGCCCTTCCTGTACACAAACACACACAAAATCACATGTAGAAGACACAAAAAACAATGTCTCCTTGAATTGAAAAATTCCATTCACATTGTCTTACTTATGGTAATTTTGTACTTAGACAATTACCATAATTGAACAATAAAGAATTTATAAAATACAATAATATTAAAATCACATAAAACAGCCATGTCTCACTACCATATTCATCCATTTGTTGATGTGTCTACAACCTGTGTCTTTTTTCTGTAGACAGAAGAAACACTATTTATGTAAATGAAATTATTAACTTTTTTTATAAAATAATGGACAACACTAATAATTTCACAGTCACCAAAACAAAGTGAAAAGAATAACACAGAAGCACTAATATAAACCTCTGGGTTGTTTTACCAGTTAACTGTATTAGTAGCAGTTGACTGCTCTTTCAGGAAAGGAAGTGGCATCATCTTGGTTTAACAGTTGAGGAGAGTTCTCTACTAATATGTGAATGTACATTACAGATGTTTAGCAATTTTCTCCAGTAGGAAATTAGAAATGTCCACTTATGCAATGCTGGTCCCAGTGGAGTCTGTAAAGTGGTCAGAGCCTACCCTATTTACTGTATCGCATGTAGAGTGCTTCAAACAACCCTAGTAAGGCAAACATAGTTTATTAATGCTATTCAAGGGAACACTGGAACAGAGCACATAGAAGTTAATAATAAATATATTTTTTTTATCTGTCACTCCTAGAGAATAGCTTAAGTTTTAATTTTATACCATACTATCTAAGCATATTCTTTCTCTTGCTGATGCTTCTTTGGCTGCACATTAACAGTTCCAGTGAGGACTACTGTAATGTGCAAAGAAAAAATCTTGAATAGTTTATCTATTTTATGCCCTTTATTTATTTTTACATGATTCTGTGGTCTCCTTCACTATGTATTTCCCTTCATCTACTTCTTATAATGTAACAGATTTAGTGCAGGCATTAATCTTGCAGCATGTCTTCTTTTAACATTCACTTGACTCTTTGTGATTGACTTTAAAGTTCACATTTCCTGAATCGATGAACATTTAGAAAGAAATTTAGCCTGTCGTTTTCTGGTACACTAACCTCCTGAAAGCTCTGATCCTAAAACATATATATTAGCTTAAAATCCATTGATTTTTTTCAATAGTGAACAGCTTTTCCTTGAAAATTATCACAACCTATCATTTGCCATTATATTACTAAGCCTAGGAAGCCTAAAAATGAATTTTAGTGTGTTTTAAAAATATGATTTAGGTTGTATATTGTTCCTTCCTATTTCTGCAAAGTAAAGGTCCGATTATGGAGTGAATATACAGCTACTCTCACTTAAGATATCAGATTTTCTGTGAACTAAAATGTTAAATTAAACCTTGCTATTTATTGTCTTGATTTAAATTAAGCCAAAAGATTAAAACTCAGATCTGCCGTTATCAAATAAAATTTTGTAATCAATAAAAAAGTACACAGAGAGATATATAATATTTGTTAGTATTCATAATGATATACTTATTAAAGTCTATATTTCTAAATGTTTACACTAGATTGGAATACCTTCAGAGGATTTATATTTGCATTATATATGATTGGATTGCTGCTTAAGATTTTCTCTTCTCTTTGTAGTGAAAGTCAAGCAAAATCACACCCTTTATTGGCTAACTAAAAAGATTACAATATGCAAACATTCACAGCAAATCAGCCACCTTAAGAATTTGGAGATGGAACTCAGTCACCTGAGTTACCTTGAACGCTTGCATATTGTAATCTTTTAGTAAGCCAATAAAAGCTGTCATTCATAATGGCTAACATGGTACTACATCCTAGTACTACTCTTCTCTTTGGAAAAATTATTCTTTCACCAATTTTCTGAATTCACTGATTTCATTATAAGAATATGAGAAGCAGAAGCTTCAGGCACAAGACTGCAACCAGACATGTATGGAACCCAAGAGCATCATCACTCAAATTAATTTGCTAATGGCTAATATACCATCACCATTAACCCATGGGTCTTCAATCTCAGCCCTGGAGGGGTGGCTGATTTTTCCTTCACCCAGTGTTCGTATTAGAAGACAGCTCTTGCTGTTAATGAAACAAATTATTCAGTTTTATTTCCCATTACTGATGTCATCTTGACATGTAAGGTATTTTTGATTTGTAGATTTTGTTTTTATAGGGATGTTATTAAGGTGACCACGTTAATGTATGACTATAATATACTGTATACATACTTTAATTACGAAAATTCTGTGTTTTTTTTTTTTTATAACTGCAGGAAATGTCTTATTTAATGCTGGCAGGTGAATTTTCTAGTTTTATAAAGATGCAAATCACAAAAAATGTAAAAATAATATCTTCAAGGTGACAGAGTAACACAGTAGCCTTTGCTGTCATCTCACATAGGGCCTTCAAATTACCAAATCCAGTCACTGTCTATGTTGACTTTTAAGGTTCTGTTTGCATTTCCTGAGACTTTCTCAAGGTACTCTGATTTTCTTCCTAGTTTCCAAAGTCATTTATGACAGGTTCATTTTTTAATCTAAATTGCTCAGTGTGATATGTGCACACACTCTCTAAAATATTCCAGTTTATCCTTAAGAGAATGATATTTGTGATAGTTCCTTGGCTATGGCATCAAGCTCAAGACAGAAAACAATGAAGAACATTTGATTTACAACATTTACTTCTATAGCACATTTAATACACAGGATGTAGCTCAAAGTGCTTAACAAAATGTCAGAGAAATAAATTATAAGAAAAGCAAAATAAGGTAAATTAGGCAAGAATCATAATGAATAAGTAATACAACATAACTTAATGCAAGCAAACATAACATAGATATATAATTAGTAGAGAGTAGAGTTCTTATACAGTATATAAAACAATCATATTAAAAGTCTCTAAAGATAAGTACAAAGATAAGGTCAGATAGCTGGGAGGACAGCAAAAAAATTCCAGTTAAGCTGGAGGAAAAAAATAAAATCTGCAGGGGATCCAAGGCCAAAAGACCACCCAGCCCCCCACTGGACATTCTACCTAACATAGATGTGCTTAAATCATCCCTCACTGTTTCCAGGCTTTGTCCCACAGGAGTCAATGCAACGGGTCTCATGGACAGCTGTGGCACCTACATTCATTCGGGCATCACAGTTGGCTGCAAATGGGTTTCAAAACTGTACACATTCACTTCATAAACAACAGATAAAATGTACTGATTTTGTATACTGTATATACATACATGCATACATATATATAAACTGTATATATATATGAATATATATATATATAGAGAGAGAGAGAAAGAGAGAGAGAGCTTTATTTACTGTGAGAATTACTAAAAGGGTAAGATGCAGTTCATGAAATTTCAAGGTTTATGAAGAACATTGCATTGTCTGTCACTGGATTGTCTTTGGATTATCTGAACCATTGAAAAATTGGACAGAAGCATTTTGTAAATTGTCAGGTGTTCAGTTATAAAATTATATACTGCATTCATTATTCATGGATAAGCATTACAGACACAAATAACAGAAAAATATTTATAAAAAATTAATTTTATAAAAAAAGATTGCAGTATCCAATGGATAATCAGTTTAACTTTTCTCAAGTAAGCATAAAGACCTTTACAGACTGACTTAACATGTAATATGCTGCAAAGAAAGGTGTTGGAAGTAGCCTAATCTTGTGGAAAATGTTCACCCTGGATCTTTAAACCTTTCAGCAAACCTAGCAGAACTAAACTATATCCCCTTTGCTGGCTTTATTTTTGACAAAGATAATAGAGGATGAAGTTAATCTGAACTATTATTAGAATGTGACAAGTCTCCTAAGCTGAAACAGTTTTGTGCCCACTACTACTGCAATAGGCTGCAGCTATTTTTCACCATCCATTAGATAAAGCCAATTCAGGAAATTGATAAGTAAATTACAAATATTTTTTTTCACATTTTATTAAATAAGTGAATTAGACATAACATTATTTAATACATTTCAAAAATAGTTAAAATAAAATGTATATTCTACATGTAAAATTCTTCACAGGAATTGGATTGAGAAAATGATTTATTTTTTAATGTTAATTTTCTGTGACTGGAAACTAGAACAATGGGAAAAAGGGATATCCTTTTTAGAAAAGGAAGAAAAAGCAAAAGAAGAGCAAGAGTGGTATAAGAAACACCAAAATATGAAAATAATGCAATAAAAAATGAAAAAGCTATCCAATATTCACTCACTTACTCACTCACTCACTCCAATTTTCACTTACCTTTTCTCTATATCTACACTACTGCTGTGTCGCATGCTATGACATTTTTCAGGATTACCACTCTAGACATCTTCCTTCCTGACTTTGCTATATTCATATGAATTTTTACAAGGTCACTGTTCATTTTTTAAAATGCAAACTAAACATTTTAGGTGGTGCTTTGTTTTGCAAATACAATTAAACCACAAAAATACAATTTCTGGCCAAGCAGATCACATTTTTATTATATATTATTGACTGAGGTGAACATTACATCATAACTTAGGTAATTTACATGACATTTTAATCTCCAAATTTTCTCACTGGAAGTACCTACCTTAAAAAACAATTTAATGAAATTTCCATTTCAGTCACTTGTATTTGTCTGATAGCATGCAAACCCTGCCAGTGTGGCCTTGCCATTCAAAGGTACTTCTGGGGCCAGGAACTTGCTCAAGAAAGTTCTGTTGCATTTTCTGTGCAGGAGTGTCTGTAGACCTCCTCGTTACCATCCTGACAGTTCTCTGCATTCATTCTAATTACCTCTTGACCACTTTCAGGGCACGTACAGAATTTCAGATACGTGGATGCCACTTTAGATCATCGTGCCTGTGGCTTCTCAATATAACTGGACAACTCTGTAATATGAATATGGCTTCTTCTAATGAAGGTCAGACCACATAATATAATCATCCTTGTGAATCCTATTCTTTTGACTTGCCTCTTGTTGCCCCTTTTACCACTGGCACCAACGTGTCATGCCAGTACCCAGAAAATTTTAAATTGCTTAAAATAATTTAGATTCAAATTTAGGTGATCTGTTTGCTATTTAAACTTTTCTTGGCCATTAAAGAATTCTGCCCATCAGTCTATTCCCTGAATAAACATATTTTATTATAAGGTCATGAGAAGCTGATGCCTGCTATTCATGTTTGGTTCTCAGCAGGTACAGAATAATATGCCATCTTCAGTTAACTTAATGACAGAATCTTTGACATATAAGAAGAAACAAGAATTCCCAAAGAAACCTACTGTTGACCTGTACATTTTATTTCTATATTGCTGTTAAGCTGTTTCTTTGATGCCTGTAAAAATTACCTACTACATCACTCATTGAATGGTCCAGGCATCCATTATGCCAAGGCTTCATGGTAGCTCAACGGCTAAGCATAATCTCAGTCCTTACTCAAAGCTGTAACATCTTGCTTAGGTTTTAAAACATACATCATTCTCCCATAAAAAATGCTGGAAAAAAGCAAAGACTCCGAGTGATAAAATAGTTCAAAATCTATCTAGCTTTGCATGTTTCACACAGTATACTCAGTTAAGATCACGTGTCTTTCACTGTTCAATATTTTTAAAAGACTTAAATCACAAAATTATTGTGTTGGGAAGCCGTGAATAAATCAAAAACTAGTAACTCAATTTCTTTGTGAACTTTGTTTAAAACATACACAAACATTTATCAGTTAAATGCAACTTACATATGGTTGACAAAATGCTGATGTGTTTGACATTTAAATGATTTTGGCAATGAAAACCTGAATATTTTCAGATAATATATCAGAGCCCTAAATTACACTGCATAAGAAGATCAAGATATTCAAAGATGTAAATCAAAAATGAATATGATGAGTAGATTAATGAGGTGTCTAATCTTTCTTGCAGCTTGTGGTATTTTTTAATTTGTTCCCTTGCCTAACACTGCTATTGGTATTGCTAATGATTCCTCTCATTAACAGATCAAATGACTTCAAAGGCTTAATGGACACTTCACTAATTATAGTTGCTAATTTCTCTGTATTAGTTTAGTTTTTTACGTAAGCCATGGCTAATCTACAAGATGTGACTACTTCACCTTTTTCTTTTACCAGACTTGTAATTTTCATACCAGGTGCTGTAGCTAATTATATAACACTTCAAGCATGTTATTTGCCAAAGAAAAAAAAAATTAGCTTAGATCTCATTATTATTTTATTACATCCATTTTAAAAGATCACCTTATTAAATTGTGTATCGTGTAACATGTTTCTGATATACATCAGTAAAATTACATTTTCAGTTGAAAGTGCTCAAAATATTTTTCATTAGATGCGAGTTAACATTTTAGATTTTACCTGTTTATTTGTTTTTCTTTAACTAATCACACGTATACAAATGTATTCTCTAATGCAGAAACATATATGAATTGAAAATTACAACAGGGCAGCAGCTGATATGATTAAGAAGACTAGACCTGCTTACACAGAGAAATTGCAACATAAATGAGAAAGCTGTGAGCACAACTTCATTTGCTAAGGTTCAGACTAATGGTCAAGGAACAAAAATGGTATATTATTTTTGATTATTGGGCTTTAAAGTAGAATTGCTGCCAAAAAAAGCTAAAACAGAAGATATCAAATTATTGATATCTCCCACTTGGTGCTGTAAGAATTATGTTTTTGGACTTCTCTGGCGCCTTCAACATCATCCAACCTCTGCTCCTTAGGGACAAGCTGACAGAGATGGGAGTAGATTCATACCTGGTGGCATGGATCGTGGACTATCTTACAGACAGACCTCAGTATGTGCGTCTCGGGAACTGCAGGTCTGACATTGTGGTCAGCAACACAGGAGTGCCGCAGGGGACTGTACTTTTTCCGGTCCTGTTCAGCCTATATACATCAGACTTCCAATACAACTCGGAGTTCTGAAACGTGCAAAAGTCCGCTGACGACACTGCAATTGTGGGCTGCATCAGGAGTGGGCAGGAGGAGGAGTATAGGAAACTAATCAAAGACTTTGTTAAATGGTGTGACTCAAACCACTTACACCTGAACACCAGCAAGACCAAGGAACTGGTGGTGGATTTTAGGAGGCCCAGGCCCCTCATGGACCCCGTGATCATCAGAGGCGATTGTGTGCAGAGGGTACAGACCTATAAATACCTGGGAGTGCAGCTGGATGATAAATTGGACTGGACTGCCAATACTGATGCTCTGTGTAAGAAAGGTCAGAGCCGACTATACTTCCTTAGAAGGTTGGCGTCCTTCAACATCTGCAATAAGATGCTGCAGATGTTCTACTAGAGACGGTTGTGGCGAGTGCCCTCTTCTACGCGGTGGTGTGCTGGGGAGGCAGTATAAAGAAGAAGGACGCCTCACACCTGGACAAACTTGGAGGGAGGCAGGCTCTATTGTAGGAATGAAGCTGGACAGTTTAACATCTGTGGCAGAGTGACAGGTGCTGAGTAAGCTCCTATCAATCATGGAGAATCCATTGCATCCACTGAACACTATCATCTCCAGGCAGAGGAGCAGCTTCAGTGACAGGCTGCTGTCACTGTCCTGTTCCACTGATAGACAGAGGAGATTGTTCCTCCCCCACACTATGTGACTCTTCAATTCCACCTGGGGGGGTAAACACTAACATTATTCAAAGTTATTGTCTCTTTTTACCTGCATTTTTATTACTCTTTAATTTAATATTTTTTTTTGTATCAGTATGCTGCTTCTGGATTATGTGAATTTCCCCTTGGGATTAATAAAGTATCTATCTATCTATCTATCTATCTATCTATCTATCTATCTATTAAAATTTAGTAAAATGGTTAACTTAAAACAAATTGAATGGGAAGCATTCTTGGATTGGGTGGAGCACTGCAGGGTGTGGCAGAATGAATACTGTAGGCTGTAAAAGTTTGAGCACCCTTGCTTAAAATGTCTGTTACTGTGAATAGTTAAGTGAGATGAAAATGAACTGATCACAAAAAGGCATAAACTTAAAGATTCATTTTCAGCATTTTATGCAAAATTAGTGTAGTTTTCTTGCTTTGTACAATTGTACAGTGAAAAGAGGAAAGGAGCACCATGCAAAGGTTTAGGCACCCCAAGATATTTGAGGGCTCAGATAACTTTTCCCAAGGTCTCAGCTTTTATTTAGCTCATTAGGCCTATGGCTTGCTCACAGTCACCATTAGGAAGCCACAAGTGATGCAAATTGCAAGGCTGCATACATTCTTGGACTCCTCAAACCTTCAACAATCAGCAACCATAGGCTCCTCTAAGCAGCTGCCTAGCACTCTGAAAAAATAAATTAATTGATCCTTACAAAGTAGAATGCTCTAAGAAGATAGGAAAGCATTTTCAGGTAGTTTTTTCCTCAGTTCTTAATCTTATTAAGAAACCACAGTTAACAGAAACGGTGAAGGTCAAGTTGAGGTCTGTAAGACAAAGAAAACTTTCTGAAAGAACTGCTCATTCGATTGCTAGAGATGCAAATAAAAACCCCAGTTTAACTGCGAAAGACCTTCAGGAAGATTTGGTCGACTCTGGGGTGGTGGTGCAATGTTCCACTGTGCGGCGAAACCTGAACAAATGTAACCTTCATGGTAGAGTCAGCAAAAGAAAATCTTTCCTATGTCCTAGCCACAAAATTTAGTGCTTGAAGTTTGCAAATGAACATCTAAATAAACCTAATGCATTTTGGAAACAAGTCCTGTGACCTGATTAAGTCAAAATACAACTTCTTGTCCACAATGTACAAAGGTATGTTTGGAGAAAAAAGGGTGCTGAATTCCAGGAAAAGAACACCTCTACAACTATTAAAGATGGGAGTGGATTGATGATGCTTTGGGCGGGGAACATTTCATTGGTAGAGGGAAAAATGGATTCAAAAAAATACCAGCATATTCTGAAAGGAAACATCGCACCATCTGTAAAAAAAAAGTTGAAGTGTGAAAAACAGAATGGGTCCTACAATAAGCTAATGATCTGAGACAATCTACATTGGAATACCTCAAGAGGCACAAGCTGACAGTTTGACCATGGCTCTCATAGTCTCCTGACCTAATCATCATTGGAAATCTGTGGATATATCTCAAAACAGCATTGCATTCAAGAATCTTGCAGAATTAGAAGCCTTTTACAAGGATGAATGGGTGAAAATACCTCAAGTAACAATCAAAAAACGCTTAACTGGCTTCAAAAAGCCTTTACGTGCTGTGATACTTGCCATAGGGGTGTAACTAAGTACTGATCATGTCAAGTACCCAACCTTTTGCTTCAGGCTCTTTTTTTATATTTTGTACCCGTGAATGATGGAAATAAAAATGCAAACTTGTGTAAAATATTAAAGTAATGTGTCATCTTTAACTTTATGCCTTTTGGTGATCAGTTAATCTTCGGCTCACTTTACTAGTCACAGTAACAGACATTTTAAACAAGGGTGCCCAAACTTGCCTCTAAAACAGCATTAGGGAAATAATTTAAAATACACATCAATTCAAACATTTATATCAGAGAAAAAAATAATATATTTGAAAAGATCCAGGAATAAAAGATGTATTAATACAATTGATGCCCATGAAAGAAACCTTATGTAAAAATGCTGCTTTGCTATTCTTACAAATATTGAAGCTTAAGTGCCTTAGATGCATCAGTAAGTTTTCAATCCTGTGATATTTGTAATTTAGTCATCATAATAGACTTCTGAAACATATAAGGAATCTACACAAGAAAAATGTGGAGACACATCATTGAAAACATATGAATTATAATTCCCTGGTAAATATAGAAGGATTATAATAAATGCCATAATGAGCAGAAGAAAAAAACAACAATGGAGAAAACCAGTACTTAATCTACCTATTTTCAGCGGTGAAAGGCAAACCAAAATATTTCTTTTCACTTAATAAATATGCCCTGAAAAGTCTATATCAATATACAATAAGTGTGAATGTGCTTAATAACTGTGTGAATATGGTGTGACAGCTTCCGGATGCTGAGGAAACCATGATTTATGAATCATAATCTTTGTTAATGTTAATGTTCCAGGCATTCTGAACCTTTTTTTAGCACATGTCTTAGGTTTTTCATTTGTTATTTCTTGGGTTACTAGGACTAAAGGCTTTTCAAGTCTAGCTCAAATTTGATTTTTTAGAACTATAATTATTTTAATTCAAGTTCACACAGAGTTCCTCCTTTCTTCCTTGCAGATTTAAGCAACCTAACAAAACAAAATTATGGTAAAAACTGAAAGTCTGGACTGTTATTTGTCATTCTCTTCAAATGTTTTAACAAATACCTGCCACCCATAAAGATGAACAGGCTGGCAGAATACAAACAAGTTCAAGTTACAGAGTACAAATTTGCCCTTGCATGTCACCCACAGACTACAGTCTATAGTATGATACAAACAATTAATAAGACTGACAATGACAGCAATTCAATCAGTATGTATGTTAAATACAACATCATATGATATTTATAAGAACAATGCATCAGGTATGCTGGTCCAGCCAATGAAAGCTGTATAATGTTAAATGGCTGCCTGGCCAAAATAAAACAGCTACTACTTTGCTGGAACAGAAACATGACCAAATGTTTACAAAATAATCACACGTGTACAAATATGTTAACATACAGATGCAAGAGCTTGATGCCAGTGGTGAACATTATTTAAAACCAGATATTTTGAACAAAAGGATTGTGGTCTTCAATAATGGATGTTTGGTATTTTTCGAGTAGAAGTTAATGGAATACATTAATTTTCCATTTAAAATCATATTCTCAAGTGAAGCATGTTTATCAATTTTACAAATACCTTGTCTATTTCTGAAGTTTGTATTGGAGCTGTAGTGTATTAGGATCCAAAGAGTAAAGAAAAAGCCTTAAAACTTTAGGCTTTTAAATTTTGAAGCCACAAAGGTTTTGATTTAGGAAAACATGCCATTCATGCCTATGAGGCATACTTGTAATAATGAAATTAAACTAGAAATAATC
Source organism: Polypterus bichir lapradei (assembly GCA_026402145.1). Taxonomy (NCBI): domain Eukaryota; kingdom Metazoa; phylum Chordata; class Cladistia; order Polypteriformes; family Polypteridae; genus Polypterus; species Polypterus bichir. Next base: position 24,874,458 of record JANRMT010062833.1, on the reverse strand, counting down.
ACTTTACCAAAGATTCTTGGTCTTATTTTCTCGCGGTAAGGATAAGTTTCTTGCTTGTTTATATGGTTGCAGCAGCCATTGTAGGTGGAGTTATGACGATCCAACACCACCACCACCACCACCAATACAGTACAGAGCCTATGGAGCGAGATGCATACTGAGTGGAAGTGTAATGAAAAAAGTACATATGAGTTTCTTTGGGCAATACATTTGAAGTAATTACACTGCATTATATTTTTAATAAAGGCCTTCGATTTTTGAAAGAGCCAAGCCACCTTTTCCAGGCTCTGTCTTGTGCATATACACCTCTTGCTTTTTTCTGACATTATTTTGTGTAAAGGTTGGTATTCCTATCATGCAAACAATATTTTCATTGATCTAACAATTGGATCATGTCAGAGTTAGCAGGTAAAGAAAATAATATACTGTAGTAACTTTTTCAGCTTGCCCAGATTAGCTGTTTTCTTTGAGCTGCAGATTTTTTGCCAAAGACAAAATTGTGTGAAAAAATAAGGTAAACAGTACAGTAGTACCTTGAGATATGAGTGCCCCAACGTATGAGCTTTTTGAGATACGAGCCATCATTAGGTCGATTTTTTGCCTTGAATTATGAGCCAAAATTCAAAATACGAGCCATCAAAGAGCTTGTCGCCGCACATTCCGAGAAACTGACGACAGACGAGTTGACAGAACTACATACGCAGCAACATATGGAGATTCTGCAGGAGATTTGTATTGCAGAGGAGCCAGAGGTGGAGGCGGTTATCTCTTCAAGTGAGATAAAGAAAGTGTTGGCAATGTGGGAAAAAGTTTTGGATTTTATTGAAAAGAAACACCCTGAAAAAGTTGCAACTGGTCATGCAGCGGCACTATTTAATGACACTTGCCTAACTCATTTCAGAAACATTCTAAAGGGGAGGAAGAAACAAAAGTCCTTGGACAGGTTTCTATTGAAACGCCCTGGGAATGATAATGACGAAAGCATGGCAAAAAAGAAAAAAACTAGTGAAGAAGAAAATTAAGTTAAGCAAAGTGAAGTGAAAGAATAAAATAATACAATATGCTAATCGGCTCCGCCAACATCTGTTTATTTCTTTAGATTCTCTTTTATGTATTAGGTTTTATTTTGTTTGTATACACTATTTGTTCATTATAAATACATTTTTCTTATGTTGAAAACATTTAACAATAAATTGGGGTGGTTTTTTGGGGGCTGGCACAAATTAATCTCATTTCAATTAATTTCAATTTGGAAAATTGATTGGAGATATGAGCATTTTGACTTACGAGCTCGGTCATGGAATGAATCTCAAGGTACCACTGTATTTATAAAATATGTGAAATAAATAGGAAAATTCTGAACTCTGCGTAAGTGGACATAGCACGGGCAAAACTTAAATTTGTAATTAACAAAATGAGCCACATTACAGATTAGCCAATACCTTTTTGTATTGCTGAGTGGACAAAGACAGCACAACCACAGGACAGTTGGATGGAGACAAGACTGCCATTGTTTCAACGTTGGGTTGGCACAGCAGACCCATGACTGCCAGCTAGACAGAGACAACTACCATTAGTCAGTATAATGACCCTCTGGAGTCAGAATATCTGATACCTGATATAAATGACTCAATTGATAGGTGCAGAGTAGCTGTAATGAAGTTAACTGAACAGGAACTGAACAAAGTAAGATCATTACTGCCATCAACAACAGTAAAATGCCATAAAGTAAATTTTTTACGTATTTCACAGATCTAAGTTCCTGCAATAAAACGAAAAACATCTTTTTTTTCTATTTTGGATTTTTTTTCTTCATGAGCAGTTTCTTCACCAAATAAAGTTACTTTAGGAAAATGGTTGGCTATGGTTGCTTGAATTCTAATATTCTTTTTATGGTTCCCAGGTTGGTTGTGAGCTGAGTTCATTTCCAGATTCCTTAATCAAATTTTACTGCTGCAGTCTTTGTGGAATCAGTACACTATTGCTATTATACGTGAAAGAACTAGCAATGAAAACTCAGTTTGCCACATATACTTAACAGTAGTTTCGTCCTTTATGAAATTAAAGTTGAAAAAAATGGTGAAATCTGATATTTTCACTTATTTTATTTGTCTGTTTAAAAAACTTGTTCCTCTATGTGACGAGCTGTATCACAGGACTTGTGGTTTTCTATATAAGTTAAAGATATTTAACTGTTGTAATGTCCCAAATACATCGAAAAAGTCCAGAGGACAGTTGGGATGCCAACTGGGCCAACACGTTTAATTTTGTAACTTAAATAAACTAGTGATCATTGGCTCCACATGGACAGAAAAAAATCCCCTCAATAGGTTGTTTTCTGGTGCATTAATTCAGATTTAGACCAGGCAGGATTGGGAGCTCCATCCTGATGCAGGCTTTGTCCAAAAATGACTCTTTTTTTCTGGGGACGTCCATCTATATAAGACTCTGACTAGAAGGGTTGGGGCCTTCTCTGAGCACATTATATGTTCTTATTGGGCGTCTTCTCTGAGCTGCGGAAGGAAGAGAAGAGACAGTGAGCCCCCTTGCATCCCAGAGTGGTATTACATGCCTTGTTTGTGCTATAAAGGTGGTCATCAGGCGCCCATGCTTGACACTGTTTATAGCTCAGAATACTTTTATAAACAGTTAAAATTACACTTACCTGAAGTAATAGGGTTGGTGCAGGGTGATGCACTTCACTGTTAGTGACTCCATGGTAGCATTCAGAAGCACTACAGCAGCATTTGTCCTGAAGCATCCATTCTGTAGCCTGCTGCTGTGAAAGGGCAATGTCAAAGTTTGTCAGCAGAGATGGACCTTGGTAAAGTTTAGACAGCTGCAGAAGCATGGGATGGAGAAAACCTTGTGTGCACAACAACACATTTGCATGTGTGAGGTAGTTAGGAAAAAATGTATAGAAATTTCATATTTGGGAAGAACACATTGTGCAGCTGCCAAAGAATACTCTGGGTTGTCTTTTGGCGTATTCAGCCTGTTGAGCATTTGAGGAGCAGAGCATATAGTGAAAGAGTATTGTCAAAATTACTTAGTGGAGTGGAAGCATTCATTGGGAGGAGAGGTGATGAGCTGCATGCTTTTTAAAGCTTATTGAATTTTTCTTGATCATTGATTCTTTGTTTTTGTTTTTCAAAGAAGAACTTTCTGGACTTTGATCCTATTCTTTGGGATGGAGGAAACCTTTTCTTAATGACTTCCATTCACTTCAGAGCTCCAGAAGTTTAATTTAGGTAAATACCTGTGAATAGTCTTTATATGCCTTTTTGTTGTGTCATTGCTGGAATTGACCTTGTTATTGACAGTGCAAAACACTGATTTTTGATTATTTTTTATGTGAACTTGCTGCAATAAAGATCAGTTTTGTTTCCAATTTTGTTTGTCAAAATGTGTCTGTGTGTCTCACCTTTTGCCACATAGCTCATCAATTCATGTTAAAAGTTATGCTTAGAAAAAAATGGCAGTTTTGAACCTCCAGGCTAAAGATATTTAAACCTTTAAAATATGTTTGATCCTTTTTATTCTTGCACACAAGAAGAACACATCTTGCTTGGCTTCTCTGTTTCAGGGTGAGGCAGGCTGTGCTGGAAATCAGCTGAATCCCTGAATCTGATTTTGAAGAAGAAGTCATTGAATTCTGCTGAGCTAGCTGCATGAGAGGGGAAATGCATCTTGTTGTGCTTAGTTAAAGGAGTTTGATGTTTTTTTCCATTTTCATCAAACAAAAAAAATCCATTTGAAATAAAGTGTCAGATTGCAAACATGCACAAGGAGACCTGTCTGAAGGCTTTTAAGCACCACAGGAATCATTACAGCAACAAATGTTACCATGATCAGAAAGGTAAGTGGGAAGATGAAATGATCAATCAATATTATGCTACATCTGTCATACGGTATACCATTTGATGATCATGTATGATCCATGTCTAACCATGCTAAGGACATGTTCCAGAAAGTGACTTCGACGTAACAATTTTTGCTTACCTTTGACAAAAGCACCAGCATGAGGTGCTGCAACTGGAATAATTAGGCCATCTTTGCGTCTTTTGTTACTAGTGATGTGCAATACCCCTGGTCCACTTTGATGATTATGACTTCCTGAATTAACAAACCTTGGCTGTCACTTCTCTAAGCTCACCTGCCTGCAGAATTAACCTTTGCCTAGTGTAAGGCCAGATTTAAGAAATTAAACATTTCATACACTACTTGTGGCGAGATAACCTAGTAGAGTGCTTTGGTGAAAGTTTTCCATTTATATAATGCTCAATTGCTTAGGTGAAGATCTTTGCAAACAGAGGCTCCAAGTAGATGTTCAAACCTGAGTAATTATACTGTATATGATTAAAATGCAATCCCATTCAGGGCGGGTTCTTTTCATGGATCTAATACTGCTGGGAAAAATGTGGGTGCAACAAATTAACAGATAAGTGTTCTAACTGTCCATCAGTTAAAAGTTCGTCTAAGAACATGTACACCATCCACAAATCATCTGTGAGATTTTTAAGGTTATAATATGGTGTAAGGGAAAGCTGTGCTGTCCAGGTTCATGTCAGGTGGGCTCCTCCGAAACATTTTACAAAAGAAAAAAACATACAGTCCATGGCTGTTTATGAATCTGCCAAGAAACTTTGAAAATAATCAGTCTAAATAAAACCAGATGTTATATAAACAACAGTAATTAGTCTCTCAGTATAAAACTGGAAGCACTAAACACCAGTGATTGATTTTGTTTAAGAAACACTTTCATTGCATGTGTTCAACTATAAAACATAAATAAATAACTTCACAGAAATGTCACTGCAAAAGTGAGACATTTCTAGAGTAAGCAGTCATTTCAGATCATATTCTAAACAAATCACACAATGTTTTTTTTTTTTTTCTATAGCTGAACCTTACCCAAAATAAAAGCACAAAAATCTATTTATCATTAGCAGCTGAGTTCACAATAGTAGTTTTTGTCTTTGTTCTTTATTTTTGTCCCTTTTGCAAAATCCAGAAAGAACTGTAGAAGTTGTTATCTTTTCAAAACATCACTTAAAAAGGCGTTCTCTCTGACCATTCTTGTGAGAAATACTCTATTATTTCAGTTCACAGATTCAGTGAAACACTGAAAGAGGCTTTTATCTTTGGAAAGGTTTTATTTTTCCAGGTGCTTCAAATAGATTGTTGGAAGCTGTGTAAAAATGTCTTTCCTTGTGCCTTTACATATATAACTCACATTTAAAAAAATATATATATTTGTCAGTATAAAATAATTGTTGCTATTCTCCAGTATTTTGACTTTGATTACTTTCAAAGCAATTTCATGTCTCAGTAAACAGATATTTTTGAAAAGCTGTGGGTTGTAAGGATCAACAAAGCAACATCTCATCAACATGCAGTTTTTACATTGATCTCAAGTCTGCCTTTCTTCATTTGCTTTTTTAAACTTGTATTTCAAAAATTATTAATACAAAAGCTCAGTAGTCATTGGCAAACATGTAATATTTCTCATGTAAAAGAAATTTTCTTCACTCTCTTTAGGATACATATTTAAAATAACATGTTCCTGTGAAGGGCAGCACAATGGAGCAACGTGTAGTGCTGCAGCCCTACAGGTCTGGAGTTAAAATTGCACACCCCATTGCTGCCAGTATGGAGTATGCTCTTCCCTATCATGTCTTTGGATATTTTGCTGTAGTCATTCCGGTGTTCTTTACACATCACCCAAAGATTGGTGATTCCAAATTGGCTACTGTGTAAGTGTTTGTGTGCTTGAGAAGTCTCTGTGATATAGTGGTTTGCACACACTGCTGCCAGAATATCCAGTAGCCAGGACTGCCCCTAGCCAAATTGGTGCTCTAAGCAGAATCTTCTTGGCACCCTCTGTACCCACCCCACCCCTCCCTATATCCACTATAATAGTATTTCTAATAAAAGCTTTAATTTGAACAAAAAAAAGAAGCACATATCACAAGCCACTATAACTTTTGATTAGTTTGCTTTATAAATGAAGGCCTAGTTAATAATAATAATATTAATGGTCCAGGGTAGCAGTGTGTTCTTACAGCCATTTGTGACATGTGACACCAATAGAACAAAAACAATTGTAATACTACAACTAATATAAAATACAACTACTACTAATATAAAAATACTACTACTAATAATAATAAAAACATAAAAACTGCTAATATTACAACTGAGCATGCCTAATAAACGTACTTAATGCAGTAAATACAGGATCAATTTAGATGTTTGAAAAAGAAGCATGTGAATATATCACCCACACTTATGAATTTATCTAAACTTCATGGTGTCCTTCCCATAATTCAGACAATAACTAACTAGATAGATAGATAGATAGATAGATAGATAGATAGATAGATAGATAGATAGATAGATAGATAGATAGATAGATAGATAGATA
>JANRMT010062833.1:24790902-24858871 GCA_026402145.1 Polypterus bichir lapradei | reverse complement strand
TATATATATATATATTTTATATATATATAAAATCTGCTAAAAATACAAATATTTTGTAGAGCGCAAAACAAATTGCAAAACTGTCAGTGTTCCGCGAACAGTAAAATATGTGCTATTAGCGGTGAGTGGGCTTAGCTAAAGAGTACTTACCTTAAACCACTTGTACTTGTCAACTGCTAAAACCTATTGGCCATGGTATGTTGTGGTCTCCGGAAGGATCCTGGTTTGAATTGAATTACACAGTTGGTGAACATGAGTGCCGATGGTGTTACCTTTGACGCCAAATGAGATCCATGGTAGATCTGGGAGTCTTTAGCAGGAATAACCCTCAGGAAGCAATATGTCTTGCTTTTTGCCCTAGAAAAAACTTTTAAAAATGCAGACTTCCCATTTCATGCATTTTTGTATTTCATAACTGAAAACTCACATGCATAAATAATTTGGGTCAATTTTGCGAAACAAACTTGGCTGTTTTGCTCACAGCAAAGAACTTTATTTTATGTTAATTAAAATATTTAATAGCGCTATTTACATATAAATAAATGGTGTACATAAAAATGTACTACCTGTAATCAGTACATCAACAGAAACTTTACAGTAAAAATGGAAGTAATGAGGATATTACAAATAAACTTGATCCCTAAAAATTAAAGGTTAAGAGAAAAGAAAATAATTTAGGTGTAGTGGATTCTGACTTAAACTTTAAATCATATAAGGAAGTTAGAACATTGCAAAAGTTAGACCTCTTTTAAAACTGCAGCATGCTGAGAAATTAATTCATGCTTTTAATTTTAGTCAACTAGAATACTGCAACACACTCATAACTGGTCCACCTAAGAAACACATCAATCAGTTGCAGTTAGTCCAGAATACAGCAGCAAGAATCCTAGCCAGAAAAATAAAATCTGAGCACATTTCAACAGTTTTAGCATTGGTACATTGGTTACCTGGTTACCTAATTCATTTAGAATTGACTTTAAAATAATACTAATGGTATATTAGGCTTTAAATAATCCTGCTCCTTCATGTGTCCCCTTTCATTCCAAGTCGTAATCTTAGATCTTCCAATTGTGGTCTACTTATTATTCCAAGAGCAAAGCATAAAAGAAGTATGAGGCCGCCTGCTGTTGTGCACCAAAATCAAGAATACTTTCCTAATGGAGGTACTGTAGGCTAACACTGTAGATCATTTAAAATTTCCTAGAAATCTTTTGGTAACTATATTTTGTTTCTAGACTTAATAAACTAATAGAATTACCATACTATTCAATTACCTTGAAATTAGTTTTTACTTTTCTCTGTTTTCTGCTCTTCTGTGGTGATATTCTGCACCACCACCACCTGGTCAAAGTCATGTGAAGCCACCTGTGATGTTTGAATGCAACAGGATACCTCCTGGAAAGACTAATAATTTCTAACAAATGCTTATCACCAGCTCATGGGTAACAACTTTACAATATGAGTATTTTCTTTCCCATTTTCATTATTAGAAAAAGGGTGAACAAAACAAATTCATACACTGAATTCTCTCCATAATCACTAGTCAGATATTTTTAACTTTGTGATTACGTTATGTATGTACTAGAAACAGTCAACCATTGCAGCCTAGAAAAAATAACGATTTTGGTACACTTGACACAGCTGTGACCTTCACAGCTACAGATTTCTTAAATTAACAAGACATGTCATGATTGAGCAGAGCTCATCTTAAAACTAAATTGGGCTTAGAGTAACTGACCTGTGAATGTTGTTTATGCACTTACTGAAAACTAACAAAAGTGTTTTGAATATTTAAGTGAATGAATTTGTCATCCAAAACATAAAATGATGTTTTGCCTGAAGAGATTATATATTTCTTAATAATATGCCATTTTCTGTGTGAAGGACTGGCATGCCAGTAGAGGTTAGACTCCTACCTTGTGCTCGATGGTGCCGAGATAGGCATTGTCAACCCATTATCTGAGGATTAAAAAAAAGCTGACTTAGATGGATGGGTGAATTGGAAAACATTCTGCTTGCATTTGTAGTAAGTCCAGTTTAAATGACAGTGTTCGAGTCCTCTCGAAGGGAGTGAAAGGGACTGGATCCCAAGAAAGTGACAGTGGCAGAGGTTTGACAACAACAACTGAATCCAGTTCAATTTAATTTACACCTGCAAAAGAAAAATGCTGCATACACACAGGTGCTATAAAGATACATCCTGCAATAATAAATGTATGGCAAGATTATATTAAAACTACACTGGAGTAGCAATTTATTATATTAGCACAATTCATGTCATGCTGTACATGCCTACTTGTCTGAAATCCTGCTGGCGATTTGCCATAAGTAACTTAAGCTTACAGATAAAGTCAGAGCTCTTTTACAACATTTTTTTTCATTTTACTACACCAAAAAATGGCCATGTTTTGATTATCTAATATTCTTTTCATATAACATAAACTGATTTATTCCCAGTTATTTTCATATTAGAATTTTTTTCCAAGCAATATAGAGGGGTTGTAACTGTAGAGTCAATTTCACAAACCTGAACAGCTAAATATTTGTAAACATTTTTCCAGAAAAATCAAATGGTCTTATACATGACTGCCTCAGATAAAATAAATTAAACAAGTGACAACAATGAATGATAATTTCTTAAGATAATGAAAATGTTAATCTATAATGTACATATTATATTTCAATAACATGAAATATGATTGAGTATTTTATAAATTATAGATTTGTGTGGTTTTATGTTATGTTTTGAGTTCAGATCAGTCATTGTCAGTGACTAACTCTTTGGCTGTTTTTAATTCAATAATATGTAATTTAACATAAAGCACTTTTACCATCAACTTGTAAATAAAGGCATTTTTAAATATAGTTTAGTCAAAATAAAAACACAAAGTAAACATACGGCAAAATTCAAAAAAGCAGAAAAAACAAACGCAAAAGCATAAAAGTGAGTTCCTTAGTGCCAAATAGTTTACTAACTTACTTCTTCTACCACAGCAAGTCTGAAATCTCTTCTAGAAATAAAGATTTCATTTTACATCCAACAGACCGATGTCATTATTGAGCAATGCTTTTAAGACACACTCAAAAATGTTTAGTAAAAGTACTCCCTTCTATAATATCCCATAATAAAACTGGATTTACTGACGATAGACTCTGTTGTTTGTGAAAATTTTTAAACATGTAGATTAATTTTTTAACTATTTTCTCATTTTGTGTTTCTTGTAGCTATAAAATGCAACAATTTTTTTGCTTCAGGAAACCAATTAAAACCCAATGATCTACTGATTTTCTTGATCTATTAAGAAACAACTAGCTTTCCCTGATACTAGAGGGGACATTACTTATTACTTCATTTTGCAACTTGGCTTGGCCATGGTTATAGTAAAGTACTTAGAGATACTTTCATGTATAAAAATATGTTATATAAATAAATGTTGTTAACACTTGTGATGTTCACCCACACAACATTCTCTGTTTGTGATAACTGTGCATATCTGTGCAAGATTTATTTTAATAATAATAATAATAATAATAATAAATTACATTTATATAGTGCCTTTCTCAAACCCAATGTTACTTTACATACAGAGGGGGAGGAAAAAAAAAATCACACAGAAGACAAAAGTTCATCAAAGAGGAAAGTTTTGAGTTGAGATTTAAAGGTGGAGAAAGAGGAGCAATCTCGGAGAGAATGAGGAAGAGAGCTCCAGAGTTGAGGAGTCATAAAATTGAAGGACATGCCTCCCAGGGTGGAGAGTCCGGTGCGTAGGACAGTAAGGAGATTACTGCTCGAGGACTTGAGAGAGCGACAAGGAATGTATGGAGCTAGGGGCTGAGTGAGATAGAGAGGGGCAAGGTTATGTAGGACTTATGTAGGACTGAAGGTGAAAAGCAGGATTTTCAATTTAATACTTGATGGAACCAGTAACCAGTGAAGTTGGGAGAGAACAGGGGAGATGTGAACAGAACACTTCATGTGGCTGCGCAGTCCTGAATGTACTGTAGGTTCTGTATAGATTTTGCAAGGAGGCCGATGAAGAGGAATTACAGTAATCAATACGAGAGATTATGAAAAAATGAACCAGATTTTGCGTATAATTAAATGACATTAAATTTCCAAAAATGGAAATTTTGGAAAGCAACCTAACGTATCACTCAAAGTTAAGTGACGAGATACTAGATACACCTATTAGATACACATTAAAGGGATTAACAAAAAGCCAATCATTTGCAAATCCACTTATAATGTTCAAACTCAGACTTCCTAATTATGCTTCAACTGAATGATTTTTTTAGAAACATCAGACTGACAGACAAATAAATGTCCACAACGTTCACTTGTAACTCAGCCGAATGAGTGTGTCGCTCAGTGGACTGGTGGTCCATTCAGGGTTGATTCCTGCCTTGCACTCAGTGCCAGCAGCATAGTATCCACCCCTTGCGACCATGACGTGAGCAAAGCAGGTACAGGCAAGGAATACATAGATGAGTAGATGGAAGTATACTGTATATATGTATAGTTGTATTACTGTTAAAGTTGTGTAAGTATTTAGTTACTATAAGAGATTTTGAAGTAAAGGGAAAACAATTCTCAAAAAACATTATTGCATTTTTCATGCCAGGCTATAGAAGTCTGTAACATTCTAGACATACATGGAAAATGTAAATGACAAATTAATAATTACAGACATACTAGTAATAGTAATAAAAATGTAAAAATTGAATTAAACAAACAAGAGGCTGAGTGCATTAAGGGTGATAAAGCTTTTTCTTTCTTTTCAGTAATTCCAATGTATATTTGAAAGGGGTGTTTTAGGTTTGTTATATTGTAATAATATTGTTTATTTACTGAGCTTCTCTAAAAAGCTAAATTTTATCCTCTGGACAAATTAACTTCTATCTATCTATCTGTCTGTCTGTCTATCGAATGGTATTTATTGGCTTCTCACAGAAGATATGTTTAAAGAAGGCTTTCATGTTGTCAGACTAATGTCCTGTCCAAAGGATACATGTATTTTCAGAGTTTGTCAACTTATTTGAATGTGTGTACTGCTAGATAATCTTAGGCGGCAACAACAGAAATGGGACCTAGAATCTCCAATTGGAGACAACATGTGTTTTTCAGTGATGGCTAGATAGAGTTGCGTTTTCCCATTCTCGAGAGAGCCTATTACTCATTACCTAATCTAAGTCAACTCTCCAAATACATTACTGAAAAATGCTACTTACCATCTCTAAGAAAATATGTCCTCATCAAGGTGGTAAACCCACTCCATATCTTTTACTTGCCAAAGCAGCTGTGGCATTCATCATCAGACTCCTGCAAAAGCATGGACTCATACTGGGAGTCAATGAAAATGTTTTTCTTTAACATACTTACACACTGAATACTGTTATGCAGACCAACTTCAAAGAAATATGGGTTAATATGGTTTCCATCAAAGAGGAGCAAAGAAAAAAGACATAGGTTGTTGTGATCTGTACTCTTTGCAGTTCACTAAATTCTGTCACAACTTGAAATACAAGCTAATTCATCATAAAAATAGGGTCTGCATAGACAAGTTAAAGGAGTACTCCATCCTAAAATATTTTGCTTAAATATTATGTACCCCATGTGCTTTATAGTGATGGCTGATGTCACAAAATAAACAGACAACAACAAGCATAAATCTCCTGGATGCACACTAGTCAATCAAGACTGGTTTTCTGGTCATATGTGTGAGATACAGGTGACAAACTTGTACAGTGCATAGCGTTCTTTTATATTATCATTGAGGAAGTTACAACAAAGCAGAGGAACAGGAAATTACATAAAAAATGAAACAGGAAGTATGTCTTCAGGAGGTGATGGAAGTGATGTCATCATATGGTACCTGAAGTGATGTTATCAGATGAGGATGGAAGTGATGTCATCATAAAGGGACTGGAAGTTACGTTATTGTTCAGTGCTGGAAGTGCTGTTGTCAAATGGTTAGTGGAATTTCTGTCGTCTGATTAGGATGAAAAAAAATCGCTATTCTTCCATAGGTGTGTTGAAAAAGGGAAAAAGACATTAGTACTTGTTTCCAACCCTCTGTCTGTTGTACATTTGCTCTCACTTGGACCTTTTGGCTGCCCCCTAAACGCACGTGTGTGAAAGTGAGAACAATTTTTGTCATATTTTCATGCAGAAACGAAGTAAGAAAGTTTATGATTCAACTATCACGGAAGGAGAGCAATGCATTAAAACATCAAAGAATATCAAAATGCCCATGAAAAAAACTCACGTTGCTCGTGTTGCATAATCTACATGCAAAGACATCCTGTTGCTTACGCACAATATCCAAAACATGTACTGTCACTAAAATATTTTTAAATAAATTGCTTCTGGAATGCACTTTCACGAACAAGGTAGAAACATGCACGCACGTTCAAATATCGAATCAAGTAAAATCAACTAAACCACCACAGGAATCAGTGGTTATTACTGCAGCCTAGCAATGCTGTCCTGAGAACTGAGTTTCCATATCTCTCCAACACTATTTGGGTATTCTCCACATAACCCAGATTCCTCCCATGTTCCAGTGACACACACGTTAGGTAATTTCAGGTGTTATGAGTGACTGTGTGCATGAATATTCTTTGAGATAAAATAGAACTTTGCCTAGGGCTTCTTCTTTTCATTTTCCAAGTGTGCCAGGGTTAGTCACTGACTACTAAAGTCCAGAATTAAATTAAGGGAAGTTTTGACTGATGATGAATATTACAAGCTACAGGTTTTTTAAACATTATTGAAATGGTATTTTCTAATTAAACTATCAAGAGATTAGACAAGATAAAATTCGGACTATTTGGACTAAACACAGAGCTGGCTTGATTGAATCAAGCTTCTTTCTTAACATCAAATGAAAGCATAAATTCCAAAAATGGGTTTATCTTTTGTTATTGCTTGCTTCATATAAATTTGTAAGACACCTGATGACAGTCTGTTCACTATGTAAAAAACTATTATATGTACAGTATCAGTATATTACAGTATATTATATATACAGCCTATTTACTGCTGAAGCCATTACTTTCTGTAATCTCTGCATGACACAATGATATTTCATCAATTAAAAATATTGAACTGCATGCAAAACCTACTTTTTCCTGCAAATGTGTAAATATTCTAAACTTGACTTTTTAATTTATAATTTATTACATGTAATTTGTCTTCTCTTATTTTCATTCAGCTCCTGTATTTATTTAGGTGATAGTTTTTAAATTTTAGTTTGATGCTAAGCTAGTTTCAGCTGTGCACAGAGTCTTAGTATTTAGAATTTCCTTGAAATTTACCATGGTGTTTGTTATTTTGTTGTATTGTATTTTTGTCTGGTTTCTAAAATATCTTGTTTTGGCACTCACTGCGCAAGAGGTATACAGAATAAACAGCAAGTGATTGATTTCTAAAATTTCTCTAAATGTGCTCCTACAATAATCCAGTTTCCTATTTTAACACAAAGCGCAAACACTGTTGCTGGCTGATTTCAGCCTAACAGTGGGAAACTGCTGTAACCTTCCTGGCTTACAGCTATCCATTTAAAAGGTCTCTTGCAGACTCACAGCAGGCCTTTGCTGTGCTTCTCTCAGTCCACAACACTGTTGACAGTGATCGATCCTCTGGCTGCTTTTTCCAAAGCTTATTTCCAGGCAGTGACCCTTATCACAGACAAACCACTCTTTAAAAAGACAAGACAATGGCCCTTGTGGCAAAAAAAAACAAAACAAATGAACTGAAAATATTGTATTAGCTGTTGTTGGTGGATTAACTGCATAGGTACATGTAAATGTAATGTAGTAACATCTGTGATCACATACAGATGTACAGATGATCACATGTAGCAGGACATTCTGCTTCAATGTAAAACAATAAAAGAATACACTGCCACTGTTCTAAAAGTTTATACCCAGTGTATAGTTAATAACTTGTATTAATCTGACTTTTCTAGTCTGTGATAAACATTTACTTTTTAAATGTTTTGCACAGCTTCTCTAGTTTACTGAGGTTAACTATGTTAGAAAAAGAATGAATAAAATGATATAATGAAGGAAAACAGCTCCTAACCAGAGGATGGAAGTTGAAAAGATAGGAAAAGAAGAGCTCGAGTATATGTGACAGGTGTCCTACATCTTTCTTCTTTTGGAAATATACCCATTACCTAGTCAGCCCAGGAGATGATGGGCTTGCTGAAAGTGCTAGTGCTGCTGGGCACACCTTTACTTTCCTGATGCCTTCCACACTGCTATCTAGAAGTGGTATAAAGAAGATAAACAACAATTTGAATGGCTATGGGCTACACAGATATGGAATTTACTTTGAGACAGAAGATCCAGTATGGGAACACAAATAGTTTAGCTGGCTTAAGGTTAGTGGTCTGTGGTCTGTTTAAGAATATGGAAACTATCCTGGCATGTGTTTAACAGAGCTAATTTGTGAAAAATGTATATGTAATGGGAGTGGAAGGGGTGACCAGCCATTATCTTCTGGAGAGAGAACAAAGAACCAATTTAACAATTTGAAGGTGTATTGAGATGTGAATATTTTCAGTGAGGATCCTGTGAAGAAGCCATTAGCATCTTTGTAATTTAATAGTGAACTGACCTTATCCTCCTCTGCTGTTCTTTTATAAGCAATCACAAGCAAACAAACTTTTTAAAATTTATTTAGCAACTTTCTATATTAAACATCATCCAGAGACCTTTGCAGGTACAGGGCTATATTATAGTTGCTTGCATTTTTGATAGTTGGGGGCACAGGCAAGTTAAGTGACATAGTCAACTTTACAGAACTGCCATTGTTTTGACTTTGATCACTAGACCATGTAGCATGGCATAATTTTGCTTGGAAGAATGACTGTAACTGCACTAGGTAGCTTGTTTTACCCTTCTTAGATGGGTTTGCTATCCCTGGTGGTCCTGCTGAGATTTACCCAGGTCTTTTATGCTTTTGGCATCATTCTGAAAAGAAAGACATCTATATGACTTTAAATCATTCCTGTGGTTTTCTTTAAAGAATAAAAACAGTGAACTTTGACCATATTCATTTAGAAAAACCTATATATATGTATACGCAAAATATCAGTTAGCCCGGATTAAAATTCAGCCATAGTAACAAAATCCTTTCATTTGAATCTATCCATTCACACATTTTCAAAGTCAATTTTATCCTAAAAAGAAGTTATACATTCTGGCAGTATTAGGTACTAGGCATGAGCCAACGTTCAACAGTTTTCTTAGTGCACACTAACAAATAGTCCCACTTTTATCAGGCTAATGAGAGAGCTCAAATAAATGTCCAATTAAACTGGATTATTCTCATACTTGGGATTTTATGGTAGAATATAATTAAGATGCAGCAAAATCATTTAACCAGAGTGGCACATATAATCAAAGGCTTTTTATATCCTGTCACAGAAACTGACATGTCGCAGTGGGAGGAATATTTTCCAAATTATTTGATAAGTGGATATCTCAACATTTGGGCTAGGGCTGGTGTCCTTTTCAACTTAAACAAATGATCTTGATAAAAAAAGGCACCAATATACTGGTTAAGATTTCAGATGACATTAAAATATGTGGATTGTCAGATATTATAGAGCCAGAAAAATCATTGCAGATGGAGCTCAATAGAATTCAGATTTTGGCAAATAAATGGCATATGAAATTTAATGTAAATATGTTTAAAGTAAGAGGGCTAAAGTCCACAGCAGAGAAAGTCCAGTGTGATTCCCCAACTGTAGGACATATGATATAAGGAGAAATGGAAGACACTGATTCTCCTCAGTTTAGGTAAAAGTAAACCATGGATGCCAGCTGCTGGTTTAAAATTAGTTCTGCAACAAGAATGCAGGGAAGTTGATAAAGCATAAATGTGTATTAGTGTGACAAAGTATTTTGTAATGTACAGATACAGTACATAAAAAGATAAGTTGGTAAAGTGGTAATGGCATTCTTTAAATTTCTAGAAAGTGCTTTACTTCAGAATGCAATTATTTACAGTACATTTGTTCTTATCAAATTGTAACTGTTGCTGAAAATGATCAATAATATAATCCACAAGAGAGATCAATTATTTTTGATGCTTTTTAAACTTATTATATATTTTTTTTTGCCTATGTTTTGTAAAGTAAGGTTTTACAAATAAGGGAATAATGCATGTGCCCTCACAAAAATAGTGTCCAGGCTAGAATTCAAACACTGAAATCTAGAATTGTAAGACAGCATAATAAACTTACAGAAAACATTGGAGCAAAATATACTATGGATCCTGACTATGCATGAATCATTTTTAAGACATAGTTTAAAAATCAAAACTTGTGCACATAATAAGATGTGGCAAAATATTCTCCTTCGATTCTCATGCATATTATGCTACTGGTCTGCAAATCATGTGTTTGCACCCCTGGACCTTTTTATGAAAGATACTGAATATAGAAATTGGAAAATACATCCTACCTTTAATTTAACAAAAGCATAAAATTATGCATCTGTTATTGCCGATGCACCTATATTTAGTTTTTCTCTTTTTAAATTTATGGTGCAGTTTTTTTTTTAAATAAAGTAGTTCAGGCCTTTCTTATACTTATGGATAGATCAGGCTTTATCCAAAAATATTCTGAAAAAAGAAACCATTTTGAGGGATTTATATAAGCTACAATTTTTGAATGAGCAGCATGTGTTTCACTTGCACCAGAAATAGGTTGTGCACCTGTCAATTTTTGAGGTCCTAATAGAAGGTTCTTTGTCACAATGATTACATCACAGAATTTACTAACAAAGCAAAAATGTAGTGTGCTGAGAAAGTTTATTTTTCCTTGAATGTTCCCAATAATGGTACAGAAAAAAGTGTGACACAACGTTGAGTGCTGCCTTCTTTATTTTTTCACTATATTTTACATCTTGACATGTTGTGATTTGTACTGTACTAAAGATGAAACAATTCCAGCCTACATGGCCTAAGGCTCTTGGTAAATTCGGTTGCAATTTTCTCTTAATTTATAAAGTTGATCTACTGACAAGAATTTACTAGGAATGACATTTTTAATATGAGTAATTCATTAAAACATTTTGCTGTTAAATAATTTCATGACAGTTTTAATCCCTGCTTGCTATTGACATTAATAAGGATGTCGAAATGTAAAACCTGAACAAATTTAATTAATGTCAGCAAAATCTTATATATAAGGTTGGGAGCATGCGCTGAGAGATATTCACAACTTATGTTAAAGGTAAAAGCTGTGTTTTACAAATTTGGTTTTCGCTTATACAGTAGCATGAACATTGGAGTTTTTGGTTTTTAGAAAAGAGCAGATGGTGGCTGTAACAACTTTCTACTAGTAATTTCCCAGAGGCATATTTTGCAGTGAAAGAAAGTGAGATGCACTAGATTCTGAAATTGTTATACCCTATGACTGTCATTTCAGCTGACTATCTTTGCTAATTCATTACACCAGTCGTTTCTTGTCACTGTCATTGCTACTAATTTCTTTCACGTGGCCTACGCCAGTCATTTGGATTGAATGTATTCTCCTATGATTTTGGCAGGTAGTATGTGTATCCATTCATGTGTATCAAAGCATCAATCTATTTTTTCTCTTTTTCTCTTACAGGGTTGTTGGAGTCCAGAGCCTGCCATTGTAATATTACACAAAAGATGGGACACTATTAGTTTTGATGCTGTTCTGTGACTGTGCATTGTTATGTATGCATCTAACATCTCAACAAATTAATTAATAACTGTCAATAAACTCATAAACTCCACATGGATGGCAGCAACTACAAGCTCAGATCCATGAAGATGATCTTTTTCAAGATCAGAAGACTCTTTTAGGTGTCTAACAGCCTTACATACAAGAAGAATATTCAGTTACTATTTGTGCAATAACAATTATTAAAAATAATAATAATATAATTATTACTGCTACCACCTCACAGAACCAGGGGCCTCAATTCAAATCAAAAGAATTTCCACTTTTCTCCTCTGTTCCCCTGGGTTTTCTTTGGGTATTACCATTTTGCCACACTCCTCTTTTCAAAATTTACAAAAAATTATTATAAAAAAATTTTTGTGACGATACGAGACGTTTTTCCTGCGATGAGACGTGATCTTTGAAAGAGAGATATTTTGAAGAGAGACACTTTCACGTCACACTTACAACCTTTGGAAGCAAGTTCTGTGATATACATTCAGAACAGTTTAGAGATAATGGAAGTAGGAAAATTTGAAAGTCTCAAAAAATGAGAGTAAAGATCACAGCGCAAACAAACGGAAAATATTACACAGTGAAATAACAGAACAGCGAAAAGAGGTTGCTAGTGTTTGAGGATGTCTGGGGGACAAGAGAGACAAGGCAGTGAGAGAAAAGGACGGGTGCTGTACAGGGTTTTAAACATTTGAAGCGCTGCACGAAATGCAGATCACGTGGCACTGCAGCAGCAGCAAGCAAGTAGCTGATCAAGCAAAGAGGAGGTAAAAAAAAACCTGTTATTTGTTTCCAATTGTATCACCATTTAAGAGGGGTTTCAGAGGAGCGGCCGTGTCTCCTTGGGGTGCGTTCAGTCCCCCTCTTCACAACGGTGCATAGCGCTGGCGGGGGGAAAGGGGTTGGCGAGCAGGGGGCAAAGCCCCCTAGTTATGCTAAATTGTGATTTAAGGAAGCCTACTTTGAGTGCATGTTGGTGTAAATGTCAGAGTGCACTACCATAGACTGGCCTATTATCTAGAGTGTGCTTCTTTTTGACCTTATTATGAATAAAGGGTGACTAGAATGGATGAATGGATGGTTTGATCAATACTGAGAGAAACAATAATAATATACTTTATTTTATAAATTTTCAATTAAAGCTGCATTCTGGAAATATTTGATTAGAGATATTATGAAATGGTGTTAAGACAGAACTTACTTAAGTGACTCCAGTAGGACTAGATTTCTACATAGAGTGTGCCATGTTCCCTTTTTAGTTTTTACTGTGGTGAACAGTAAACTCTTCTTTTCTCAGCTGGAAATTACAGGGAATTCTCGTATGTGGCGGGATAAAACCTGACACACAAACGTGGGTTTAGGTAGGCCTTAACAGAACGAGAGCTGTCACTTTTTGTTTGTACTGTGAGTGCTTCCATTATCATTAATTTCCCTTAAGTAAAAAGACAATTTTATTTACATTTTTGCCCTCCTTTGTTCATATTTGGGTTAGAGAGTAGTGTAAGAGTTCCTTCTATTTTTCATATTTCAATTAGAATATTTATTTATTTCTCATTACTTTTTGTCAGATCTTTATAAATGTATTTGCATATAATGTGAAATGCACCTGTGGTGATCATAATGTCTGTCTGTCAGTATGTTTGCTTGAAAGAACTCAACCACCATTCAACTGAAATGTGTTATAATTATTCAAGCAAATATGTGACGAAAGTTCAATTTTTTTTGCAACATCTCAAATTTAGTGTGCTGTGCAAATTTTTTGAAACTTCATAGTCTCCTGTTGAAAAGTATTGGTGAATTTTGAAACTCAACTATATTAAAATATAGAAAAATTTATTGTGACTTCAATTATGGATTAGTTCAAGTTGAAAGAAGTCGGTTCAAGTTGTATATTCAACTCTTATACTCATCATATTACATTTGATATTAAAATGTAATCTGATAGAATGAAATGGGAGTGTATGAAAAATAAACTTTATAATGGTAGAGAGGTCTGAAAAATTCACAAGACAAAATGTTTCATTGTACTCAGTTGATATGTTAGTCTGTAACTCAGAGATTATTCAGATATCAGATCATTTATGTAGTCTGTTACATCCACTATGACAGATAATCTGTGCTTTGTTTCAATTTGGGTTTGGGTTCAATATGAAAGTATGCCACTTCATTTGAGTGCTCGCATTCATGATTCTACATTGGAATATATTCCTGCATTGTTCAATATACATTTAAGCATATTTATCAGAATCAGTTGAGCCAGTGAAAAAAAAATAGACAAATATGCAGAAATTAAGCCAAGTTAAAAATTAAAGTTCTGAATCAATATACACTATCATTAAAGCTGAATGCAGAAAAGAAAATTCAAAGATTGTTGCTAGCAAATCTTTCCCAATTTGCTTTAAAGTTTAAAGTCATATAATCAAAACAAAATTCCAAGTTTTTATTTTATTCAACAGCGTTATACTTTCCCATGCACACACTGAATGATTAATTGATTTTTCTCTCACTGGAATCATGTTTTTGTAGATAAAAGATTGTATTTTCTTCTGCTTACACATTTTACTATCAATAAAAGTAATAAATCCCCATGGTATAATCTAACTGCAGTATTACCATAAATAAAACTTCCAGGGAAAGTATCTTTAATACAATGAGGAGTTTCATGTTGTGTGAGGACCTCAGAGTACAAACACAGTTTTACCAGATTTAGAGAAGCCCATTAATTTGGTTTTGGCATCTGAGTGAGGAATTCTCCAGGGGCCCTTTTCATGGGGAGATTTTCAAACATTTCATACTGGAAGGAAACTAAAAGACATACTTAAAATATGCCTTAGGGATTATATTTTGGGTGGCATGGGAGCACCTGAGCTGAAGACTTCTGTGATGACCAGTTCATTGTGCTGTCAGCATAACCTTCATTAGCACCAGTGAGGGGGGAATGAAACTGATTTGTTCAATAAATGTTTTTATTTATACTTCTATTTGTTCTCATTAAACAACAAAGTTTTTTTTTCTCCACTCAAGGCTCTTCCATCCAACCAGCAGCCTCTCGAGAATGACAAGGAAGTTTAATTACTGCTACAATTTAGCAGGTGTGAATTGTAGCAAATGTTTCATGGGAATTTGAAAGAGAAATATGCAATAAAAAATACTAAATCCTAAACTAGGTTATTGTTTAATAAAAGTTTTATTTGAAATGTATTTTTAAAATAGGTCCAGGTTATTCATATCACATCCAAAAGTTTACAGAGGCCAATATAAATACAGTGGGTACGGAAAGTATTCAGACCCCCTTCAATTTTTCACTCTTTGTTATAATGCAGCCATTTGCTAAAATCATTTAAATTATTTTTTTCCCCCATTAATGTACACACAGCACCCCATATTGACAGACAAAAAAATAATTTTTGAAATTGTTGCAGATTTATTAAAAAAGAAAAACTGAAATATCACATGGTCCTAAGTATTCAGACCAGAGAATCTTATTTCAGGTCCTTCAGTCCTTCAGGTGTCTGATGAGACCAAGATAGAACTTTTTAGCCTTAATTCTAAGCGGTATGTGTGGAGACAACCAGGCATTGCTCACTTGTCCAATACAGTCCCCATAGTGAAGCATGGCGGTGGCAGCATCATGCTGTGGGGGTGTTTTTCAGCTGCAGGGACAGGACAACTGGTTGCAATGGAGGGAAAGATGAATGTGGCCAAGTACAGGGATATCCTGGACAAAAACCTTCTCCAGAGTGCTAAGGACCTCAGACTGGGCCGAAGGTTTACCTTCCAACAAGACAATGACCCTAAGCACACAGCTAAAATAACGAAGGAGTGGCTTCACAACAACTCTGTGACTGTTCTTGAATGGCTCAGCCAGAGCCCTGACTTAAACCCAATTGAGCATCTCTGGAGAGACCTAAAAATGGCTGTCCACCAACGTTTACCATCCAACCTGACAGAACTGGAGAGGATCTGCAAGGAGGAATGGCAGAGGATCCCCAAATCCAGGTGTGAAAAACTTGTTGCATCTTTCCCAAGAAGACTCATGGCTGTATTAGCTCAAAAGGGTGCTTCTACTAAATACTGAGCAAAGGGTCTGAATACTTAGGACCATGTGATATTTCAGTTTTTCTTTTTTAACAAATCTACAACAATTTCAAAAATTCTTTTTTTGTCTGTCAATATGGGGTGCTGTGTGTACATTAATGAGGGAAAAAATTAATTTAAATGATTTTAGCAAATGGCTGCAATATAACAAAGAGTGAAAAATTGAAGGGGGTTTGAATACTTTCCGTACCCACTGTATATATAATAATATATATAATGTAATATAAACTGAAATGAAAACTGTTACGGTTTATCCAGGGTTCCATCCCTAACTTAGAAATTTTTTTTTGTCTTTTATTTACTTTCTTGTGTTTTATTATTAAACAGACTATTATGTGAATTGTTTTGATTCTTTATTTATTATTTTGTTACTGTAATAATGTGTTAAGCAACCAACTAAATTTGGTTTTGCTGACTTTTTGACTTCTAGATTTTGTGGCTGCTGTTTTTTGTTTTTTAGTTTTTCCTTTTGCTTTTTGTTGATATTTTTTATTTTAAAGTCTTTGCCTTACTGTTAGGCCTGTGCAGGCTAGAAGCCTACAAACTGAGTTAGTAGCTAGGCTGCTTTGGAGTGGCGGGTCCTACAATTATGAATCAGATCTAGGTGGAGTTCATACCTGACATTCATTTTTGAGGCCTTTCTTTTTTTGAGATATGTACGCAGGCAGAATCATAACAGAACTGTTTTAACAAAACTGAAGCTTATTACACATAGCAATCCATTGCAGTAACTGCTAAATAATGGCTTGAAAATGTATTTTTGTGAGAAGCTGTGTGTTTTTTAACAGAATGAACAGTTTTAATTTCCACAACATAACTATCGATTAACAGTGTCAGAAGTCAATGCCTTTGCCATTTTTAAAGTGGAGTAATAGGAGCAATTAGAGCAAGTAGTCGGAGCAATCAAAGAAGACTTCATCTAAGATTGACAAGCCCATCGATAAGAGTATCACTCAGTGTCACAGTCAGAGAGTCATATATTCAGAAATAACATGCTGATCACATTGCATTGAACAAAGTCAGCTAAACTAGAGAATTAACTACAAGGCAAATCATAGAACTTTTTCAATAATACATAATATTTATATATTATGTAATAACAATAAGTATTGATAAATAAATATTGGGATAATGATAAAAACAGTATTTATAACGCATTTGTACACATTTTTAGTTGTCTATTTATGTGTTCATTTCATTTCCCATAACCACCAGTCTGCTAATTACTGTGATCAGTTCAAAGAACTAGAATGACAAATTCTCATTGTTTAAAATTTTTAGTCTAGTTTCATTTTCTCTTTTTTCCCAAAATGATTTAGGTGTTTGCTAATTATTTTACTTAATTACTTTGCCTAGTCCTTTACATCTTATTTCTTACAAACTATACATGAGTTTTCCTTGGGCAATGATTAAAAGGCTAAAACTGATGAAATCCATCAAGGTCTTAAGGACTGTCATTTTGTAGCTTTTTTCAGTTCCCCTTTGTTATCCTGTTAGCCAGCAAATGCGTTGGTCCTTTGGTAGCTCCCTTACACACATAACAGGTTTCCCCATGATGTACTACATTGTTGACCAGTGAAAAGCACTGCAGTAATGATTGGACACAACCTTCTTGTTCAAACCAAAGGCAGCACAAGCCTCTAGTTACACCATAAATCTCCTTTAGAAATGATGTAAAGATACTGTGCACAGACAGATTACAAGTATGTTATGTTTCTCAGATTTTTCAAGTAAAGCTGAATATTCCTGTGAATGTTTTCAAGTAGGAAGGCATGGTGGTGCAGCGATAGCACTGCTGCCTCGCAGTTAGGAGACCCGGGTTCGCTTCCCGGGTCCTCCCTGCGTGGAGTTTGCATGTTCTCCCCGTGTCTGTGTGGGTTTCCTCCTGGTACTCCAGTTTCCTCCCACAGTCCAAAGACATGCAGGTTAGGTGCATTGGCAATTCTAAATTGTCCTTGGTGTGTGCGTGTGTGCCCTGCGGTGGGCTGGGTTTGTTTCCTGCCTTGTGCCTGGTGTTGGCTGGGATTGGCTCCAGCAGACCCCTGTAGTTGGGATATAGTGGGTTGGATAATGGATGGATGGATGTCGTCAAGTAAGTCATAGCTACTCAAAATGTAAAAAAATAGACATTAATTACAGTTACCTAAGGTGCTGCTATCAAAGTGATACTGCATTTTAAACAATATATAACAACACATTTAAAATATTTTGGTAACACTTTATTTTAGATACTGCAAAAATGGATTTATTACTCATTTACTCTTATGTACCTAGGCCTTAACATTGACTTCTTTTAGTTTTATTTATGGTTATAAGGCATTAGTAAATAGGTTATTCATCTCTGTGCAGTATGGCGTTAGATACACTGGAAAAATTGCTTTTGAATATGAAGGATTCACAAGTCTTATCGATATCAAGAGACATTTATTTCACTTAAGATACCTCAGACTGTTCCAAAGTGAAGTTATTTTACTAGGTCACATTGCAAACTTTACTGTAAACCAGTAAACCACTTTACCGATGCTTTGTAACTGTCATTAGCACCAAAAGAAGCCTATGTTAAGGTATTGTTATGTAAGAGAAAATGAGTAATAAATGCATTTTTTCAGTGCCTAAAAAAGTGTTAATAGTATTTTTAATATTACTATTATGTTTTTACATTACACCTTCTTGTTATATCTTAAATTCAGTCCTGGACATGATGACACCACCCACCAGTAGCACCCTCCTCGGGAAAAATGCCATTAAAGCATACAGAGGAAATGTTCTTGTGCAGATGGAAAGGCAGCAGAAATATGTGAAGTGGGACAAGAAAGCTAACCACACAATGCAATTTGCATTTTTTAGATTTACAGTTTCTTCTTTTTTCTTATACCTCATATTATGAGCTTACATAAATATCTACTAGCAAGAAACAGTAAAAGTTATTAATTACTTTTACTCACTCAAAAACATTATGCTTGGTTGTTCTCTTTCTGTCATATTCTCAGCAAGAGCAACTATGCATTCTGTTTCATCATGGCTTAGCTCTATTGTGTAATGATATATTTTCATTTCTTCAGGATATTTTTACCATGCCACAACACAGCACGCCAAAGAAAGTAAATAAGACTTAGTATTGATAAAGACCCACAGGTGGACTTGACTCAGAAGCCTAAGGAGCTCCTGTTGGAAATGTCAAACTCCATCCACAACTGCAGCTGTGAGCAGACAAGAAAAGTAGTACCAGGAATTTTGAAAAAAATGATGAAATATTTTATTTCCGGTTTCCATTTACTGTCACAAATATGCCTCAGAAATGCAAAAGGCATGTTTTGTTGAAACCTTTGCTGCTTTAAAGTGGACATATTTTTCATATACTTTTTTAATTAAGTAAATTTTAAGGCTTTTGTTTTGAGGTTTGGATGCATGCACCTTGAAGCTTATTTTAAAATGCAACAACAGATGTGATCATTTTGAAAATTTATTAAAAAATAATAAACTTTAGAACACAATCACATGTGATAATTAATATATACAGTGATTGTAAAGAAATAACTTTTACTTGAAAAATACTCATCCTTTATAACAAAAGAAATTTGTGAATCAGCTTCTAGGAGACAGATTTAAATGTTTTGACACGGTTGTTATGGAATCAAAGAAAAGTGAAATTTGAGTTGAAGAATATAGTTTTCTGTGACAAATAACATACAAAAACATGATCCAAAAATAGAGGAAGTGCTGAAATTAGTTATTGTATTCTGTCCTAGTAGGGGGCTAACAGAAGCTTCTTTAAACAAGCAGAGATTCAAGTTATATGTAATTGACTGTAAATGATTAACTTGTTTAGACCCAGGAAAAATATCATGTAAAATAATTTGTATATTTGGTTCCCACTGTTCTGAAAGATGAGTTAATTATTATTATTATTTAAACTACCTTGTCAAATGTTTCTTCTAATATATAATTATTTTTGTAAGACAACCCCATTGCTAGGAAGCTGCATGGATTGTAAACATTACAAATGTGGAATTCCTGTTAGTTTGTAACTGAAAAGTAAAGATAGACAAAAGAAGTGTTCAATAGTGGAACACTGCTACGTCTTTAACTCAGTTTTCTTTATAAATAAATGTTTCTTCTCTCTTAAACTCACCTTGGTAGGCTAATGTCACACCGTTGATATTGTGATCATTGATGACATAGATTGTAGTCTACTTAAGCTTATTCTATCATTTTTAGTACATACAGTTCATATAAAAATGTATTATAACAATTATAATTTATTAATTAAGTAACTTTTAACATAAGAACTGCATCTTATCTGTAAAGTATTTGCCTCTCAATTCGCACACCAAATGTCTGATCCTTTGTGACCCTGTAAAACAATTGTTCACTCTCTAAAATGTGTTAAAGGAAAGCCTGCTATGGTTTTTCTTAATATATTTATTTTTTCGGTATGCAAATATGAGGAGAGAACTTAAGCTTTCATGTTATGTTACTTTCATGAGACTAATGATAAACACTATAATTTCAGCAATTACCAGATACTGTAACTATATGTTAGTTTAATTACTGTACCTTTTTGTAAAAATGTTTATTAAATATTGCAGATATAAGCCATTGAACCATTGAAATATTCTGCCTATGACCATGATGGACTGTAATTATAAGTAACTGTCAAGCTGTCATGTTGATGGACAAGCCTAAATTATTTCAGTGTGAGCAGCCATGCTTGTATGTGACAAAGATTAAATATATACAGAAAATAGATGAGTAAGTGTACCCGGAAGCTTCTTTCTCTCAATACAATTTATTATTTAATTTAATTTTAAATAAAATTTAATAGTATTATAGGATATAATCGTGCCTCAGATTCTGTGTGAATCCTGCACATTAGGTGCTAACTTGCAGCTGTAAATTGTCCTGGTATCAATCCAGAAATAGTATGGGAGGAGGTAACACTTTAAACTGAAAAATAAATGCAAATTAGTAAAAATAAAAGTGATAAATGCACATCAAATTTAACTATATACAGGTGCCGGTCATAAAATTAGAATATCATGACAAAGTTGATTTATTTCAGTAATTCCATTCAAAAAGTGAAACTTGTATATTAGATTCATTCATTACACACAGACTGATGTATTTCAAATGTTTATTTCTTTTAATTTTGATGATTATAACTGACAACTAATGAAAGTCTCAAATTCAGTATCTCGGAAAATTAGAATATTGTGAAAAGGTTCAATATTGAAAACACCTGGTGCCACACTCTAATCAGCTAATTAACTCAAAACACCTGCAAAAGCCTTTAAATGGTCTCTCAGTCTAGTTCTGTAGGCTACACAATCATGGGGAAGACTGCTGACTTGACAGTTGTCCAAAAGACGACCATTGACTCCTTGCACAAGGAGGGCAAGACACAAAAGGTCATTGCTAAAGAGGCTGGCTGTTCACAGAGCTCTGTGTCCAAGCACATTAATAGAGAGGCGAAGGGAAGGACAAGATGGGGTAGAAAAAAGTGTAAAAGCAATAGGGATAACCGCACCCTGGAGAGGATTGTGAAACAAAACCCATTCAAAACTGCGGGGGAGATTCACAAAGAGTGGACTGCAGCTGGAGTCAGTGCTTCAAGAACCACCACGCACAGACGTATGGAAGACATGGGTTTCAGCTGTTGCATTCCTTGTGTCAAGCCACTCTTGAACAAGAGACAGCATCAGAAGCGTCTCGACTGGACTGCTGCTGATTGGTCCAAAGTTATGTTCTCTGATGAAAGTAAATTTTGCATTTCCTTTGGAAATCAAGATCCAAGATTCTGGAGGAAGGGAGGAGAGGCACAGAATCCACGTTGCTTGAGGTCTAGTGTAAAGTTTCCACAGTCAGTGATGGTTTGGGGTGCCATGTCATCTGCTGGTGTTGGTCCATTGTGTTTTCTGAGGTCCAAGGTCAACGCAGCCATCTACCAGGAAGTTTTAGAGCACTTCATGCTTCCTGCTGCTGACAAACTTTATGGAGATGCAGATTTCATTTTCCAACAGGACCTGGCACCTGCACAAAGTGCCAAAACTACCAGTACCTGGTTTAAGGACCATAGTATCCCTGTTCTTGATTGGCCAGCAAACTCGCCTGACCTTAACCCCATAGAAAATCTATGGGGTATTGTGAAGAGGAAGATGCAATACGCCAGACCCAACAATTCAGAAGAGCTGAAGGCCACTATCAGAGCAACATGGGCTCTCATAACACCTGAGCAGTGCCACAGACTGATTGACTCCATGCCACGCCGCATTGCTGCAGTAATCCAGGCCAAAGGAGCCCCAACTAAATATTGAGTGCTGTACATGCTCATACTTTTCATGTTCATACCTTTCAGTTGGCCAACATTTCTAAAAATCCTTTTTTTGCATTGGTCTTAATTGATATTCTAATTTTCCAAGATACTGAATTTGGGACTTTCATTAATTGTCAGTTATTATCATCAAAATTATAAAAAACAAACATTTGAAATACATCCGTCTGTGTGTAATGAATGAATCTAATATACAAGTTTCACTTTTTGAATGGAATTACTGAAATAAATCAACTTTGTCATGATATTCTAATTTTATGACCGGCACCTGTATAGGGTGGTCCAGAATTATGCAACTATGAAAAGGCGAACACATCGCACCCGCTGTTAAACTGACAACCATCTCCCTGCCATTTTGGAATGCAGGGCAGGTGCTGCCATCTATCGGCAACAAAAATAATTTTTTGTGAATTCTCCATGTAATAAACTTAAGTTGTAGCGTAATGAAAATTGCATAATTAGATCTGGACCACCCTATACACATATTAAAATTAAAACCAAATCAATTACACCTAAATAATCCTAAATAATTTCTGTGTACAATGTAATACATTCAGAAACAAAAAGCAGTAACATGAGTAACAATCATTATAATGACCGGAAAGACACAATTATGCAATATAGATATTAAATAACAAAAGGGTCTAAATGAAAACAACATAAATAATGAAGACAACAAAAACACAGAAATACAAAAAAGACAATGATCCACAAAATTGGTATGATAGGAGAAACATGAAGAATTCTCCATTGTGGTGGTGTTTAAAAATATAGAGATATCAATATTAAGAATCAAAATGGAAGCAACAAAGTCATTGTATAAAACAAATGAAACATACAAATCATATCACAAAAATTAAACAAGCAATTAAAAAGCATTAACAATAAGAAGAAAAACAGAATATAAATCATAATTCTGCAAAATAAACTGCAAATTTAAGTAAACAGCTGTTAAGAAGATGTCACACAAGAGACGAGACCGATGGCTGATAGAATGAGTAGGTTTAACTGCATATTTGCAAACCAAACTCTGGGTCTAAGCTATTTAGATCCTGTGTTTTGTATGTTTGACCTTCCTCATGGATAGACACAAAGTGCTACAGATGGGTAAAATGGAAAAATGATGCATTGTTTATAAGTTCTTCCAAATATTACTTCAAAAAATTACAGCTTTACTATACAGCCATAGTAAAGCTGTTTATGTTATCCATGCAGAAGCTCAAAATCACTTCCAACAGATTACTGGTATCAACTGCACATGGAGTGTTTGTCAAGATTAATGTGGGACTTTGATGAAGGCAAAAAATGATTAGCACAAAGCAAAAAACCATGATGCATGCCTCATAGTGTAAATAATAATGACAGCCAGACTAAATCCCAAATGCACACCATGATAATGACTATAAAGAAGAAGTGAAGATAGTACAAAAACTAAATAGTGAAGGTTGTAAGAAGCTCCTATGGATAGTAACCCAGTGGAAATATCTTACTGTTTTTGGGCAAGGGCATTTTATATACCAATCCAATCTATGCTTTATTGTTTGTGTTGGCGTGCATGTGCTGTTATAACTACAGCAGCTGTAGCATAGACATGGAAAATGCCCAGGGTTCAAAATTTTAAAGAGGTCTGTAGAGGAATCATACTTTATATATTCTTGTTATGTGAAAATGAAAACAGATGGGGATGTATCAAAAATCGGATCCACCTTAAGGATGTAGCTATAGTTCAGTATAGATCTACAAACTGTATATAATTTGCACACCATCAAAGATTACTGTATATATTATTCTTTGTTGATTAGCAACTCTATTAGAATGAGTTAAAGAGAATTCTCCATTTGTGTGTAAAGTACATTTATTGGCACCCTGCCCAGACATAGAGGAATGACCCCTCTCCGCAAAGCGCTGCGCCTTATCCTGTGCTAATTTTATAAAATGTTAATATGTTAAACATATGCATCATTAGCAGAAGACAATTAGATACTGGGTGGTTCTCTATAGAGACTTGGGATAATAGCTGGAAGCTTGCAACAGCTTGCTCTGGGGTGTGGATTTTCTGCATAGAGAAAGCTGAAACTGAAGTCTTGTGTAATGAGGGTATCTAAAAAAACAGAATCAAAACTGCTAAGACTGAATGACAAATTAAGGTCACATAAATTTGTCACAAAAGGCGTGAAGTTTTGATTTTCTCATCCACAGAGCAGAACAACAAGTGTCTGTACTTCCTTGAGCCAAACATTCACATCCCGATTCTCCATCAATATTCTATTTGTTTGTGCCTGTGGTTTGTCATTTATCTGTTTGCATGTTGCCATCATCTTGCATTCCTCTCTCATAGTTGTCAGAAGAGATACTGTAGTACAGGTCAAATGTAGCATGTTTAAGAGATTGTGATTTGTCTAGTTGTGGTAAAGAGAGAGGTGAAATGCTGCAGATAAGCATGTGAGAATGTCATCTTGACAACTGAAATACAGAATGTGTTTAAAAGTGCCATCTTTATTCTAATTGCCATATACCTCAAATTTGTAGCCTTCCTAGAAGCACTTTCACATCATTTTCAAAGTAATGCAATCATATATTCTAACTTATAGTTCATAAACCCACTTACAGCAGAAAATATGAACACTATATGAAAACAATACAGCACAGTTGCAATGCCGGTAGCGCTGCCACTCCACTGAACTCCCATGCTGGATTTGTCTCCTGCCCAAATATCGTTCTTCTGGAGTTTGCAAGTTCTCCCCATGTCTGCATTTTCTTCCAGCTTACTCTCCGTTATTGACATGCAGGTCTGGTTATTTTGCATTCCATATTAGCCTGTTTGTGTTTGTATCAGTGTAGGTGTGTGCCTGAATGTACCATTCACTGGACTAAGCTGTTTTCTGCTTTGCACTTAGTGATGCCGGAATAGGCTCAGAACCCCTAACCCTGAATTGATTAAGAAGGTCTGGGAGTGTTGTGTTATGCAGTTAATTATGCATATTATTAAACATCTTTTCACTGTTACTGCACTCTGTATTGAAAACCAGTTCTAAACTGTTACTGCACTCTGTATCGAAAACCAGTTCTAATGTTTTGAAAAGTATATAAAATAAGAAAACAGACCCATTTAAATTAAACTGATGACAGTATTTACTTTGTTATGAGCATAGCATGGTTTTCTGTTTTAGCACTTACTTCAAACATTAAACCTTTATAATAAATTTCAAATTTAATATTATTATGCCAGAAAAACAGCTTTATAGCTCAAAGAGGTTAATATTTTTTAGGGTCAAAACATTCTATTTCTGTTCAAGTTCTTTGGGAATTGTGAACAAGTAGTTCATATTGCAGCTTTCTAGATAACATACTACTGAAGCATGGCCACCACACTACAAGAAAGTGTCATACACGTGCAAGTAGGAGGCAGCTAAAGGGCCTGGATAATTGTAATTCCTCAACAGACCAGGGGGCAGCGGGGTGTGCTGACTGTCTCTCTCAGTTCCTTGCAGACCATCATCGGGAAAATCCCGCTAGATTCCGGCGCCTCTGATGACATCACTTCTGGTCCCGATGACATCACTTCTGTTTTTCTGCCCCCAATGATGATGTCACTTCTGGGCCCGATGACATCACTTCCATTTCCGGGGGCGAATGATGACATCACTTCCAGTTCCAAAAACATCACTTCCAGATCCGGGCCCAATGATGACGTCACTTCCTGTACTGGACTTGAAAGCCACCATCTTGCCTCCAAATGATCAGTTCCGTCTTGGACATCTCTGTTCAATTTCAAACCTATTTAGCAGCCTTGGAACAATATACGGGTGGCTGCCCCAAACTTTTATGATGTCTTTGTCTCTTCTTTATCACAAAAGACATAGCAGCACTTGTAAATGTGCAGAGGAGATCAATCAAGTACGTTTCAGGACTTAAGGATGTGACTTATTCTGACAGACTCAATGAAATAAACCTGTTTAGTCTCAAACTGAGAAGACTGCCTGGGGACATAATCTAGGTTTTCAAAATTCTCAAAGGCAACGATATAATACAGTATACCCATCACAATTCTTTCAACTAAATGGTGAGTCACACACTCGAGGACACCATTGGAAATTTAAGGTTAGTGCAGTTATGACTGGGTAGGGGTACAGCTTACAGAAAGTAATTTAACCATATAAATTATGTGTTTTAATAAATTAATAACATCTTTTGTGGAAATATACTTAAACATCACTGTCACTAATTGTACTGAACTTTGATAAAAACCAAATATAAACCAAACTATGTACAAATGAATGTATAATGGGAATCCATTCATCCATCATTCTTAATTTACCGGTTTGTTCATTTCAGGAGCAAGAGTCCATATAAATGTAATGAAAAATCAGAGCCCTATGAAATGTGCACAAAGTACAAGGAATTCTGCATTTTTCACTACACTGGCAAACCAAGAGGAAAGAAATTTAGATTGGGACAGCAGTCCATTATAAAGCAAATGAACACACATCCACTTTCACTCACACCAAACCAGTTCAGAAGTGCCAGTCAAAAATAGCCTATGGATGTATAATGTTATGTTTTGACTAAAAGTGAAAGCGAGAGAGAATTTACCAGAAAGCAAAACCGCCACTTAAGGATAATCAATCCATCTATTTTCTAACATGCAAAGAAGTGCCAAATTAAAAAAAATCAGTCTGCAAAATGTTTTATCATCTTTATTCACTTCCAGACTCCCTGTAACAGATGAGCTGTTTACTAAAACAAAGGTGTTAACTGCCATGTAGATATATGTGTTGGTTAAAACACTTCAGCTCCAGCAAATAAGAATAATTGTGAAATATTAAACATGACAAATTAATATACAATGCCAGTGCATAATTTTGAAAATCAACTCGGGATGGATTAAACTAGATAATTGATGGAAGGACAACATCTGTTTAAAAAAAAAAAAAAGTTAATGAAATCCAATTTTGGCCAGTAAATGATGAGACAGCATTAGTTTTATTATTATTAGTTTTATGGATAATGTTTGCCTGTTTTTTAAATATATGCATATTAATTCAAGAGAACTGTCCACTTATCACTGTACTGTGTTAAAGAATATACACTGGTTGTAGTTTTAAACCACCTTTAACATGATCCTGAATCATCTCCATAACATTATCATTCAAAAGCTTTGCTGCTGTAGTTGGGGGGTGATGCAGCACCCTTAATACATCCACCCATACCTAAGAATTGCATGCCGTTTATTTACCAAAAGATGTGTGATGTTGCTAAGATGTACAGTATATAATGGAAACGTTTTGCAGAAACATAATATACAATGTAACTCCTTCTTCCAGAAGGAGTTTGAGTGTTCAATAAACCTATGCCTCTCTATCCTACATCAAAATCTAAGCAACATGTTAAGCCTTCTAATATTCTCAGCCTTACCAGGACTGGCATGTGACACAGAAAGAATGTCAGAGAAGATCAGTTCTGCTTAACTCTTTAAATTTGGGTGGCAGAACTTACAGCCTGACTTTATTTATGTAATTTATTCCAATATGGGTAATAACAACTGGATCCACAACTGCTCCAAAAAATGCCTATTCACTTTTCTAGAGAGGCCTTCTGTCTCTGTAGCAAACCTGTATCTTAACCCTTGCAACGACTGAATCTGCCACTGTCACTACTTCTGTGTATCTAGGTGCCGTTTTTAGGTGGCCCTTTGGGACATCTCACCTCTACCTATCACTTCAGAGTTATCATTGTCACTGTCAAGCTCTGCAAGGTCTTCAAAATGATTGAAAACATTAAACTCTGTTGTTGATGCCCCTGTACAGTGTGTACTTCTTGCCTTGCAATTATGACTGTTTCTACTACTCTGATCAGGACTCACCTAATGTGCCACTTTGGATGTACACACTATTTGCCTCAAGTCCACCTAGGCAAAACCTGCCCAATCCTGGGTACAATACAGGCTAGCCACCTCCTCCTGAAACTCAGCAAGCCTCAGCTTGAGGTATTGGATTAGGTGGCATTTCCCACAGATGTATTTCTTCGTGGAGCAGACATCGTTGAATCCAACTTCAATAACATCCAGCATCATACAGTATTGTGCTGGCCTCATGATTAAAATTTGTTTGGGTGGCAGTTAAGCCCCATTAAAATTAAATAGAAATGAAATATGTTATTATAAATGTTACAAACTACATTACCTATTTAATACTTACTGGCCCTCTCTAAGCTCCTGCATTTAACTCTTTGAGGGCTGAATATTTTTTCAAAAAACACACTTTCCTGAAAATCACACCAGGCAATGGCTTCACACATAAATCAACAAAAAACGTCTGTTGCTGCGTGCCGTGGCTGCCAGTTCACCAGGAATGCACAACATGCTGGCTGCCAGGCTTTCTTTGTGTGGTGGGTGGCCGGGGCAGCAGCGGCAGGCACAGTGCATCTCAGTCTGGTTTGTAAAACTTGTCATTGTAAGTGGCGGTCCTCACAGGGGAATGTTGGCTTTGGTGTGTCGGCTACATGATCAGCTGGGGGCCGATCAATGGGTGCTGGCACCTTGCATTTGTTTTCGATCATTTGTATCAAAATCAAAGTCCGACAAGTCAGAATCCAATTCAGCGATAATATGCAAAACATTGTCCACAAAGCATTTTGCTTTACACATTCACTCTGATCTCTCACCAGGTGTCAATGGAAATTTGCCATTGTTTGTTTCTTGCTACTCAAGAGAGCTCAGGGAATCTCAGTCAAACCAACAAAGCTAATTTTCTTTCTGGCAAAGGGAGTCCAACTAAAACATAATTGCGGGGTTTGTCACCATTTACAGTTGATTACCACCGTCGACCCCTCCTTTTAACATAAGTCGACATCCGCCCTGAAAGAGTTAGTGATTAAGATTTTCTCACTGCTAAATGCTTTCTCGCCTTCTCCTACTGAAGCATTTTAAGCTACATGCTGAGTGTGTTTTTATTTCTTACTACATCATAAGTCTGTCTATTTCCTTATGCTCACTATGTGCTCGCCACTTTGTTTCCTTCTAACCCAATGGAGCTACCAACTCTTTCCTTTTTAAACATGGTCTTTATCTTTGCGTTTTTCCAACAATCAATGCTTGTCAGCTTGTGTGTGATGTAACAGAGTTAACTAGTATTCCTTTTTTTTTCCTTACTGGTAAACTCAATCTCTTATTTACTATTAACAGATACAAAGACAACTTATTATGTACTTACTGTCCTACTGCTTAAATTGCTTCTCCCACATGCACTGCCGAGATTGCACATATCCGTTTCACTCATAATGTGTTCTTGTACAAGGGCAGTGAAAGAAAACAGCAAAAAAAAAAGCTGTAAAAAGTACTGTTTAGCCAATTACTGGCAACCAAAGGTAAAGTTTTAGCTGCAAACACTTAATTAAGGTTCATGCATAAGTAACACACGGCACCAAACTCTGACGACAATCCACCAAGAAAGGGAATGGCATCAGTATGCATGTACACATCCAAAATCACACTTCTGCCAGACCAATTTGAAATTAACAATTAGCCTAACATGCACCACTTTGATGGTGCATGTTAGGCTAATTGCATGAACATGAACATGAACAGAACATGCAAACTCCACTTTGACAAGTATTAAGAACAGGATTTAAATCGCAGACATACAGCCAAAAAGCAGCATTGCTAATAAGCTTTTCCATACTATCACATGTGAAGCAAAATTCATTTTAATGATGTTTGTATATCCAAAATATTACTATCCATTAGCATTCTTAAATACTTTCAATAAAATCAATAAAATAAAAAAAATAAATAAATACTGTTAAAGGAGAGAAGACACCCATGCCTGCCATTCAGAAATAGTTTAGCAATTGCATGAAAGTAATAAAGAATATAAGGAAGAAATTTAGACAAAGTGCAGATGCAACAGAGAAAGTAATCTTACTCAGAGTTCAATGCATTTAACAGAATATCATTTAAAATATGGCACATTTCCAGTAGAAAAGAAAAAAGAAATATAAAAATGATATTACCTCTTAAGAGGGGTAGTGATTTTGAGAATATCTTGTTATGTTACAAACTGGCATAAGAAAGTCTGTCAATCTGTTTAATTTAAGCAATCCAGATGGGCAAGAAATGTAGTGAGTGCTTTATAAAGATGGGGCAAATAGAAGTGTGTGTGTGAATATTAGTAATCATTTGTGCCTTCACCTAAAAGCACTACTCTAAAACAGTCAGTGGAGGGGTTACTGGAGTAAACTCCATGTGCTACACGTGATATACTGTATATAGTACATGGATACATTTGAGGAAAAGCAGAAAAGTACAACTGCTTTGCAGAATGTGAGAGCTCTAAACTTGTTATTGTACCATGTCTCTTAAACAAAATAAAATTAACTAAAAACATTTTTTATTTTATTAGAATAAAGAGAACACTTCTTCATGAATATTATTGAAGATTCTCTTTAAATCAAATCCTGTGGTGTCAGTCAGACCAATTATATACCCCTAGGCATTACTGAATCAATACAGATGTGCCATAAGTTTGCTGCTCAATATTTTGATGAAGCAAAATTCAAAGAGGAACTGCAGGCACTTACTAAGGGTAGGTGGAGGATGAGGGTGCCTGAGCACCTGCCTTTTTTGCTGTAAGTGCCCTATTAGAGTCTTTCACTTTTGATGGGGAGACCAACCACTCATCCAGATTTAAATTTCACTTTAATGTAACAACAAATTGGGAAATTGCAGCATCACATTTTTAAAGAATGATCATCAAGGATTAGCTTTTTTAATTTAGCATGTGCATATTATAAAGTTATTTACTGGTACTTTCTGTTCAGTAACCAAACAATAAATAATTTATAAAATCAAATAAATTCAAGCACAGTCTCAGTTCCAAATAAATTGGTGAATACCAAAATTTTCATTTCATTTACACAGTCTTTAAAGTGCTTTTGTAACAATATATTTTTACATGATTTTCAGAAAATAACTTTGTCAGGTTTGTGACAATAATATTGTAAGATTTACAGTATGCTTGCCTTAGTATATGGAGAAACCATTACCTGCATAATAACACTAAAGATTAGTATGTAATATCACAAACATCTGATGTTTAATGGTCCAAATCTCTCCCTCACGTTTATTATTTTTTGAATGTGTTCCAACTTTAAAGCTAGTTATATGAAATCAGACTTATCAACAGCAGATGAATCCATTACTTCAGAATTCCTGTAAAACATCCAATGTTGAGTTGTTTACAAGGTGCTATACATAATTGTGAGATATGTTGTTGCTTAGCCTGTATAATAAAACAGAAACAAAAACCTTCAAACTGGAATGATTTTATCTACAGTAATTACTCATAAATTACTCCTTTACTATTCAAAAATGTGTTGCATGTGTTTTGGCCATTTCCATCATATTTTAGATATTGAAAAAACTCAACAAAATAAACAAATTAAGAGTTAGTTGATTGATGTATACTGTTTTAACATCCCTGCTAACTTTGTGTCTCAGTGATTATGCACTTCTGTTAATGAATTTCAGATTGTAACATCAGAGTGGCCTGCTTCAAGCTTCAAAGCATTATGAGCTGAGACACATGAATTTCCTTTCAATATGTATGCTTTGAAAGACAACCTCAGTACAATATTATTGGAATGAACATATGGAATAACTTATTTCATCACTTTTGTAGACTAGCCAGGGGTACAGGTAAGCCTGTTTAGAAATGGATTTGATGGTTGGAAAGAAAAGTGTAGCCATGCCCATTACAATGTTCCTTTACTGGGGCTACTTGTGATCTACTAGCAGGCCATCTGCTTTAATAGACGGCTTGTGACATGGCTGTGTACAGCTCTAACATCAACATTAAGTTTGCAGCTGGCACAACGATAGTGGGTCTCATTGGCAATGGGAATGAGTCAGCTTACAGAATGGAGATATGATGATTGGTGGACTGGTACAAAAATCTGTTTTTTGTGTGTTCACTTCAAGAATGCCCCACTGCACATCTAGAGCTCTGTGGTGGAATTGTTCAAGATCATCAAATTCCTTACTGTGCACCTGGACTTATTTGGTTAATAACTCTACTTCCACAGCATAGAAGGTGTAGCAGTGTCTCCACTTCATTTGGTGGCTGAAGAGACATTTTTTTTTACCACATTCTGAAGGGGCACTATCAAAAGAGTTCTAACCAACTACATCACTGTCTGGTTTGAGAACTGCAGTGTCTCTGACTGTAAGAGACATACAGAATGTAACAGAAAAGATCATTGGGAGATCTCTGCCCT
This sequence comes from Polypterus bichir lapradei, assembly GCA_026402145.1. NCBI lineage: Eukaryota > Metazoa > Chordata > Cladistia > Polypteriformes > Polypteridae > Polypterus > Polypterus bichir. The sequence continues at coordinate 24,826,447 of JANRMT010062833.1, read as the reverse complement.
TGATCTGCATAGCTAATAGCATTGTGTAGTACCATTCCCACCCCTCCCAAAGTCTGTTAGTCCCTCTACCATAGATAGATATATAGATAGATAAATAGATCTTTATCTGTTACACTTCTTACTACTGTTGTTTTTATTATTAGCTGTTATTATTTATTTATCTATTTAATACTATTTCAAATTATTGCTATCTATTCACTTACATATTATGTATTATTTATTTAACTATTTCTAATATAGTATTGTTCATTACCTGTCTTGTACTTGTCCTGTGTTTATATACAGGTACATGTTGCACAACAGTCCTGAGGAATGTTACTTCATACCACTGTATGTTGTAATACTGTGTATGGATTGTATGACAATATAGCAACTTGACTTGATATATGTTTGTGTGTGTGTGTTTGCATGAGTGTGTCAGATTGTACTAAGCTCCTACCTTTGTAAAGTGCCTTGGAATAATAGCTCCAAAATATTTTATAAAATATGTTTTTTTTACTTAGAGAGCATGTGATGTTTAGTCTTTTCAGCTTTAACTAGTAGGTTGATCACTCTGTCAAACAGAGTTTTAATTGCTTTTGAGTCTGCAGCTAACATTTGAGCTTCAATCAAACACTTAACCAATTTATGTTTTGAAACACTGTAGGAGTCAAAAAACAGCAGTTACCTAGCAACAAGATAAATGTCTGCTCTACTGTAAATGATGTCCACTGCAAATTGCAGAGTAATTTATTATCTAGAATATGGTCTATTATCTAGAATTAGGCCTATCATTCCTCTGAAAGAGGTCATTTCAGTTAGATTCTGTAGATCTCAACAGCAAAAATTGAACAACATATTTGGCTGAAATTAAAATCATCTGATAATATTAACTATTCAAAAATTGAGCATAAAATTCATAATTTGATATGTATATAAGTATTAATATTTTTTCCAATTCAAAGAAATTAAATTAGTTTTGAATAGGTAACATTGATGGGGTCTGCATCATTCAGTTAGAGAACCGTAACCCAATTCTTGAGAAATTGTCTAAATACAAGTTCAATGTAAAGCAGGTTCTACTCACCAATTTCTAGACAATTTGTTATTATTTTATTTTAATTCTTGCATGTTGTTAAAAATAATTCACAAGAAGGAGGAGAAGGCTTTTATTATGAAGTCAGCCAACAGTACTGTGAAGGTAGTAACTGAATTACAGCTGTTGATTACATTTCTTAAATACACAGTTAATTACAGGAGTATGTAATTAGTGGGCATTCCTCAAGTCCTTGCAAGTTACTGATAAATGGACCCTGGGCGTCAGTCTCCTATTCTTACTTGCACCAGTTCTTATCAATGTTAACTTTGTACATACCAGCAGCAGCTCAGCATAGTTGAAGATGATTCACAGAATAAAAGACTTTCAATAAAATGCTTTCTAAGAGAGCTAACAGAAAAAGACAACAGTAAAAATTTTACAATTTAAAAGTTAAAAGAAAATAGGAACATTATTACCACTGGTACTCAGTAATATGTTTAAAATAGGGCTGGAAATCAATTAAATTAACTAATTAATCACATAAAAGTTTATAATTAATCATGTTTAATCGAATCTAACATTAAAACATGTAATTTTAAAATGAATACATATATCATGAAGTAAATATACACATCACAAATCAAATGTAGAATCAACACAAAGGCATTAAAAAAATGAATAGCATAGATTAAACTTAAACAATGACCTTAAACCTAAACATTTAACAAAGCACTACTTGAGAAAGAAAAACCTGAACTTGAATACCTTCCTAAAAGGCAAGTTCAAAAGAAGGTTATAAGAAAAGGAGGCCAGTTTTTAAAATATCAACTTGGTATATCATATGAGACCCTGACATGTCAAAGTAAAAATTAAATGGTCAAACCATTTGTTGACTTTGAATGCACTGCTAAAGAATGACTTAATTGAAAGAATAACCATCTCTTAAATGAGCAAAAAAAAAAAGAAAGTTAGCTTTTTTCAGTTTTATTCTCTCAATGATGATTACGCTGTAACAAATCCCCCCTATGCCTCTCCTGGTACTATTCATGTCATAAAATGATTTCTTCAAAATATCATATATACCTACGCCTGTGTTTTTTTTTTTGGTTTTTTTTTTTGACATCATAAACCATATGATGCCAATTCTGTGTGAACAGGAACACTCGATAAAACTGAATAAAAAGAAATAAAGTGATGGTGAGATACGAAGAAGGCAGATTCACCAGCGTTTGTGTGTCAGCTTTTATCCCTCCAGATCAGAGAATGTCCAGTTCCATTGCCTCAAAACACTACTCACATCTACAGTTATTACCAGTTTCAGATAAAAACTAACAGCGTCAGATCCCTAGGGCCGCAGTATGGATCGTGATCGTGAGTGAGAGAATAAAAGTGAAAAAAAAAGGTAACTTTTACAAGTACAGTACTATAAATGTACATGGTCTGTTACAGACGCAAACCAAATGTATGTGTGTACTGTATAATATTAACAATAAGAGCATCTCACTACTGAAAATGGCAAATATAGGAGGCAGTGGGGAATTAAACCGGTGGCTCCTTGATTACAAGTCAGCAAATCTTACCACTATGCCACAGAAGCTGTTGAATTGTCCTTGAACCTTTTGTGAAAGTGTTTATTTGATCTTTGGACTTCAGGCTTCACACATTCTATAGTTTATGCCTACATTTTGTATCATTTATTACTAAAATATGAAAAAGTTTCTGTTTTAATAATGTGTTTACACATATTACTGTAGAAACGGAACATACACAAAATGCATGTGTTCCAAGTAATAGTCTATTATTTCCACTTTAAAACTCCAGCAGTTCACTCCCAGATAATCAATCAATGCATGAGCTGGGAGAACTTAGTGAATGTTCTGCAATGGTGGGGGATGGAATAGCCGGCTGCTTGCTGCTTGTCTTAATCGGCACATTTACAGGACAAAAGACGCTGACGGAGAGATGCAAATGGATTTAATGACGGTTCAGTTGGTAAAGATGTCATCACCAAGTTGCACTTGTTTTGTTTTACTTTGTGAATACTATGTAATGTACTTGGGCTTGAAGTTTTGAAGTAATAGTATTATTGCTGAAAGGTGCACTATTATTTACTGTATGGTTATTATTTATTAGTTTAAATATTATGCAGTTTTATGATGGTAAAGTTGTTTACAAAGTCACTTTAACATGTCAGTGGGCAGAGATTGTTAGCATTAACAGAAAGTGTAGTTGGTTTATAAAAAATATTTACCAATTGTTCCTTTTCTAAGACATGTTCAGTGCAATACAACTTTTGACAAGCACCTCTGGATATTTTACTAAGTCTAAATGCCTCTTTGGATGGTTGAAAATTTGTTGTCAAAATTTTAGTTTAAGTTGTTTGCAAAATTTGTGCAATAAAAAGGTTTTATATTTTGGCAGCAACTCTCATGCAATGTGATTCCTTCTCTTCATTAGTGCATCATTAGTGCCCCCCTTTTTGAAAACTATGACTTTATGGGACCATGCAAACCTGTATTAATACTTATGTGCACATTAAATTTTTTTTTGTACAATGTACGTACAATTCTCATGACAGTGGAATAGGTTATTCTTAGCCAGTCTACTGCAGTAATTACAGTGGAAAATGTGGTTAACTCATGCATGGCAAAAAAATACCATTGAATACTGTGGAACTGGTATAATTTTGAAAAATACCGTGATATAGAATTTTGGTCATACCGCCCAGCACTAGCTGCAATCTCGCTTAATGACTGACATCGTGCATTACTTGGATAGAGATGTTGCTTTATTTGGATGAATTAGCCAATATACTGCAAACTGGAATAATGAGTAGGGATAATCATTACACTTCCATTTTGTAGAATTTTGTTATATTATATATATATGTGTTGGCTGGGATTAGCTCCAGCGGACCCCGTGACCCTGTAGTTAGGATATAGCGGATTGGATAATGGATGGATGTGATATGACATTAATTCGATCTTCTTACAGAAACATGAAATAAAAAAATGCAATTTTTACCTTCACAACTTTTCTCTAAGATTACATCAGGATTGCTATAAACCCCCCTCCTCCACACCCCCTTTCCTCCCACTCCCCTACACCTATATCAATATGTATAAGTCATGAAATTTGTTTTATTGTTTCGTAATGCTAAAAAAAAATATACATGAAAATGCTACTGTGCACTGCAAAAATATTTTTTAACTCATTAAACAGGGCACATTAATCACAAAATTAACACTAACTTTCTCAGGCCTAGTTTAAAATAATCAAAATTAACTTTATGTAGCACACCATCACAGAGCAGTTTAAAAGACACACCAGAATATGATTAAAAAATAAAATAATAATAACCAAGTGTAATACAAGATAATTTAATAAAAGTAAATAAAAGAAAATCAACCTTGCCGTTCAATAGTGATGTAGGAGTAAAATGGGTGCTGCTGTTGCTAAGCAGTATAAAAAAAACTGTGCCTAAGAATTCTTATTGTAAACTGACTGCCCAGTTCCCAAAATGTTTGCAAAGTCACAAAGAAAGTAATCAGTGCAGAAGATTGGCTATGCTGTTACAAACATGATGGGGGTTTGTTGCTAAGCAACTGAGTAGGAATTTATTAATGTACACCTATTACTACCCTAAATCTCTCATGATAAAATTTCCAACAAGGTGAGATGTTGCTATAATCCAAAATAAATGTCCAAAAGGGGTGGCTAACGAAACCTTTAAAAATGGACTAGAATTTAAGATCTGATATTTAGGGAATACAACATTTTTAATGTTAATACAGTATCTTCCCCAGGAAGCAATAAACTGATGTAGACCCTCAGCACAGGAAGGTGTCCTTTACACAAGAGCAGTTTTTTTGAGCATTGTGACATAGTAGCTACTGTATATCACTGCATTTGGCAGGGGCCTGAACTGTGCAGAGATTTCACATTCCTGACATTTTCACATTCTTTTTTTTAAAAAAAGTTTTTCATTATATTAATTTTTATTGTCTAGTATTGCACCTATGTGTCTTAGGGTTTCTTTAGAAAGTGAGAGATGGAAACACTTCTTTGACAAGTGAAAATGTTGCCTAGACTTGTGTGTTTTACGGTTGTCTATGATTTGTGGCTTATTAACCATCATCTTTACATGACATCTAGTTGAACTGCTTCTTTCTTTTTTAGCACATGACATAAAAGCAGTGTGCCAGCTGGAGGTCACTTAGCCTAGAAGGAATTTAGGATGGCCAAACCACTTTCAGAAAACTATTTAGTAAATAGTTACTAGTTAAAAGACTGTCAGTTATCTGTTGGGTACAACCAGCTCAGAATAAGCAATACATTCAAGGCGACTTTCAAATGAAAAGCACATCATCTGCTACTACAATGATCACATACTGGGATGGGCCTTTTTTGTGATCACATTTTAATTTTAGAGATTAAAAATTTTAAGCATTTCTGGAAAGCAATATCACATAAATTCATTTTGAGTGAGTACAAAAAATGTAAAATTCATGAAACAGTATATTGGGACAACACAGAGACACCCCCATGGATGCCCACCGCCGAAACTCAAACCCTGTGAGTGCTGCAAGATGACAAAATAAGGACATCTGGTTTCATATGTGAGAACTTGGAGAGGACTAGTTGTTTGTTTGTTAGAGGATTCATTTAATTTCAGAGCTGAACGTTTAAGTAGTAAAAGTTGGTAAAGATGGAGTGATTTCAAGGGTTCATTGATTTAAAAAAAAATCAGTCTCTTTCTAACAAGAAGAACCAGACTGGCAGATGTTGAGTCCAAATAAGTTCTTTTTTTTGCTGGAGAGACGTGAGAGACTAAGAGGAAAAGTTCAAATCCTTCTATATACTGTATTTACCTTCTATAAGCAGATCACAATTACTCAAATAGGCTGACGATGATGTTGACAATATGACAGCGCTTATTAACAAAATATCCCTTTCTAAAAGTTTAGACTGCTATATGATGGTACTATGCAACTTCCTGTCTCACAGGAAGTTAAGAACTCGGTGTCTTGTGGTATTTTTGAGCCATGCTCCATAGCAACCAACACTGTGTAGTAATAGTGACACAAAACGGCAGCACCCATAATTGTTTTTATAATTGTAAATAATAATAACAATTATAAATATGTGCATAATATGAAGCAGCACTTCAGAAAACCCAAAACAGTACAGTTGTGAACAAAAAGAAGCTGAAACAAGCACACAGGATATTTTTTAAATAACACATAGAAATACAATGCTTCAATAGCTCCATTGTTGCCTCCTTATTATTTCCAATGCCCATCCCATCATGTCACTTCTTTATAGCTAGAGTAACCTAGCAACAGACACAGACAGGAGTGGCCAGGTGCAAATAGCATTGCAAAGGAATGCCGGTGGAGGAGCCTCAGCTAACTCCTGACAGGTCTAAAGACAGAATTTTAAAATCCTAAATATAAACAATGCTGTTTACTCACAGGTTTTTTATTCTGCATCAGGTATTTAATTAGCCCTGAAGTGTGGTACCCCATTGCGGTCAGGCTCATCCCTTGTGGCCAATGCTATGTGAATAGGCTTGGGCTCATTGCTACACTTTAATGAGCTAAGAAGGTTCAGAAGGTGAATGCATTTAATGAGATGTTTTTGATTTAAAGAAAATACATTTTATTGTTTTGAAGCAAGTTATAATCTTTCAATGTATGTATAACATAAAAAATATGATGCTTGTTTGTGTTTGATAAGTTGAAACAATTTGCCATCACACCTTTTTGACACTAATTGGTTCTCTTTGCTGCAAGCATTGGCATAGGCAAGTTTATTTGGTTGTTTTCCATTAAAAATTTCACTAAGTCTATTAACTGTGTTACATTATCCCCGTGGCCAAATAATAAAATATTGTTTGACTATGGAGGTGATCTCACAAGGTTATATTTTTATCTTTTGTGATTCTGAACAGCCCAGAGGGTGAGAAATCATGTCTGGGAAGTTTGTTGAGCACAAAATTGACATTTCAAACAATGATTAACTTCCTGATTTAAAAATGTATTCTTTCAACATTATTTAATTTCCATATACAGTAGACAGCAGGTTAAATTCTAAGAAACAACAATGAAGAAAAATAAGTCTGTTTTGATAATACACTTTTAAAGATTTAACAGTTTTTATGTACATGTATTACTGTACAAAGTTGTAAGACTAAGCAGATAGGCTGCATGTTATAGGTACTTGAGTAAATAGAGGTGCTGAGGTGCTATCTGATGTCTGCTTTATAGACATACAATAGATTTACTAACTAGCAGATGCTTCTCTTTGGGATTAGTTGAGCTCCCAAGTGTTCATCCAGTGACTTATGGCTAGTACACCTCCTGTTTATTCCACCTAAATGTCCACATAACCTCAACTGGCTGCTGTGAGTCTAGAGAAGCAGCAGCTCTACTCTATGGTCCTCTCATATTGATGAGTTCTTCACATTGTCAAGAAGAGTGACCCATCCCTGCACAGAAACCTAATTTTGGCAGCTTGTATTTGTGATCTTAGTCTTTGGGTTACTACTCAGAGCTCATGACCATAGGTGAGGATGAGTATATAGACTAGTAATTTGAAAGCTTTGCCTGAAGACTTAGTTGCCTCTTCAACACAACATTCTAGCACAACATTCACAAAACTTTTGCTGTTTGTAACATTTCATTGGTTAAATTCAAATCACCTTTTCCCTAACTCATTAATTAGATCATGAGTTATACTGTATGTCCGCCAACACTTGGAGCAGCTGCTCATTCCTTACCTGATTAGACTGAAAGAGGATCATAACCTTGATTTGGAAGTGCTGATTCTTCACACAGGTGCATACTGTACCATTTTAAAAAAAAATTAGCATTCACATTTGTCTGAATTGTGTTTTATTTTTATAGAAAAAATATGTTTTGATAAAGTCTATTAGGATGCATTTCTGGTCATTTGTTGGGAGAGGACAAAAGAGGACAGCATCAGATTCATATTAGATTGTGAGTGCAAAATATATGATAGTCACACTAATGCTCTTGAATTGCATTCAGTCAAGGGCTCTCAGAATTTAAATAGTTTTTTCATCTTCTTCTGTTTCAGACTCATTTGAATTATAGGAGAAATATATTGGATTTAATGTATTGGGTTTAAATATAATAAAGGGGGGGAATCAGCTGCCAAATCATATGTTAGAAGACAGAGGAGAATAATGAGTAAGATAAAAAGCATAGTTGTAAGTTATGTGTGATTAGAGGCAATCTCTTTGAGAGTGATAGCTTGTTAACTGTAAGATCTCCATGGCTAAATGAGCAAAAATTTGTGGAGCGTACATAAAAACTGAGGAAGTTTACAAAGGATTTTACACTCAAGGCATCAGTTGAGAATGAGAGATATTTAAAGATTTCTTAGTTTATATCAGCATTTGATAGTCATGTTGCAGCAGACCCTGTTGGATAGAGAATATCAATCTAATGTCATGTGTCAAAACATTTTCCAATAAAAATTCCATTTCTTCCTGCAGAATTAATGGCATTTATTTTAATTGGACAGAGGTTGTTAAGCCACATAAAATACTAATTTTAACCAGTTCTTCTGTATTCTAATCCACCGTTGTTAGTAGAAGTACAAAAGATACCTTTTTCTACGTCAGTTTTAATTAAGGCACAGTGGATTAAATACATATCTGAAGAAAATGAAAGAAATAATATTTTTGTGAAATTAATTTTGCAGCTGAATCTTGTGGACATTTTAAATAAATTGCAGTAAACATGTTAAACAAAGAGATTTCAATCTATCTATTGACTATTCACTAGATGTTATTTAAATGTTTAGTAAATGCAATAATTTTTAAATTGTCTAGAAAGTTTTTACAAACTCTCAAAAATAGGATAGTTTATAAGATGTCACAGTGCTCCTTCCCTGTGGATCCAACATTCTATTTTTGAATTATTATATACACCCAGATGTTGTCCGTGTGGAGATTCCAGATTCTCATCATGTTTGTGTGGCTTTTATCTCTAGCTACTCTAGTTTTATTTCCACATTCCCAAAAAAATGTGCAACAGATTAACTCAGTAATTTCAAAGTGGCCCTTATGTGAGTGCCACTGTGTGTATGTGTGTGTGTGAGTAAGCTCTATGATGGGCTGACACAACTCTGAATTAGATTAAGCAGTGTGGCGCATGACTGGGATGCCTCCATGCTGGGAGGACCGGGGGAGCCAGCCTATCCAGAGCGTTACCTTTCCCGGAGTACTAGATGGCAGCCCCCCTGGGTTGCAGCAGTGCCTAGGACTCCCACGGGGCTTCACGGGAGTTGGAGTTTGGTGCAGCCCTGTTGGAATCCATGTGCACCGCCAGGGGGTGCTGTAGCTGCTGCTGAGCCCTACAGAGCAGCTCTTCCACCACACCTGGAAGTGCTACCGGAAATAGGTCATCAAACACCTGGAGCACTTCCGGGTGTGTTATAAAAGGAGCCAGCAGCCACAACTCCAGGAGCCAGAGTTGGGAGGAGGAAGACGAAGCTTGACCAGAGGACTGTGTTGTTCTTGCGGGAAACAGGGGAAGGTGTTTCCCACAAGGTACAAAATAAAAATTGTGTGTGCCTTGAACTTGTGTCCCATGCCTATCTGTGTTGGGTTCAGGTGGATGTGACAGCTTGGTGGTCCACAGCAGGTAGGTGAATGTTATGGGAGTTTTTAGTACTGATTCATATTAAACCGTATGTATTCAGATGTTCACTTTCATTGGATTGTTTTATGTGTCATAACATGGATGAACTTGGGGTCAGTTATTGAATAGGAAAAGGAAGTATTCAGCAGAAGCTTATAACCCAATCCCTGATTTTTGTTTTTAGGAATTAATTATTTTCCAACTTCAGTGCCTAAAATTTGCATTAATATACAGTATATTTTTTATTTTATTTCTGGTACATTCCTTCATTTTAGAATCTGCATTGTTCTCCACATACACTATTGAGAATTTACTTATGTTTTACATGGTTTTTGTATAAATATGACATCCCAGATTGAACAGATTTCTGCTAATCCAACCTACTGTACTACTAATGAAAACAGATATCATCATATTGCAATGTTTCTATAAAGGACAGAAATGGTTAGCACTGACTCCTCACTACTCCAAGAACCTATTTTCAAATATGTGTCAATGTTTGTCTGGAGTCTGCATGTTCTCCCTTTATCCGTGTGAGATTTCCTCCAGTTGTTCTAATTCTTCTTCCACATTATTATTTGACATTTTTCTTCTTGGTACTTTCCCTATGTCTACTTTACAATGACAATGTGCTCAGAACAAGTAGTTTATGTAGTTAAAGCCATATCACTCTTCATATTCAAACACACAAATGTCTCTTCTACAGTACTGAGGCACATTTGCAATACTTTACTGTATCTCTGCCTTCACTAGTACAAAAACATTTCTCATTGGCTTCAGTACATGTGAAAATATCTATAAACCTTGATGGCTGGATTTTAGAAGGGTACCTCCCCAAAGGGAAAATGCACTGGTGAAATATTTTCTGTACTCTCCACTATTTTCAGAGAAGTGTTTTTGTAATTTGGTGTAACAGAACTGGCCGTAGTCCCCTGTGATGGTTCAAAATAGTTGCCACCTAGGAAGACATTAGTAATGCTTTACTTGGTACTAAAAATATATATATTTTCTAGTAACGTACCTCACACTCCTCAGTAATCCACAGGGAAAATACTGTCAATTTAACAAACATAAAAGCACATTAAACCGTACAACACTGTTGATTTAACACTGAATCTATCTGGGGACAAAAAGAAGTAAAAGGCCTAATTTACAAATGAATTTTAAAATTGTTATGGGAGTTGGTACTTTCTTAGCTGTTGATATATATTATGCACGGAAATAGTGCTCTTATGCAGTAAGTGCTGGTTAAAGCACTGCAGCTATCAGTACAAGAAAATTAACATATTGCCCCAAATTCATATCTCCTTATAAATAAACCCAGACATCTAGCTATATGTAAACAGTGTAAAAATTACCAGCAATATCAAAAAAGAAATACTGTATTTACTTAATTCCCAAGGATGCATACAGTATCCAAAATGCCTAAAAGTACCTCTTACTGGCCACAACAAAAAATAGTTAATTGTTCCACCTATTTATTTAATTAAGACATGTATTCCATCATAGTATGATAAGAAGCTAGAGGCTACTCCAGCAGACACAAGGATGAAAATCCAGTCCATAAGGGGGTGTGCTCACTCAATTTAAAAACACCATTTCATCTAACATGCAGATGTTTAGCATGTGTGAAAAAAAAAACAAACAACAACAACAACAACAACAACATTTATTTATATAGCACATTTTCATACAAACAAATGTAGCTCAAAGTGCTTTACATAATGAAGAATAGAAAAATAAGAGACACATTAAGAAAATAAAATAAGTCAACATTAATTAACATAGAATAAGTGTAAGGTCCAATGGCCAGACAACTGACAATGAGTCTCTCTCTCTCTCTCTATCCATCTATCCCGCTTTCTCTTATATATTTATATATATGTCTACATGTGTATGTGTGTCTTTTTAGTTGTTCAATCTCAATACACTTTTTAATTTAAACCAAATAGTGTAGAATGAATACACACAGGTATAAATGGAAACAGGCTAGATGGAGAACCGCTGGTTCTTTTGTCATTTGCATCTTATTGCTAATAATGAATGCAGCTATTTACAAAGAATTATTATTATTATTATTATTAAGACTATATTAAACAATTCAGGGTTCAAAACCATAACAAGTGGGACAACTAAAAGGAAGCAGAAAAATGTCAATTGAGCAACACATGCTTTATCAGCAGTAAATGACTTTTCATGAAGCAATTGAGTTTGGACGAAAATGTGCAGCCACTTCTTCCCTACAGGATCATGATTAAGGACTATCATTCCTATCATTCCCACTCACTTGTTTAGATCTTGACTTGAAGTAGTGAGTGACGTCCTTTGATACATTATATGAACAATGTAAAGCAAATGTTTCCACAACTGGATCATTGGCAAGTCAAGACATTTACTGACTTCCATAGAAAAAGTCAGAGACAGGGATAGAACTGGCACTTTTCTCTTTACAGTCCAACAGCTCATCCACTAGGCCATTCTACCACTAATATATCTATATATTTAGAGATATATAAATAAATATATATTAAAAAGATTATAAATGGTATATATATTTGGACTGATATATTTGTAAGTAGTGTACTTTAAGCTTTTCATATTCCACAAGGAGGAAATTGTCAGTTTAACCAAATTTAAAGCACATTAACTAGTCCTACACAGCTGTCTCAAAAGTAGATCTGTCAAAGAACACAAGGAGGTAAAAACACAATTTACATATGAATCTTATACTAGATGACTGTGCTTTTTAAAATATTGATGCATACTACAATTAAAATGTGCAGAAAATGGAGTTTGTGCAAGAAGTGAGCCAAGAATTGTATAGGACAGGTGATGTCTTAACAAAGCATTTCTCAATTCAAAGACTGCTGCTACACATCAGCGGTGAATTACATTCAGAATTGCCTGCTATTTACATGAGAAAGGCAAACAAGTAAATGAAATGCTTAAGTATTTTAACTCCAATTTTAAAAAGTCCATTCTGTTTTTAAAGTGCTGAAAACCCTATAGGTTGGAATAAACAATTAAAAAATAATTTCTTAGTAAAATGCAAAATATTTACATTAAAAATAATCTTGTAGTTAATTAGATGACTATGTGAAATAGTGTTATAATAAAAGCTGAGGGTATTTCTTTTCATCTTGTTTAACAAAAACATTGTATTATTTGCGATGGCTACCTTACTGTATAACTTATAAGACAGAATATTAATGTTATGATATACCCAATACCATAGTATACAAACCTTAACAAAACATTTTTTAAGATTTTACATAGAACTTGTACTCCATTCTTTCTAATCATGGTTGTACAGTATGTGAGATATACACTATTTTTTTCTTAGAGAAAATGAAATAATTTATTTCCCCTGTTATATTTACAGGACATTTGAGAGAAGTAAACTTTTTAATGTTATTATGACATATTTCCAAACCTTGCGTATAAAGCTTAGTAAATGTTATGGTGCTGATGCAGCTGTGTTATTTTCAATGTTTCTAGATAGCTGTCACACATGTACGTCTAAGTATCACCCTCCTGGCTCATTCTTGGTAAGCAATACCACTCCAGGACAAGAGAGGGCGGAGTCGCTAACGATATTATCTCTTTCTGTTTCCGTAGTACAGAGAAGTTGCCCAATCAGGGCAACTGACTCAGTTCCTTGCAGTCATGGGACTATATATTGGAGGAACTCATATTGTAGACTCACACTCGACAGAGCTCTAATCCAGATCTGAAACACATTACAAGGCGACTAAACAGCCCTTTATTTGGTTTATATGTGCCATCGAGCACTGCTTGACTTTATTTCGTTTTTGTTAATTAAATGGGGTGACCCAGTTGGTGTCCCAACATTTTTCTGAATCCACTATACTACCTTGCATGACCACATACAGTAACATTCTATGCGTTGTTTCTCAGCTTACTCTCTTATTTTTTTTAATACAAACTATGCAGTTTACAAATAAATAATATTGATGTATTGTTATGTGATAAAGTAACATTAATATTTTCACTATAAAGTGATATTTTAAATAAAGTCTTTTACAGTCCCAAGCAATTTTAAATTGTATAAAAAAACTTGACATGTTTATAAACACAATATAGTTCTTTGTTTGATCCAAGAATAAAATGTATTAAAATACTGATAGAACAGTAATAAATAAGGTATAAATCTCTGTTCCATGATTTCCATAGAACTTAAATTAACTGTACTATCAAATTATGAATTACATATATAAATTTATTGTCTTTGGGACATTCTGATTGTCCAATGGACCTGGAAACTCTGTAGTGAGCCCTAATGAACCGATGAGGCAAATGTACAGACAGTTATGTTTTTTAGTGGTTAAGCTTGCCACCGAGAATATGGTCACCTAAGCCTTCAGGGGAACAATTAAACTCACCAAAACAGACATTTGCCAACCCAAATGTGATGGTCCTGGTTGGTTCCATGCACTTTAGCAGCTTAAACCAGGAATTGCCAGACTGTTGATGAAACCTCTGAGTGCTTTTATTTACAAACTGCAGCATATCCAGAAAAATAAAGTGCGGTGCCATCTTATAATAAATAAACCATAATAAATCGCAGTGATTTTGGAGTTAAAATCAGCTATATATATATATATATATATATATATATATATATATATATATATATATATGATACAAAAATAAAACTTTGCAGACTTTGGGTTCTTTCCTTCCAATCACCTGTTGGCCCAGCACATGTTTCTCTTCATGTCTCCCCAGTTCACCTTTCTCTAGTCTTACAGCTGGTGTAGAAAATGGTCACACTCTCTGGCTCCTGTTCTGCCTGCAACAGATGGAGCCTAACTCCCACTTTCTTGCTGCCTCCATCAGGGACTGCAAGGCCTTTTGGAACTTGATTGCCTTGCTATTCTAGTACTTAGCAGGAGTGATTTGCCTTTGAAGCACCATTCCCTTTGCTTCCTCCCTGGGCAGCTGACCTCTCTCCCTCCCTTTCATTTCACTGGCTCACCTTCCCAGTTCTGCCATTTTTTTTTTCTTTCTATTGCAATCTCCTTCTTTACTCTCTGCTTTCTGCTTATTCTAATCAGGATGCCAGTATGCTGCAGCTACTGTGTTTCCCTGAAAATAGCACCTACTCCGAAAATAAGCCCTAGTATGATTTTCAGGCTGCTCTGTAATATAAGTCCTACCCCAAAAATAAGCCCTAGTCAAGATCGTCAGCTGAAAAGTAAGGCGCCTAAGGCCAGGTTTATTTCACGCGATACGACACGTGTACCCGAAACATCCATTAAATTCCGAGGACACCTTGCCACAATATCTCTGAAAAGGATGTTTAATGATTACATCCACCAATTCGGGGATGTACCCATTCCAGCACCATCGAAGCAGGACAGAAACAAAATCTCTTGACGGGGCATCAGCTTATTGCAAGTTGAACACAAGCACACACATACACTGGCGTCATTGTAGCTTCACCAAATCCCCAAACCTTCATGTCTTTGGTTGGAAAACTGAGCACACTGTGGAAACCCACCAGGGAAACATGCAAACTCCAGGCAGGGATCACAAGGGATGTGACTCCCTGCGAGACAGCAGCGCTACCGCTCTGCCACTGTGCCACCCCATATGTGTAACTATTAGCAGTATTCATTATTTAAACAAAGTTAACGATTTATCTCTAAAATGTAACATACATATTTTTAATGCATTTCATCATGAAAGCAATATCAAGTATAAATCAAAGAATTGTAAATGTGCAGAGAGCTGGGATATTATAAATTTAATGTGTTCTGTGTGGCAATGCTGTTGTAAGGTCTGGAGGAAGCCCCAGAAGTACATAGCAATTTAACAGCTGGGTCGGTTTTAAGATGACGTTTACGACGGTCTGCTTTAATGATAAAGTAAACTACGAGGTTAAAGCCGAAATTTCCACTTTAAACAAAAAATAGACATTTTTATTATGTCCTTATTTTTTTCTCTCTGTGGCTCAAATACGCTGCCGTACATTCTGATGGTATTGTAAAGGTGCAAAAAAAAAAAAAAAAAGACGGCACAGAACATGGTATGTGAGACTTTTAAAATGTATTGTGTCGTTACTTTGGGGAATATGCGATGCTTGAATATCAAAGCACCACAAATGTGTATGCTGGCATTTTGCTTCACCACATCGAACCATTCATCAAACATCGAAGCACGCACAAAAAGCGGCTGGAGTAGCAAGAAATTCAGGTTTAAATTCAGGGGTTGAATGTGGAGAGTTATGATGATATTTCAGAAGAAGATGACATGACTGTATTTGGATAAATGTATATTGTTGTACATGAATAAATATAAGGTATCCCACGAAAATAAGATTCACACCCAAGAGTCTCTCAGTCATGCACCTCGCATAAGTGTGAGCATTCCTTTATTTGTTTATTTTAGAAAAATTCCCAACACTACAAGCTTTAAGTTACCAGTTTACAAAAAGAGAAAATAAGTATTAACCCTTGTTTAAGGAGCAGCAGTTAACCCAACTAGTTCAGTCAAGGCTGAGAAATGTACTCTGTTATAACTGAAGCCAAGTAAACAATTAGAATACAAACTGACCTGAAAACATTTATTGGGGTTCTGCTCTAAGAAAGCTATTTATTTTTAGTTATTGAATCTTCAGTCTCAAGAGTCATATTAAGCTACCCATGGCTAAAGACCTGTCAGAAATGAAAAATGCTCTAAATTATCCCCACAGTTTATTATATCCACTGTCTTCTATACCATCAATTTCATAGCTTGTTGATTGTCATTAACCAAGCTATGCAGAAAGAGCTGATCAACATGCAGCTATTCCAATTCAACAATCTTCTTATTCATCTTGTGGTCTGAATTTAGTGGGCCAAGCCACTATTTGATTTTTAAGAAGACAAAGGTTCAGGAGGTGAAAGGGAGCAAAATCAAAGTTAAAACAGGCTGAGATTAAAACCTGGAAAATAAAGATCACCCAAAAATAACCCAAGCCTAAAACATCTGAGAAAACAATCCCTGAAAAGTCTTTAAATGTTCTGACTATGCATACTGAGTTACTTTGTTTTATTATCCAAAATCTACTGCAGAAAACCAAGATATCAATGCTCATGCATTCAAATGATCCACAAAATGCTGGTGAAATGATGTCTTGAAAATAACATTAAATAATAAACACACCAAAACAAAAAATATATTAATGCACACAATAACGGTGAAAGTAAAATCAGTGAGGTAAAATATTAAGTATAACAACATTGCATTCATATGCATTATATGGACAAGCCACATAGTTAGGAATTATCTGTACCAAGTGATGTAATAAAGTTCTTTTCTAAAAAGATTAACATTGAGCAGGCTGTAATCACAAAAATTCCTGAGTGATACTTAAGAATACAGTAATCTACTGTATATATAAAAAATTCAATGTATGTATGTATGTACAGTCATATGAAAAAGTTTGGGAACCCCCTCTTAATTCTTTGGATTTTTGTTTATCATTGGCTGAGCTTTCAAAGTAGCAACTTCCTTTTAATATATGACATGCCTTATGGAAACAGTATTTCAGCAGTGACATTAAGTTTATTGGATTAAAAGAAAATATGCAATATGTATCATAACAAAATTAGACAGGTGCATAGATTTGGGCACCCCAACAGAGATATCACATCAATACTTAGATGAGCCTCCTTTTGCAAATATAACAGTCTCTAGATGCCTCCTACAGCCTTTGATTAGTGTCTGGATTCTGGATGGAGGTATTTTTGACCATTCTTCCATACAAAATCTCTCCAGTTCAGTTAAATTTGATGGCTGCCAAGCATGCTTCAAATCATCCCATAGATTTTCGATGATCTTCAAGTCAGGGGACTGTGACAGCCATTCCAGAAAATTGTACTTCTCCTTCTGCATGAATGCCTTTTTAGATTTCGAACTGTGTTTTGGGTCATTGTCTTGTTGTCCAACCCTTGCGTAACTTCAACTTTGCGACTAATGCTTGAACATTATCCTGAGGAATTTGTTGATATTGGGTTGAATTCATCTGACCCTCGATTTTAACAAGGGCCCCAGTCCTTGAACTAGCCACACAGCCCCACAGCATGATGGAACCCCCACCAAATTTGACAGTAGGTAGCAGGTGTTTTTCTTGGAATGCGGTGTTCTTCTTCCGCCATGCAAAGCGCTTTTTGAATGACCAAATAACTTAATTTTTGTCTCATCTGTCCAAAGCACTTTGTTCCAAAATGAATCTGGCTTGTCTAAATGAGCATTTACATACAACAAGTGACTCTGTTTGTGGCATGAGTGCAGAAAGGGCTTCTTTCTCATCACCCTGCTATACAGATGTTCTTTGTGCAAAAATAAGCTGAATTGTAGAACGATGTACAGATACACCATCTGCAGCAAGATGTTCTTGCAGGTCTTTGGAGGTGATCTGTGGGTTGTCTGTAGCCATTCTCACAATCCTGTGCATATGCTGCTCCTGTATTTTTCTTGGCCTGCCAGAACTGGGTTTAACAGCAACTGTGCCTGTGGCCTTCTATTTCCTGATTACGTTCCTTAGAGTTGAAACTGACAGTTTAAACTTTTGAGACAGCTTTTCGTAGCCTTCCCTTAAACCATGACACTGAACAATCTTTGTTTTCAGATCTTTTGAGAGTTGATTAGAGGATCCCATGCTGTCACTCTTCAGAGGAGAGTTAAAAGGAAGCACAACTTGCAATTGACCACCTTAAATGCCTTTTCTCATGATTGGACATACCTGTCTATGAAGTTCAAGGCTTAACGAGCAAATCAAACCAATTTGGTGTTACATGCATTCCAATCAGCAATAATACAAGGGGATCCAAATTTTTGCACAGCCAGTTTTTCACATCTGATTTAATTTCATATAACTAAATACTGCTTCACTAAAAATCTTTGTTCGGAAAAAACACCCCAGTACTCAAATATTCCTAGGAAATGAAAGACATACCACTGTTATCAAATTTGTTGAAAGTAAACTATTATGCAGGCTGAGAGGGGTTCCAAAACTTTTTCATATGACTGTATGTTTCAATATCACTTCCGAACGTTTCTCATTGGTCAACTAAAAATACTGTAGAGCTCTGCATTCAGAACTCAACCTCTTGACAACTAAAGAAACAGAATAACTCATTTTTAAATCAAGACATCGTTACTATGAACATGGAGAGAAAGCTAATATTTCAACAAATCCACAAGCAAGAAGTTCACAATGCAATCCTAGCAATCACCAACACAAATGGAGACAAAATCTTTGACCATAAAAATATAATGCACACATTTAGAGACTACTATAAATCCTTATATTCTACTGAGTTTAAAGAAGACAAGACACAATCTAATGCATTTCTGGATGCATTACAGATGCCACAAATGGATACTCTCAGTGCAGAGGAATTGGATAAACCTCTGGCGCTATCAGAATTACTAGATGCTATAAAGTCACTTCATAGTGGGAAATCGGCAGGCCCCAATGACTACCCTGCTAAACTTTATAAGAAATTCTCCACTCGGCTAGATCCCCTCTTATTATCAACATTTTCAGAAACTAGAGACAATAAAATTCTATCTCAAACTTTTCACCAAGCATTAATCACTATCTATCCTAAACAAAATAAGGACTTATTACAATGTACATCATACAGACCAATTTCTCTTCTGAATAATGATGTTAAGATATTCTCCAAAATCCTAGTCCAAAAGCTGAAACTTAGCTTCCAATCTTTGACGCCTGTTTAATATAATATATTCCCCCGCAAAGTCAAACACCACAGAGATATTATTATCAATGGATGCAGAAAAAGCATTTGATATAATTGAATGGAACTACCTTTTCACTACATTGGAGAAATTTGGGTTTGGCCCGAACATTTGTGCATGGATCAAACTACAGTACTGTATACCAATCCAGAAGCTTCAGTTTGTTTAAACAACATTAATTCAAACTCCTTTAAACTAGAATGGAAAGTGGTACCAGACAAGGATGCCCCTTGTCACCACTGCTTTTTGCAATCACCATTGAGCCACTGGCAGTTCACTGTACAAATGCTTATGAGATAAAGGGGATTATCAGAGAAGGGCTTGAACAGAAAATTTCTCTAAAAGCAGATGATATGGTACTATATTTATCAAATCCACAAAATACTGTGCATGCAGTACTAACAACACTTAAAGAATTTCAAAAGATTTCTGGTCTCAGAATTAATTTGACTAAAAGTGTGCTCTTTCTAGTGAATTCTCGAGCACACAATATTAGATTGGACACCTTCCCTTTTATTATTGCAAATAAGTTTAAATATCTAGGGGTAAATATCACAAGTAAACATGAAGCTCTAACATGAAGACATAGATGGTCAACCCTTCATCTCACTTTAGCTAGAAGAATTAACATTCTTAAGATAAATATCCTAAGCTTCTAATTTTATTTCAAAACATTCCAATATAGAACAATAAATCATTTTTTAAGAGATTAGATTCAACCATAACCTCTTTTATCTGGAATTCAAAACATCCACGTATCCAAAGAGCGACCCTACAAAGACCTAAAATGGAAGGCGGCATGTCTCTACTTAACTTTCAATTTTATTACTGAGCAGCAAATATACAAACTATAAAAACCTGAACAAAGACAGAAATAGACGAACATACATAGGCTTGGTCCGCAATAGAAATAAAATACTGCAGTACTTCTTTATATTCTTTGCTTTCTACCCAAGTAAATGCAAGTCATCACCAATATACTAACAACCCAATTGTGTTTCCCTCACTCAGAATATGGAACCAATGTAGGAAGCATTTTAAGATAAAGAAGCTTTTAACTGTGGCACCTCTGCACGAGAACCACCTTTTTCCACCCTCTCAAAGAAGCAGTTTTTAATGTCTGGAAAACATCTGGGATTAAATCACTTAGAGATCTGTACATAGACAACATCTTTGCATCCTGTGAACAATTACATTCCAAATTTAACTTTCCAGCAACACATTTCTTTCACTACCTTCACATCAGAAACTTTGATAAACAGAACCTGCCCAATTTTCCTCACCTCCCACCTACCTCAATACCGGAAAAAATATTGATCAGTCTTGAGGACTCAGACAGCATTTCTGTAATATATAAAATCATTTTACAGTCCCTCCCTTTGAAAGATCTAAGAGGACAGTGGGAAAAGCATCTCTCACTTAATATCTCAGAAAAGGAGTGGAAAGTAGCAATGCAGAGAATCCACTCGAGCGCCATATGCGCAAAGCATACAATTATTCAACTCAAAATTATATATCAAGCACATCCGTCTCGCTTAAAATGGTCCAAAATGTTTCCAGAGCAAGATCAAACCTGCAAACATTGCAATTAAGTTCCAGCCTCACTGGGGCACATGTACTGGACCTGCACCAAATTAACATCATTCTGGACCAAAATTTTTAAATGCCTATCAGATAGCCTTGGTGTCACAATCCCTCTTGACCCATTAACTGCTGTGTTTGGTGTACTTCCAGATGGGCTTAAAGTGGAGAAGGACAAACAAACTGTAATTGCCCTTACTATACTATTGGCACATAGACTTATCTTGCTCAACTGGAAGAATCCTAATTCTCCTATTCTAAATCAGTGGGTAACTGATTTTATATACTATTTGAAACTGGAAAAAATTAAATTCTCACTTAGAGGATCTGTGCAGAACTTTTTCAAAACCTGGCAGGATCTGACCAGTAACATTTTAGAATAAGCTTTTAAAGCACTGAGGATTTTTCTTCTCCATTTATCTTTATTCACTTATTAATTCATCTGCTTACTTAATTTTACTAGCTTTAAGTTTTACTCTGCTGGCTTAGCTCTCTTTCTCAAGGGTGGGGGGTTGATTTGTTTTCGATCTTATGTTAGTAAAAATTGATTTATTTGTATGGAATGTTGTGTGATTTTAATAAAATCAAAAAAAAGAGAAAAAAATACTTTAGGGTGAAATCAACCCTAACCTACCCCCTTCTGGGCAGGGTGGGGGGTGATCCTTGGGATTAATAAAGTATCTATCTATCTATCTATCTATCTATCTATCTATCTATCTATCTATCTTGCGGTCTTGTATGCATGTTATCATCCAGTTGACACTCAGAACGACCACCAGAGGGCGCACTGGAGGTGACTGCCAGCATTCTTTATGTTTGAGCACCACTGCGCCCCTGTTGCTTTTGAAATTAAATAGAGTTGGCCAGTTCCAAGCGTCAACTGGATGATAACATACATACAAGACTGCAAGACAAGCACATTAGTGAGTCTTGTTTATGAATTCATTTATATTTTTAAAGTTGTGTTTTTTTTATTATATTTTTCCCAAACAGTGAAAAAAAAACAATTGTATCTTCCTCCCGAGCAACGCTGGGTATTTCAGCTAGTATTTGAATAAATCCCAACATAGAAGTGATGATAAAAGTTACCTCCCATTAAAGTAAAAAAAAACACCAGAAAAACGGCAAAAGGAAGAATAACTAGGCATTATAATGACTGAGGAATGTTTGGAGAGAATGGACCACTGCACCTAAAGATTAAGATGGAGTTATGGATGTTGAATCCAGGAAGGTTTGCTAGTTGAAATAAAATTTTGTTGCCAAGAGTATTAAATTGCATTTTCTCAAGCTTAATGGAGAGAATTACTTTCCTAAGGTGAACGAGAAATGCAAAGAAGCTTCCTGCTTACAGTATAACAGAAACATGCATCCTATCTATGGCATGTGGAGGTGGGCAGCAACAATTCAGAGATGGAGGTGTGGCAAACCTAAGTGAAGAGCAGGGGTGTGCTTAAAATTCAAAGGTGCTAAAATGTTTGGAAAAGGGGACAGATCTGATTTTAATAAACATAGGTGAGCAGCATTTAGAAGAAAGCACAGCATTTTTCAGAAAAAATCTGCCAGAAATAAGCATTCATTCCAGAAGTGATGTTACGCATACAATACCAATTGACTGAATGTTGGCTTGGTGCATTTATGTAGAACTTAATCAAATCCATTAAACTTATATTTTAATTTTATTACATAGCACAAAATATAAAAAGCACTTTTTTTGGTGAAATGGAATCTGCAAGACGAAAACATTTAATAAAAATACATATTTAATTATTTTTCACATTTTTTATTAAACATTTTTTATTTGTAAAGCATGGCTTTTTTCACTCTGATATTACTATAATTTAAAACAATTACACATTATACTCATATATATTAAACTCATGCTAAAATGTAATACATTACAACATGGTTTGAATAGAGACAAGAGTTTTATGGCCAGATATAAGGATTGTTTGCATCTCTCAGACTGACACAGACAGCCTGTCTACAGATGCACATTGTTTTGAAAAACTCATTAGAAACTTCAAAAGATTTTGTTGGACAGTTATCTTATCCAAAGATCTTGACCATATATTGTTCTTCTATCTTGTTAAATGAACCCTAGCCTGAAGGAATCTATTAATTTTTTACATTTAAGATTTCTCACTTAAAGATTTACCAATGTTGTTTCTTGTCCTAGTGTGTATATAAACACAGAGAACTCCAGTTTCTGTATTACATCTTGCCTGAAGAAGAGGCCTGAGTTGCCCCGAAAGCTTGCATATTGTAATCTTTTTAGTTAGCCAATAAAAGGTGTCATTTTGCTTGACTTTTCACTACATTATACTAAATACATTTCCATTAAAAATGACCTGTTTGGTGCTTGACATCAAAATGAGCACTAACCCTTTTCATCTTGAGGTCCTCTTCTTGATTTCCTATGTGCATACTTATTTACTGCAAATAACCATGATTAAAATTTGGAAGGTGAATAAAAACTACAGAATATCTTATCTCAAGCTAACTCTATGGAAAGAAGACATGTTTTTATATTAGTATTATTAAGAAACACATGTATGTCAGTTAATTTGTAAAACATGCTGTTTTTCAGAGCTTTTTGATTCTGAGCTTTGGACAACTGTTGGAAAACAAAGTTTTATTTCCAGCAAGAAGAATTGCACCTCACACAGCCAGGTAACAATGTTACATCATTTAGTTTTGTTGAAGCTGCACGATCATTTGTGCATAGATATGACGTGGCCTATTGTTTGAAGTGGTGCGCTTGTTTATTTTAAGTTGATGAAAAGTGCACAATGTGCTGGGATTTTTGTTTAAAAACATGAACACTTTTAAAATTGTACTATTAAACAGGCTACCTTAAAAACAAGTATAAAAAAATATATATTGTGGCAGTAGGGGGCGCTAGTGCTCCCTTGAACCCTCAGGTACCACGCTAGACACTGGATAAAAGTCCCACACTTTTTATTAATTAATAATACTGTGCACAAAGCACCCTCCACACTAATCATAAATTACACAACAACACAATGAAAATACTCTCTCCTCCTCGCCCAGACACTTCGCCCCTGTGCCTCCCAGCTCAGCTCAGTGTCTGGACTGGCCCATAGTCCTTTTATACACCCTGACCCGGAGGTGTTCCTGCCCAATCAGACCACAGTTCCTTATTCCTTCTGGGTCAGGGTAAACAGTCCTTTTCTTCACCCCGGGAGCACGTCGTTCCTTCCTGTCACGTGACCGTGACGTACTCCCGGGTTATAGGGCACATATGAGCCCACGAGCCCCCCTACAGCGACTCCCGGTGGCCCCCAAGGTATCCAGCAGGGCTGTGTATAAATACTACATAGTCCATGAGGCCCTGCTGGAACTCGGGGCACGATCCTGCTGTCGGCAGAGCTCCTCCTGGCGGCATGGGGGTGAGGGCCGGAGCACGAAGCCGGCAGTCCTCCACAATATTAATGGGCAATATGGAGAATTTAATAATAAACTTCACTAAAATCATATCTTCTATAGTTTTAATATAGGCCTACACTACTGTGAATGAAGTTCCAATATGCTGCACAGCTTTGCACAAAACTGAAATATTAAGGATAGCATTCTGCAAGAACAGAAGTACGGTGTTACTAGATCTTTAGCTCAGCTTAATATAAACATGAGCAGCACCAGACATCTGGAACTAAGAAGGTATTTGTATGCAGAGGACTACTACAATCCAGACCACAGTAATAGTGCACAATTCTCTTGTTTAAAAGAATACTTTTTTCAAACAGGTTTTTTTATAATTACAATATTCTTTTCTTCTTACACAAGCACAATATTCATTTTCCTCTTCTTTTTCCCTGATGAGCCATGTCCAACTCAATGGAGGAGAAGCTCCTTTTCAATACAACAGAAAATAAGTCCAAGTCAAGCAGAATCTCTACAATTCAGGGCAACCTTCCCTGCAGTGACCTTCACATATCCCAGAGCGCTGTTAAAAGGGACTACAACTCCCATGCTGCCCTGCGGGCGTTCTATTGGCATCACAAACAGAAGGATGCTGTCATCCTGTGTACTAAGACAGCATATGGCTCTGGGAGGTAGTCTTCCACTGTCCATCTGTTATAATGGCTAGGTAAGGGAACATCCTGACCAGGATGCCACCCAACCCTGACTTCCATGGCACCTGCCATAGCATACTGTTCTTTATGAGTAAAATGAAAAATATGTATTGCAATATTATATTACATTCAATACATGTACCATTTAAAACTAAATCCTTGGTTCTCCCAAGATGCATGAAAGTTGTTTTTTCAAAAGAAACGTAGCCTAGGCAAAGGACACAGTATTCATCAGGCACCTGAGCAAGTGAGGAATAAATGCTCATTTATGGTTCAAAAAGCTAAAGCAGAGATGTATTTGAGGCATTTGCTCAATAATATACAGTAAGTAAGGCCTCTGCATTCTGGAAAATGATCAAATCACGTAGGAATAATAATTCTATTATTCTGTATCTAGGAGTTGTGCCACTGTTTGGCCCAATTAGGAATATAAATGAAATTTCTGATTCTTTTAATCACCGTGTAATTTTTCTGGTCACCACTTTCCTTACTTGTGAAAGAAGCTGGCTTTTGGCTCAGAGAGGAGGGTGTTTATCTGTCAATGTTTCCTGAATTGATACATATAAGCCTGTTTTGTCATTTCTCATGAAAATGTGAACGCAATAGATAACTGAGCCTATAACCCATTTGTATAATTGAACAGTTAGCTGAAGAATATTTCCAAAAGATTTTAAAGATGTGCTTGACAAAGAGGGAGATTGTATCATTTTAAGTAATCACCATCCTATATTACACTTCCTTCTGTTGCTAAAATCTCAGACGTTCAATTAAATGTGCAGTCATATCAATGTGTATTATCTTTGAATATTTTCAGTGCTTGTTAGTCTTGGCTGAAGGGTAGGCCATAGTGTTATTACTGTTACATCAATATGTGTTAATGACAAATAATATATAGGTTTGAGCTAAAGCAACACTGTTTAGTACTGTTTATTCATTTTTCTAAAGCTTTTGGCACAGTTAATCAATCTTTGCTTCTGCATAGACTGCACAGAATGTTTTACACAGATTGACATGTAAATGGTTTGCTAATTTTCCATATGACAAACAAAATGTGTTAAAGCAAAGAATATGCAATTACAGTTTATAAAAATCACAAAGCAGTTACAAAGATCAGTACATGACTGCTTGATATTCGTAAAAATTACACTTGCAGTACCAAGTCTTGGGTACACTATAATACTTTATTTTATTTCTGCTCACATTCTGTTTCACAGAACCTGTAAAGTATGCACATATGATTTTGTAAAATTCAGGTAAAACTATTAGACCTTGAGCTCATTCTGAGTGAGGTGAAAGCCATGTTTATGTACTTTACACAATCTATGATATTGACGATTTTTAAAACTGAGGTCTTTAAAGGGATTTCCTAATATATTTGTGCTTTTCGTTAAGTAAATAAACCTTTGGATTGATTAAAATCTCTCATTCAGCACAAATGTGAATAATTAACACAGCTATTATTTTTGGAAATTATGTGAAAAAACAATTAGCTTAAAATCAATAAAACACACAAAACAGACATTTAAAACAATACAAAAGTATAAATTCTTCACCATTTCTGTTTGGCCCAAATATATATTATTATTGAATTGTGCAAGTGCAAAATTGAATGCAAAACTAAACTTGTCTGTTTCGCCCACCCCACATGCTTCTCTAAATACCTTTTCAGTTTCAAAATCCTGTCCTGCAAGATAAAAGACATCTGCCATTTTCAACCAAACATGTCCCATTCAAACTTTAAAGACATTAAATGGACATTTTACCTGTGACTGACACCACAATAACTCCCCAGAAGTTAACAAAGGTCTACAAAATTCAATATCATGCACAGTTCTGAAGCTCAGAGTTTCACGGTTCTGAGAAATTGTAA
Organism: Polypterus bichir lapradei; assembly: GCA_026402145.1. Classification (NCBI taxonomy): domain Eukaryota; kingdom Metazoa; phylum Chordata; class Cladistia; order Polypteriformes; family Polypteridae; genus Polypterus; species Polypterus bichir. The sequence goes on along the minus strand of JANRMT010062833.1, from coordinate 24,799,438 downwards.
ACTTTTAAAATGAAAGTATTTCTTTCAGTTTTTAAAAGCAACATATAAATTTGGCACTTGATATGCATATAACTCTCACTTATGGTTAATACTTAACTTGTATTTTTTTTATTATTATACTCTTACCGGTATATGAAAATGCCACCCTGACCAAATTATCTTTGCCTTACACAACATATTCACTCTGCTTAGAATTTCCCTTATCCCATGCTTCACAATGTAGAAAGACACTATCTGTGTTAAGGAATTGTTAAAGTAAGTAAGCATTCATCATCTGACACAGACACTCACTGAAGAATTCTGTAACTACTGTAGGTATGTGTGATTTGTTATTTGATTTGGTTTAGTTATGATGGAAGCTGATGCACCTTGTTGCCTTTCTTTTTCAGTCTGGCTACCAAACTCTGTCCTTTTTGAGTCGTCATGCAGAATTCATTCAGTAGCTTCCTCCATTGATTTATACTTTTATGCAAGGCAAAGTCCAAATAGGTCAACACAATTGAGTAAACATCAGTCTTACAGACAGTTAGAGGACAAGGGTACAAAACTGACCACCACAAAGAGCACATGGCAAAAATATAAGCTAGTAAAAATTCTTAGATTATAAAATATAACCGCTAATACAACTTAGAAATTCATTGATTAAGAGAGTCTTCAATTGCATCTTAAACACATTGAGGGAATCAGAATTCTGAATGGAGGTGAGCAGTTCATTCAACCAGCTAGAACCTACACTTAAAATGAATCTGGTTTGAGATTTAATACCACACAGGGGTGGTGTCACCAGACACCATTCATCAGCAGACCGGAGTGGTCGAGAAAGAGCAAATAACCTCATAAGTGCTTCCACATATGTGCTGATCCATTGACTACATTGTAGGTAAGCATCAAGGATTTAAACTTAAAATGTGATCCTACAGGGAGTCAATGTAATGATCTGAGGAGAGGAGTGACATGTGCCCACCTTGGCTAATTGAACACTAAACATGCACTGTATATGTGAACCATCTGCAGCAGCTTGGTGGCACATGTTGATACACCGAACAGCAGAGACAGTGTGGACCAAGAGTTGTGTTGATGTTTTATTATTATTTCTCACAGGGTTGGGTGGTAATTATGATTAACTTTATAAATACTGTTTCTTGTTGTATTTCTTTTACTCTCATCAATAAGCATTTGCTTACAAAACATTAAAAAAACTCTCTGTATAGGTGGTTTAAGGTGTTACAGATTACTTATGATACGATTAGATTTCACCACAACTGTGGAGATAACAGAGACAAACTACACTCAGATGGGCAAACATCAGTAGACTGGTCTTTATATCTCATTCTTGGAGAGAAGGATGGGGGGGGGGCGCGGGCGGGCGGGGTGACGTCAGTATTCCAGAAAGGAGGGAGACATAGTTCCCGACGGCACCCTCTCACACATGTCTGACAGTTCACACTTCTCTGTGTTCCATGTGATATTCCAGCATCCACATACTACAGCAGCACAACAGTAAATAAAATCAACTATATTCCATGGTCCCTGTTCATGTTACTGCAGAGGAGTGTAGCATGGTTTTTAAAAATAATGACTCTGCATAGTTTCCACAAATTTGTGTGTGAAAAAGGAACACTGACATTAATATAGACAACAACACAAAATTCACATAACATGCAATTTGCGCACACCACAGGAACCCTATTCCTTTTCTCCTCCCAGACAACACTCTCTGATTCATGTGAATTAGGTTGCAAACATGTGTATTCCTAGACCCCTTTGAAGGAAAGTCCAGTGCTTTGTGCTATGAACTTATGTTATCTGCTCAGCTGTATACTGAACCTTCTCCTTGATTGAACAAACAAGGCAGTAGGCTTGCATAAATAAACAATTAAAAATGAATTCATGTGACTCTATGTGGAAAAATTAATGTGGTTATAGTAATAATAATAATAATCAATTAGATTTATATAGTGCTTTTTTCGCTACTCAAAGCACTTTGCATAGACAGAGAGGAACCACTTCAAACACCACCAGTGTTTAACACCCACCTACATGATGCAGCAGCAGGCATTATTGTACCCGTATGCTCATCACACATTAGCTATTTGGTGGTGAAGGTTGAGAGAGACAATTAGAGACAGTGGATGATTAGGGGGCAGAATGGACGAGGCCTTGATGGGAAATTTAGCCAGGCCATCAGAATAATCCCTACACTTTTTGAAAGATGCCCAGGGATGTTACTTGGCCCAATTTCTGCTACAATATATTTTACATTGTCACACACGTGTGAGTAGGAGTCATCTAAAGGGCCTGAGTAATTGTAATTCCATGACAGACCAGGGGGTGGCGGGGTGCACTGACTGTCTCCCTCAGTCCCTTGCAGACCATTCTTGGGAAATCCCGCCAGGTTCTGGCACCTCTGAAGATATCACTTCCGACTGTGACACTTTTGATGACATCATTTCCGACCCCAACAATACCAAAGGGAAGACATCACTTCCGGTCCGGGGGCCAATGATGACATCACTTCCTGTCCTGATGGCACCACTTCCGGTTCCGGCCCCAAGGATGACGTCACTTCAGGTCCTGATGGCATCAATTCTGGTTACAGCCCCAAAGATGACGTCATTTCCTGTACTGTCCTTTAAAGCCATCTTGCCTCCATACAATCAGTTCTGTTTTGGACTCGGATCAGTGAATACCTCTGTTCAGTTTTAAACCTATTTGCAGCCGTGGAACGATATACGGGTGGCTGCCCCAAACCTTTACGATGTCTTTGCCTCATCATTGTTACAACATGTAATATGATTTTGTATCACTGATGTCTGTCACAGTAATGCTGCATGTAGGAGAAATGTATGACTACTCAGCTTGGCAGCTTCCATGTGAGATATGTTGTATATGAAATTCAAAACTTCAGAATAAAAGTTCTAAAATATTGTGCTAGCAGAACACAAGAACAACATTTATTTATATAGCACATTTTCATACAAAAAAGTAGCTCAAAGTGCTTTACATAATGAAGAAAAATAAAAAGACAAAATAAATTAAAATAAGACATTAGTTAACATAGAAAAAGAGTAAGGTCCGATGGCCAGGGAGGACAGAAAAAACAAAAAAAACTCCAGACGGCTGGAAAAAAAAATAAAATCTGCAGGGGTACCAGGCCACGAGACCGCCCAGTCCCCTCTGGGCATTCTATCTAACATAAATGAAATAGTCCTCTTTGTATTTAGGGTTCTCATGGACGCTCTTGATGATGATGGTCATGCAGACTTCTGGCTTTTAATCCATCACTGTTGGAACATCACGGTGCTTTGAGTAGACAAAAAGACACCGGAAAAAGAAACAGAAGAGAGAGTAGGGGTTAGTACAGATTTTAGAGCCACCATGAATAGTTATTATAATGAATTGGAAATACAGAGTATCAGGATTAAATTACAGTGAGGTTATGAGAAGGCCATGTTAAAATAATGTGTTTTCAGCAGTTTTTTAAAGTGCTCTACTGTATTAGCCTGGCGAATTCCTATAGGCAGGCTATTCCAGATTTTAGGTGCATTACAGCAGAAGGCCGCTTCACCAGTTCTTTTAAGTTTAGTTCTTGGAATTCTAAGTTGACAATCATTTGAGGATCTGAGGTAACGATTTAGTATATAAGATGTCAGACATTCCGATATATAAAATGGGGCGAGATTATTTAAGGCTTTATAAACCATAAGCAGAATTTTAAAGTCAATCCTGAATGACACAGGTAACCAGTGTAGTGACATCAAAAATGGAGAAATGTGCTCGGATTTCCTTTTCCTGGTCAGGATTCTAGCAGCTGCATTCTGCACTAGTTGCAAACGATTTATGTCTTTTTTGGGTATTCCTGAGAGGATTGCGTTACAGTAATATTCACTCCCTTCCTGCTGCCAACTAAGCTTTTCTCTGCTGCTCTCTAAGTTCAAATGGCCTATGGTGAGGAGGGCCTGTTAAGACCTACCTGGAACTTCTTCCGGTGTAAGTCCATCTACTACTCCTGGTTTCCGGAAAGAACAAAAAACTCATCGAGTCAATTTGAAATCTTTCGTCCAGGAGCTCAAAGTGTCCCTTTATTCTTAGACACAGAGTTCTAGTAAACAGCTAGGTGAGCCCCGAATCCCAAACTTACCCATCATGCTGGGGAACAAAGAAACATACTGTTTATTAGATCAAAAATTTCCCTCCAGCCAGCAACCAGTATTGGGAACATCATGCATTCTCCCCATTGCCCCCAAGGGTCCTATACTTATATTTATGCCTTATAGTCACTTGTTCCAGGGCTCTATACACAATGTTTGGGCATACTAGCCGATACCAACAGCACTGCCAATGCATTCCGCTTGGATATCCTACAGACTGACTGTCCTGCATTATAGAAGCATCTTTGCATTTTTAGGCTCTGCAGAGGACCATTTTTACACTGCATATGCAACGGTGTGAATCTACCCCTAGTCCAGTGTCATGCAGTGACTGAAAAAGAAGGTAATGTCATCCTATATTTTGGAAGCTAAATAAACAGCAGGAGGGTTAAAGTGGCAAGGCATTTTAAAAATATTTACTCATTAATATTAGGCTTCCATTCATTTAGTTTTCACTTGCAAAATAAATTTCTTTCAAATACAGTATATACACATTATTTCTAATAAGAAAGCAAAGTGTGCAAATACACATAATTAAATGTATTTGAATGCACAAACATTTTACTTAATTTTTTAACAGACCTAATAATTTGTTTTCAAACACCCTGCCAGAAAGATAATAAAAGCTACTAGACGGATACTAGTGTGGCTTCCATTAAAAATATATGTAGAACAGGGTATTTGAAAGTATTTTCTATATGTTCATTATGTACCAGGTAATTGTATATATATATATATATATATATATATATATATATATATTGTCACGCATGCGCGACTAGGAGGCCGCGGATGGACCTTAAAAACACATCGAGAGACGTTCGCCGGCGGGGAAAGGCGGGGTACTAACCTTTTTTCCTTTGTTTTCCAGAAGTAAAGACGCTCCGCTGTGAGGCAATGTACCGCAGTACGTCTACTTCCGCCCTTCCTCCGCCATCTTCCCTGACGTCACCAGTCCCGTCATCCCTCACGCCTCCTTCCCAGCATTCCTCCACTTCCGGCTCCTCCCATATAAAATGGCCGCCGCCGCCTAGTATGGCGTCGTGCAGATGAATGTGTTTTGTTTTACTGAATGACCAAACCTTTTACTCTTAAAGTGGATTGTAGACAATATACGGGGCCGGAAAACCCCAAACCTTTTTTTTGTCTCGCTTTGAGTCTTTTACAATATATATATATATATATATACATACTGTATATATATATATATATAAACCGTATTGGACAAAACAACAACAGAAAATTAATTAATCAAAGGAACGAATGCTGTAAGCTTCATCTTTAAGGATTATAATTTATACTGACTCACTCATAGTGAAGAGAATTTATGAATTTCTTTATTTCTAAGACCAGGCTGGTTGTAAGATGTTGCAAGTCTAGGTTGCAGATGTGTATATTCTAGCTTTATGAATATTAGCAAAGGTTTAGCAAAGTACTAGTAAGGTAATTAAAATGGCTATATTCTGCATGCTTGCAACTAAATGTGGTGGAAATGTTCTTATGAAGTTATAATTTTCAGCACTTTAAAATGCCATCTGATATTGTTGGCATTGCACGCCACTGCCATTTGACTATGTTGCATGCATGTTGCTTTAGCCTTGTAATGGTTCATTAAAATGAAAACAGATTTTTCTTCAACCATTATTTACTCTTGCTTGGTTTTTATGTAGTGATGAAATATATTTGACTCTAATCTGGCAATAAAATTTATGGAATGTCGATTTAGTGTCAAGAAGGGATTGTGAGTTAATCAGTGAGAGGTGTAATGTGGTACACATGTGCTAGCATTTTATTTAAGAAAAACAAGCCAGTATTTGTAAAACAAAGCCTTAGTGTATAAATACAACAGCATTTTCAACTCACTGTGGGAAGACAAAAAAAGTACAGAGTGTTGTGAATACCTAAGTAAAAATGTAAGTTTTACTTTGCACGTGTAAAAGCTGATAATGTCTTTTAATTATCTGGGTAAAGTATGACTGAAAATATGCCAAAAAGTGTAACCCAAAATATGTTAATGTTTTACTTACAGTAACAGACAAAAGTTTACATTTATGGCTTTAAAGAAACGCTCTCAAAGAATCAATGGTATTATTCATTAAAAACAAATGTTAGTGCAATTTCTTTTTTTATCTGAAGAACTGCCATTCCCATGCAGGTCTTCATTTTGGTATGCAGTCACTGTATCAAGATAGGCTTGGTTTTTCCCTAGCTCTGCAATGGCATAAGCAGTTTCTTCAAATTGATGGAGGACTGAGTTTATTTGAGATTAATTAAATAGCTTTCTCATTGATAAAAAAGCAATTTACATTGAAATACACAGACATCCTTTTGGATGTGCAGTATGAAATTTTTAGTTAATATATAATAATCTTTTACAATTTATTAGAAGTGTATGTGTATATATATATATATAAAACCATTATATATATATATATATATATATATATATATATATATATGAAGCCATTACAGATTGAATTATTAAATAAAAGAAAGGGGTTTAATGTCTCTCAAGGGTTAACTAAACATATTTCAAAGCTGAAAACTCAGAAGGTCTCTGCATTACCTTAGAGAGGCTACCAATGTCATTTTCCAAGGTTAGAATGTGGCAAATGAGTAACAAACACCTCCAGAAAATGGGGATGAAGATATGGGCCAGCCCATAGACCCCTCCTATGAAGTGGCGCTGAAATCAATAGAACAATCTGCTAAACACTCCTCTTAACGAAGTGGTGTTCAGACTAATGGGGGAATCAACATGAGCCAGGAATTACAGGTGGTATTAGTTGATTGGAGAAGGTATAAAGATTTGCATATTAAGAGTCACATGATGTGATGTATTAGATGAGGTGATGATAATTAGAAAAAGTACAAAAAAAGATAAATTATTGAATTGATTGCTCACTCCATGGACTGAGACATTTGTGCATAACTCTTTGAAATTTTCTGAATTCTCATCTGGACTCAGTGATTGCCTTCCTTGAAGATGGAGGAAAGTTTTTTCCATGATACCAGAAATTGCTCTCTTGAATTAAAATAAAAATGTCTATTATACAGAACTTTTAGATTGCACCATCTGCACAGTATTTAGCGCTGCACCATCACGGCCACAGATTACTGGGTACAAATGCGGGAACTGATGTAATGTGATAAGGTTTGCACTGCACGATCTCAGCTTGTTTGCATCTTTTTCCTTTAGGTATACAGTACAAAGTCTGTATGCACAGGTAAAGTCAATTACCTGACCCATTAATGAGTGAATGTGGGTATGTGCATGTGAGGGAGGACGTAACGGCCCCCAACTCAAAACTGGTTCCTGCTTTGTGTCAGATATAACTGGAAGAATCTATGCAAATCTGCAACCCAGAACTGGCAGACTTGAAGTCACATCCTACCAAGAAAGTAGAAGAATCTTTATGATTTTCATATAAATTTTTCAGCCATGAAAGTAAAATGATCATGTTTGTGTTTTTTCCACCTGACTAGATTATGGCAGCTTTCCAACATTGTTTAGCCTCAACAGATGTGCAAAAATATGTAGTGTGTTTACATGTTACTAAGAAATCTGTTTACCACGCCTGTTTTGGCAGAAACATTTTATCCATTTTTTGGCATGACAGTGTGAATAGAACCTTAAATCAAAAGATACAAGGTATATATGAAATGAAGTGGTGCAAAAATATCTGTTATACTTTGAAATAAGTCAGTTGCAGCAGGTTTATGGTTGTTGTTACCCACATAAATAAATTTCTGAAATAGGCACAGTTGCAAAAGAGTTAAGAACAAATAATATACATTTTTATATTTTCATTTTAGCAGTTGCAATCTTAGATAGATAGACAGATAGATAGATAGATAGATAGAATTACACTGCCCCTGAAAGGGAAATGAACTTGCTTAAGTCGCAATATAAAAGTTGCAACTCATTTTTTTATGTTTTTCACTATTATATAAGAGAAAAATTAACAATTATACACAAAATTACACAATAATGATAAAATAATACAAAGAAACATACTTCCCATACCAAAATGTGTGTTAAAAATGGCAGGTATGAAAGCTAGAATATGAGTAAGCAGTATTCAGTGTGATAGTTGTACTGCTCCATATGTAAGTCAACCTGTGAAAGCCTCATTACTAATGTTGTGTCATTATTGGATACTGCTCAGAAATCCAACATCAGGTTGTGTTGGGGGTCCCTTGAAAATTTTCTCTATTTTGATCACATGACCATTTCCAGTTTTCTTTTTTGTAATACACATACATTAATTGATTTAAACAATTTTTGAAATTTCTTTAGCATGGTGGGAAATTACAATGTTGTTTTTTTTATATTTTATGATGAAAGTAGCTATTCTATTAATTGATTGAATGAATTAATTTAT